>PKMM01010320.1:0-14568 GCA_002933915.1 Eutrema heterophyllum | reverse complement strand
GAGAGAGAGAGAGAGAAGAAGAGAGAGAAAGCTTTGAGAAGCTTGGATCTTGCGAGATCGAGGGAGGTTGGAAGAGCTAGGGTTGAGCGTGAGCTAGGGAAAGAACGGGAAGCGTTCTTGAGCTCGGGGAAGTCTTCTAGAGCTCGATCCATCCGATTTTAAGGTGAGTTGTGACCAAAGGTTAGCAATTAAGCTTCTGTGGTACTTGGTTAAGCTTGATTGTTGAGTTGGTGGCTCGATTGTGGCGATTTCTGGGTTTAGATTTCGCGGTGGTTGTGAGTCGCAGGGGAGTATCGATCGATACCAGGTGTGTATCGGTCGATACCAGTCCCTTGTCGGTAGACTCGTGTTGATTGTTCGGTATCGGTCGATACTAGGTGTGTATCGGTCGATACCAGGGGTTGTTAGGTATCGGTCGATACCAGGTGTGTATCGATCGATACCAGTGGTGGTTTCAGTATCGGTCGATACCAGGGGTGTGTCGATCGATACCTGTGGTTGTTTCTGTATCGATCGATACCAGGGTTGTATCGGTCGATACCAGTCCCTTGTCGGGAAACTTGTATTGGTTGGGTATCGATCGATACCAGGGGTGTATCGATCGATACCAGTTGTTGGTTGGGCCTAGGAAGCGTGTTGGGTGTTAGCTTTCAGGCGGTGTGTCTAGTTTTTCTTGGAATGGAATTGCTAGGCGTTGGTATAGTTTTCATGGAGTTGAATTGCTATTTGTGTTGGAAGTCTTAATTGGTGTTAATTAATTCTTCGTATTGATATTGCTGATTATTGTTAATTGCTACCTGTTGTTGGAATGATCATCTCACTCAGCGTTTGGTTAGCCAAATGTTGATGCATCACTTTTGTCGATGCAGGTAAAGATAAGGTGTGATCGTGGAATCGAGGCAGTGAAGAGGGGATGATTAGGACCCGGGGTTTTATTTATGTTGTCGTTGTTGTTTCTGTTGTTTATAGAACTGTTAGCTTGTGTAAGCTGTAGTATTCTTCTATGTGTTGTTTAAATTGTTTAATTATAAAAAAAAAAAATGCGGTTGTTTCAGTATCAGAGCCTCGTTTGTTGACCCAAGTAGGGTGGCCCAAGAAAGGTTTATTATCGGTCTTAAAGTGGGATTCGGTTCGAGATGGGCCGATAAGAGCCATCATCTCGAAGGGACGTGTTAGGATCCCACATCGGAAATATAAAATGACCAACACTAGTATATAAGGGATATAAGTCAATCCACTCATTGCCAATTGGTTTTGAGTTGGAAACCCATAAACCCACATTTAACCACATCAACATCATCTTAAACCTCACCCAACAACAAGATCGTCAAGATGATGATTAATTTACAGGTGTAAAATTCTTAAGTTTTTTTTTTTTTTATTCAAGTTGTTTTCATAATATTTATGATATAGAGTCTAGCTATTTTGGCTGTGAGTGTGACTTCTCGTTTACATGGTTTTTTTGTTTGAGTTTTATCAAACCGTTGGCTTAGCAATTTTGTTCTTTCTAGTTATCATAAAGCTCAAGAGAAAATACGCTCACCGTTAATTTAGTCACTTTTTTTCGCCAAACTAGTGAAAAACAAGGCGCGTTGTTATTTTTCCCGGTTTTAATTCTTCCAAGTCCAAAGTTTATTATTCAGTTATAATCATCAATTATGATGGAATCATATGAGAGATATTAATTTTTCTTCTCCTCCTATAATATTTTAGGTTATTATTGTAGATTGGTTTATTGTGATTCAGTGTATATTCTCTGTTTCAGTACACGCCGGATTTTGATGATGATGAACTTTTCTTTTGGTAACGGTATATCTTGTTTTAACTACAAATAGGCATGAGTTCGACTAAGACCATGTGTAATGGAGGTGTTGAAAAAAAGATTCAACAGTTGAATCACTTTAATGAGGTGTTGAATAAAGTGTTGAAGATGATGTGTATTAAATCTTGTTGAAAACATTCAACATGTTGAATGATGATGAGTTAGATGAAAAAAAAAAATTTGTCGATGACTCAGCAAGGAAGGAGTAGAATTGGGCGACGTGGCATGCAGAGATTGGTTAAAAAATTTGATTGTAGAATAAGATATAGATAAGGAAATGTGTTGTGTTGTCATTGGTTCTTAAGATTTTTGATATTTCTTTCCATCTAAATTATTTGAGATCAATTATATCATAGTATATAAATTTATTTTCTTAATTTGTTTATACCAAAATTCATCATTTTTCATACTCTATAAATAGAGATTTGTTTTATTTGATTTGGATACAAAAAAAAAACCCTTTTTTTAATTATAATTTTCCCATTAGCATCCTATTATATTTTTACCCATATTTTTTACTCAAATGGATCCCAATAATAACATTTTTAACACTCAAAATTCTTTTAACTACCCGTTTAACTATCAAAATCCCAACAATTATCAATTTCAAAATCAATCTTCTAACCAACCCCAAAATATACCAAATTATGGTTTTTCACCAAATTTTTTCATGCTGTCAGCTGTTCCAAACTATCGTCCATATTATGGATCGATGATGTCATTTTCATCTCAAATACCCCCTTATTCTTCTACTCCAACGGGTAATGAAATTGTTCGAATGTTGGAGCAATTGAATTTCCCGAATTTTCTACACAAATGTCTCTCAGTGGTATGAGCGGTGTTAATGAAGCCACTCCAGATGCAGAGGATTCAACTCATGTTCGCCGTAAAAGCCCCAAATGGACGACTGAGCAAAATTTGGTGTTATTGAGTGGGTGGATTAAATATGGAACAGACAACGTAATTGGCAGAAACCAAAAAGGTGAATCTTATTGGGGTAAAATTGCTGACTACTGTAATGAGCATTGCTCATGTCATCCTCCACGTGATGGAGGTTCGTGCAGAAATCATTTCAATTACGTGAACATAATATTGGGCAAATTGATTGGCGCTTACGATAACGCTAAGCGTATGCAACAAAGCGGGTGGTCGGAAAATGATGTATTGGCAAAAGCGTATGAATTATATTCAAGTGGCAACAATGGAAATTTCAATTTAATGAAAGAATGGCTCGCTGTCCGTGATCAACCACGTTTTGGAAGTCAGGTAGAAGGAAATACTGGCTCTGGAAGCAGTGGATCTAAGAGAGCCCACGAGAGTAATACAAGTGACTCCAACTCTGTAGGATCTAGTGCTCGTCCAATGGGGAGGGATGCATCTAAGAAAAAGGGTAAAAAGAAAAGTAAGAGCGCAGCCTTGGAAGTGGTCAACGAAGAGTGGAATGAATTCAAACAATTCAAGAAGCAAGAATTGGAACGATTGGACAAAATAGCCATGAGACAAGAGGAGGCAAACCAATTGATGAAAGAAAGGACTCAGGCTAAGAAGATGAAGATGTTTTTGAAGTTAAGTGAAAAGGAGCATCTCGATGACCGGAGCAAAAAGTTGTTGGAGAAGTTAGCTCAAGATCTATTTGAAATTTATTATCGACAAGTGTCTGTTTGTATTTTATCATTTCCTGCTTTAATAATGTGTGTTGTTAAGTCTCTGTCTTTAATAATGTGTGTTGTCAAGTCTATGGCTTTAATAATGTGTGTTGTCAAGTCTATGTCATTAATAATGTGTGTTGTCAAGTCTATGTTTTTAATAATGTGTGTTGTCAAGTCTATGTCTTTAATAATGTGTGTTGTCAAGTCTCTGTCTGTAATCTGTGACTTTCGGCTTTAGTGGTTGTCAAGTCTATATATGTATGTAATCTGTGACTTTCAGTTTTTAATGAGAGAATCCAATCCTTATCTATTAATTAATTGGATTCCATTATCTGTTCTGAGTCCATGGATTTCAACCACTCATTCCCTTATAAATGGGGACTCATTCTTCCATTGATGTACCAATACCATAATCTCATCTTACTAAAAAAAATATCAATGGATCCATCAGAATTTCCTTTTGATATCGAAGCTTACAAAAGGCAGTCCAAAATTGAAGAAAGGTACATCGTCAACCGGTTTAGGGAGCGTCGAAACAAAATAGAGGAAGGCCATCCACCTCGTAGCAAGAGAAAATTCTTCAAGAGAGATCATGTAGCAGCAAACCAAAGACTGATTGACGACTACTTTGCCAATCAACCTACATATGATGAAGCAATGTTTCGTCGGCGATTCCGGATGCGGAAACATGTTTTCCTTCGGATAGTTGGGGACCTATCAAGCAGTGACAACTACTTCACCCAAAGAGTTGACGCAGCCAATAAAGAAGGAATATCTCCATTAGCAAAATGTACCACGGCCATGCGAATGTTAGCATATGGTGTGGCGGCTGACGCGGTCGATGATACATAAAAATAGGAGGTACTACAGCATTGGAGTGCTTGCGTAGATTCTGTAAAGGAATCATACAACTGTATGAGCAAGTGTATCTCAGAGCCCCAACTCAAGATGACCTGCAAAGAATTCTACATGTTAGTGAAATGCGGGGGTTCCCAGGGATGATTGGGAGTATTGATTGCATGCACTGGGAATGGAAAAATTGTCCTACAGCGTGGGAAAGTCAATTTACTCGGGGAGATAAGGGAACTACCATTGTTAATCTTGAAGCAGTTGCATCTCATGATCTCTGGATCTGGCATGCCTTTTTTGGATGTCCGGGTACATTTAACGATATAAACGTTCTACACCGTTCACCAGTGTTCGATGATGTTGAACAGGGAAATACTCCAAGAGTGAACTCCTTCGTAAACCAACGTCCGTATAATATGGCATACTGTCTAGCTGACGGTATCTATCCTTCTTATCCGACTTTCGTCAAATCGATTAGACTTTCTCAAAGTGAACCAGGCAAGTTATTTGCACAACATCAGGAGGGATGTCGGAAGGACATCGAACGTGCATTTGGAGTGTTACAGGCTCGATTTAAAATCATTAGCGAACCAGCTCGCATGTGGGACATAGCCGATTTGGCTATCATCATGAGGTCATGTATCATATTGCATAATATGATTGTTGAGGATGAACGAGATACATATGCTCAACATTGGACCGATTATGATCAATCTGAGGCAAGTAGGTCTAGTACTCCGCAACCATTCTCGACCGAGGTGCTACATGCATTTGCAAATCATGTGTGTGCTAGATCCGAGTTGCGTGATTTAAATGTACATCACGAATTGCAAGCAGATCTAGTCAAACACATATGGGCAAAATTCGGAATGTTTCGTGGTTAAAGAGATTGTTAAGTTTGTGAGTTGAGTCTATTGTACTAATTAAGTTATGTGTGTTTTATTAGTTGTGTCGTGTGCTTATTAGTTTATTGTACTACATTTTAAGTTTTTCGTCAATATTTGTTTTTATAATGACTATCTTAATTTATTGTTTTTATTATTTGCAATTTTTTAATTAATATATAAAATAAAAAAGAAAACAAAAATTATTATACAAAATTAATTACCTCTTAATTATTTTAATTTAATTTCAATCGATAATTGTTATTTATAATATGTAATAAAAAAAAACAAAGACATAAAAGAAAATTAAAAAAAGAAAGAAAAATGGTGGGGTATGGTGTTGAATTTTATTAAACAAAACCATTGTAGAGTGTAAAACTTGAGTGGGTGTTGAATTATTAGGTGGATGAGAGAGAAGATGATGTGGAGTATTAAAAGAAAAAAAGTAGGGTGTTGAAAAACAAAATCATTGTACATAGTCTAAGGAGAATGTAGATAGCTCTTCTTTTTATATTTTTTACTAGAGGCTGATTCGCACTTCACGCAAAATTTTGTATTGTATTGACGGACGTAGTTAGAAGAAAACTCGGTAATATCAAAAAAATATTAAATTTTGTATTTCACAAAATAAAAAGAATCAAAATTTAATATTTATAGTTTTTGATGGTCCTATGATTCTCATATAAAATTCATCTGCTTCATCATGTCATCTAAATTTTGAGACGTGATTTGTTACACATTCTTTCTTATTCTATACACATGCACTTTTTTTTATTTTTCTTGTTCTATATTATAAAACCATAGCCAAAAATAACGTAGATTAGGTCCTATGTTTGAAAGTATATAATAAAACATTATGATACATTACGACATAACATAAGGTTTGGAAGAAGCTTCTCTCGTCCTGGTTAGAAATCTTCGCTTCTCCTTTCGGTTCTGCATTTATTTTCTCAAATCCCATGATGAAACTGTGATCGGAACCTACAGGATAAGTAAATGTTGAAAAAAAAACAAAAAAGTAAAAAAAAAAGTTAGGGTACCCGCGGGTAAACCTTAAACCGCAGGTTTATTTCGGGTTACTCTGTGCAGCAATAAAACCCGATAGTGTTTTTTGATCAGGGCTTCCAGTGGGCGGGCTCATTTTGGGTTCGGGCCGGGTAGGGTTATTTTACCCAAAACAACATCCTAGTTGAAATCTCTATAATATTATTTAAGAATATATTTTTGAAAATGAAATTTGTTTTGTAAGTTATTACATGAAATGTCATTACAAATAAGAAAAAATAATTGAAATAGGAAATGATATAATTGTTTTTTAAAATTATTAATGAGAATATAAGTATTTATTTCCCGTTAAATAGGTTATTTACTATTTAATTTCTTAGTTATTATGATATTATTAAATAATAATTAATCCATACATATTCAAAGAAAAAATTTATTCAAAATTTTGCAATATTTTTCATTATAATTATTATAAAATATATTACTAATTTTAGACACGAGAAAATTGATTTTTGTAAGAGTTTGTGGACTTACCACAAAAATCATAGTTATTAAACGGTGCATATTAGAGTTACGTTTTCAAGATTATAGGTTTTTGCGGGTTATCCCGAATGATATTTTAGTTTATTGCAAAACGGGTTAAGTAGACAGGTTAGTCCGGGTTGACAGTTCTATCTATAATCATTAGTTAAACATATTTTAAAATTCAGATAAAAACAATTTTTCTTAAATTTCAAAACAATTTTTAAACAAAAATTTCCCCTAGCGCGGGTTGAATCATAGTCTACAATAAAAATGGATAGAACTAAAAGTTCGTAGAAAGAGTTTTAGGTTTATAAAATGAAGTCGATATGACAAAACCCAAAAACAAAGAAAAGGTTTTTTTCTCTCTCTTGCCGACACTCTTCATCCCCTCCAATCTCCCTCTCCGGCGCGAGTGGTGGCTCACCTTCACCGGGGGAGGGACCCCGTTGTTACCCTCTTTCTTTTGATAGGTTTTTAGTCTTCGTTGGCCGTTGTTCCGGTTGGTGAGCCGAGGTGTAGGTTCTCCGGCGAGTTTCCTCGTTCGATGGCGGCAGGACCTCAGCGGCATTGCTGGGTCACGGTGGTGGAAGGTGACCTCCTCCCGGTGGCGGCGTGACTCTCTTTTAACTGCCTCGTCCCTTTTGCCGACTTCTTCCCTCGATTTGTTAAACGACAACGGTCTTCTTTTAAGAGTCTCCTTGCCGGCGGTGAGCTCTATGTCCTACACGGCGGTGGGGATGTCGATCTTTGTCGATTCTCTCCCCGATCAAGGTCTATCTCAAGCTTCGGTCTTCACGAGGCGGCTGAGAGGTGGTGAAAGTAGATCTAGCCTCCTTGGCTCCGGCGACGGCGTTTTGGACCTCGAGGACGGGTCCGATCCCTGTTTTGGTTGTCAAGGCTGGCTCGTGTCTAGTGGCTAGCCACAGATTGGTGGCTCTCGTCTCTCCCGGCGGGTGCAGCTCCATTGAAGGTGTCTCTAGGCGGGTGGCTCGACGGATGCTTCGCTTGGTTCGTCATCGGTGTGGCCTGAGATTCACAAAGGTGCGTGTTCCCGGCAAAAGTGCGGCAGCTTCGCGATAGTGTTTTTGGTCTCGGCTCGTGTTGGCTCCGGGCTAGGTCCGGTGTAGATGGTGGAGTGATTGTTGAGGCAACGGTTTGTTATGGCGGCTAGCTTGTAGCTGTGGGAGCTGGTTCCTAAGGAGATCCGTTTTATCGGGAATGGCGGTCGGAGGTGACTCTTCGATTGTCCGCTTGGACTCCATTGTCGACGGATGCAAGCTAGTCCGTTACGGATCCCGGAGATCTCGTTAGTTCTCGGAGAAGCTGTATGCATCTCACTCTTGAAGTTTGAGGTCTGGCCTTTGGATGATGCTAGTGGCAACAAGGAAGAGAACTCTAGTTTTTTGGAACTGCGGCAAAAACGGGATGGTCCGCGTTTTGGCGTGTGACTGCTGCTTTCTCGCCTGGTTTTGTGTCGGTGTTCGTTTCTTGTCTCGCAAGCCGTTTTCTGAGCCTTTCGATGTTGTATGCTGTATTTTTGTCATTGTGTTCCTTGTCTTTAGTTTTCTTATGGATTACAATGCTTGTTAATCACTACTCGATACATGTTGTCTGAGTACCGATACAACTTCTGATGATTTTTGGCTTGCCAAATCATTAGACCATCCGTCTCACGGAGTTCTAGGCTTTCCTTGTTTTTTTATCTTTTTTTGAGCAGAGCTTGGCTTGTGAAAAGCATCTTTTGTAGGCAAGTACAACTTGCCATCGTTTTATAAATGATATTCACATTCAATTCAAAAAAATAATAAATGAAGTCAATATATTTCAGTTTTAACTGATAACAATTGCATACTTATCCCCAATCTTAGTGAGTTCAAACAAAGTTTAAACCAAGAACTCGAAAATTGATGTATAAAAAATATTTCCTTAAACATGGATGTAAAAGCCACACTATGGCTTTCATCCATCGTCTTCAACTGACCAGGAAATTGGAAGTGGTTTTGATCCCCAAACTGAAACTTGTAATTGCATTCTGAGTTTGATATCAATGTTGAGCAACGTATAGTGCAAGGAAGGGAAGTTGAAAAAGGCCAAGGAATCATGGAGAGTTTTTGAATCAAGCCTACCGTTAGTTGCCGAGAGAGAGAGAGAGCAAACTTAAAGTCCCATGGAAACAACAAATAGACAAACACATTAAACTGAAAACGTGAAAAGAACCGCGGTTTAGATCCAAAGCTCGATCGGTTTATGCCATTAAACCGAAATCGAGCCAATGTAACCAACTCACCATCTGGTTCGGTTTAAAATACATGCATGTGTTGCGTTTTTGACGTTTTCTAACCCATGCTTTTTGTACATAATCGAGTCTTTATCGAATGTTTTAGTCTTTTAGGAGTCATTTAAGGTCTAAAAGCATTTCGGGACGGAGTCCGGAGGCCTAGAACGGAAAAAAGGGCGAAACCGAACCAAAAAAAAGATGGGATCGATCGATCCAAAAAGTCGCCCATTTGCTGGATCGAGCACTGACCGATCCAGACCGACCGATCTAAGAAAAAGATGGGATCGATCGATCCACAAACTCGGCCATTTGCCAGAGCGACCATCGATCGAGGATCGATCGAACTCAAGTTTTTGGATCGATCGATCCACCTTCTGTAAATAGTGTAAAAACGTGTTTTGTACAATTTCACCTAAATTTTGTCTCCCTTTGATGCCCAAAACTCGAAAATAACTGGTATAAGCCCATATGTATCATAAAAACTTGTCTTTTCTACTATTCTCTTTGATTTTGGTGATTTGTAAGCGTGGAAAGCAAACATTTGATTCTACATATTGGAGAAATTTTCTTAATCTCTTTTCAATTTCTGTTTTGTTAACCATGTGTTCTTCATCTTTTCTCTGTATTTACTCTGCAATTATGAGTGAGTAGTTTCTTAGTTAGGCCAAGGGTGTTAAGGGATTTCATGATTTAATGGTCCTTGTGGATTCGATCCCTACATTACTACTTCGTATTGTTGTGCACTTGCGGTAGTTACATATAGGGTTAAAACCTGAGCTCATCAAGTTGTTGGCGCCGTTGCCGGGGACCAATTTTTGCCTATGAGCCGTGGACGAAAGTTCAGACTAAGAATTACTTTTTGCCGTTACTAACTCGTTTGATTTTTGCTCTCTTCCGTGCATCTCAGGTACATGACCAGGAGCCAAGGTTCTGAAAATCTGCTTGAGTTGAACAACGAAAATTTAGCAAGAGTGGAACGAGAAAACAACATAGCTAGATTGCAAAGATGAGAAATGGAAAACTTTCCGAACAATCAAAATCTACCTGTTGATGGAGACGATCATCACGAGTATGGTGAAGAAGAGAACCTCTTGAACCCTCCTCCTCTTGCTCATGATGGTGATGGCGATCCAAACGCCAATGCAAACCAAGCAGCTGCTGTTGCTGATGTCCATAGACGAGCTGAAGCTCGGAGGCAAGCTGCTGCTGCTCAACACCAGTTGAATCTAAGACAGCCTCCACGCAGACCTATCGGGGCTATTGATATTCCACACCAATTATACCATGATAGAACTGCTATTCGTCCACCGCCTATTAAGAGGCAGAACTTCGAGATCAAACCTCAGATAATTGCTCTTGTCGAGAGACATCTTTTCTATGGGAAAGCTTCAGAAAATCTCATGGACCACATTGAAATGTTCAAAGAAATTTGCAGCACTACAAGCTCAAATGGAGTCCCTGCGGACTATTTGAAGTGCAAGCTTTTCTCCTTCTCTTTAGCTGATCGAGCAGCAAGATGGCTCAAATCTCTAGAGCCGGGTTCTTTGACTTCTTGGGATGCAATCAGGTCAGCCTTCTTGGATCAGTTCTACACCAAATCCAAGACCGCTTCTCTCAGAATCAAGATTACTCAGTTTCAGTAAAACAGCGGTGAACCTTTCAATGAATCATGGGAACGTTTAGATAATATCTAAGGGAGTGCCCTCATCATGGCTATTCAGACGAGCAAGTGCTGAACATCTTCTACGATAGAGTAGTTTGGGACTCCAAGAATTGTCTAAATGCGGCCAGCAATGGTAACTTCATGACAAAGACCAAAGAGGAAGCTTATGAGCTTATTGAAAATCTTTCTGCAAGCTCAAGTCATCGTAATCCCGAGTATAATAGAACAAGATGTGTGAGTGGTGTTGAGACACAAAGGATGGATGAGCTTTTTCGCAAAGGTTAATGGCATTGCTGCACTACTCAAGGGAAAACAAAAAGCTGTTAACTCATGTGAAGACGCTAGAGAAGAAGGACTCTATCAGGAGAGTGCTGAGCAAGAACAAGAGTACGGAGATGAGGTGAACTACGTACATAATCATGGGTTCTTCAACAAGGGCTTCAACCAGAACTATAGAAATCATCCCCACTTCTCATACAGAAGCACAAATGTCGAAAACCCGCATGATCAGGTTTATCCGCAACAAACTGGTTTTCAGCAGAAACAGTTTGTGCCAAACCAAGGCGGTTATCAGCCAAGAGGCAAGACCGAGGACATAATAGTTTCCAAAACCAATGCGGTTTTCAGTAGAAACAACAATTTAGCAATCCTCAACCCAACCAAGAGTCTAAGCTTGAGGCGATGATGCAACAATTGATGGTTAATCATCAGAAGGCGGCTAATGAGATTAACGTCTAGGTAGATGGAATGTATCATGATCTCAACAGCAAATTCGAGGCCATTCAAACTCATGTGAAGAAACTTGACACTCAAGTAGCTCAAACGGCGGAAGCGATCAAAAGACCTAGTGGAGTTCTTCCTGGAAAAGGGGAACAAAACCCAAAGAATGAGTTCGTCCAAGCAATCACATTGAGGAGTGGGAAGGAGATTGAAACCGTGGTCGAGTCTAAGGGAAAAGAGAAGACTCCCGAGATCGTAGATGTGAAAGACAATGGTGTAGTTGATGAGGCAAGTTCCTCGTCCAAACCACATGAAGTCGAGGAGGCACCTGTAGCCCCACCAGAACGTGTCTACGTGCCCAAAGTTCCTTACCCTAGACGCCCGAAAAAGACACAAAGAGATCTTGAGCAAGCAGAGTGTAAGACGCTAGTGAACGAACTTTCGGTGAGGCTTTCTTTTATTGATGCGGTCCATATGGTTCCCGCTTTGAAGAAGTATGTGAAAGACTTGGTCACCAACAAGATTACAAGTGAAGAAGGCGTGATGATGATTACTAAAGAGTGCAGTGCTGTGTTGCAAGGTAGAATGCCCGATAAACTTGAAGATCCAGGGAGATTCGTACTATCTATGCAAATTGGGCCTCTAACCTTTGAGCATTCTCTCTGCGATTTAGGTGCTAGCGTCAACTTCATGCCCTAATCTGTTGCTAAGCGCCTTGGTCTCACGTCATTCAAGCCATCTAGAGTGTCGTTGGTATTTGCTGATCGTTCTGTGAAGATTCCACTCAGTATTTTGGAAGACTTGCCGGTGAAGATTGGAGATGGTTACATACCAGCGGATTTTGTAGTTCTTGAGCTAGAAACAGAGCCAAAGGATCCTCTCATCTTGGGATGACCTTTCTTGGCTATAGGTGGAGCCATTATTGATGTGAAGAAGGGCAAGATCGATCTTCATTTAGGTGATCTAATAATGAAGTTCAAAGTGGATAGGATGCTGAAAAAGCCAAGCATCGATGGTCAGACATTTTGGATTGACTGCGTCTCTGAAGCCACTGTGGGAGTATCATATGAGATGCTGGTGGATGATCCCCTTGAGATCGCTTTGACACAGTCCGAGGGTGAATTTGGGTACTTGAGCGAGGACACAACGGGTTATGTAAAGATGCTTGATTCCAGCAAGATAATGGAGAAGATGGTAGCTTTCATTGCACTTGACGGAACTGAGGGGAAATCACCAATGGATGAGCCTCCTGCGCTTGTTGACAATCCGTGGAGCGAACTGAAAGCTCCAAAACTCGAGTAACCACTTTCCACTGGGCTAAGGTACACATTTCTTGGTCCTAGCTCCACATACCCTGTCACCATTAATGCTGAACTGAACAACGTAGATATTGCCTTCGTCTAATTAAATCAATCGATTTCCGACGGACTGATCCGTCGGATCCCAAATTTGTTTCATAGTGGCGGGAAGATCTTCCCGCGTTATCGAAAAAAAATCGATTGTGTTTCTATTGGGACACTTGTCGAAAACCTAAATCTCCGACGGAATTCCGACGGATTTAGGGTTTAGGGTATTGTGATATGATTTAACAAGCCCACTACAAGAAAATGATGATATTGTGACAAAAGTTTCCGTCACAATAACAAATATTCCGTCACAATAAAAACATTGTGACTTATATGTGACGATCTGCAAACGGTTGCAATATGATCGCCACAAATCCATTTTGGTAACAAAAATGTCACAAGGACTGGGACGAATTTAAATGGTAACTATTTTGTCACAAGCCGTGACGATGCACAACAGTAACAAAACCGTCACAATTACCAACTAATAAGAATGTCATAAAATCGTCGTACTTTGCGACTACCATAACGTCTTAACTCCGTCTGTTAATATGACGAAATTTTGGTCTCAAATCGTCACAACTAAAGACGGATAGCCCGTCGCTAATTTGTCTTAATTTGCGACTATTTTACAGTCTCAACTGTGTCACACTTTATTACTAAAATTTCGTCACAAATCTGTCTCACTTAGATACTGATTTTTTATCTGAAAATTGTCATAATTCTTTACTAAATTTTTGTCATAAATTTGTCTTTATTAGCTACTCATTTTTCATCTCAAATTTGTCACGATTTATCACTAAATTATAGTCACATTTTCATTTTATCTTGATACTAATTTGGCATACAAAATTTATCACAATATTTCACTAAAGTAGTAACGCTTTTTGACTAAATTACCGTCACAACCATTCGTTTATCATCATTCTGATTTCTTTGTTTAATTAAAAAGTTTAGAATCATAAAAAAAATATAATAACTTAAAATAATAATCTGAAAAAATATAAAATAAATCAATCAAAATAAATAAAAATATCTCGTTCTGAAACATTAATAAAGATAGACTAAACTAGAATAGAAATAGAAAATGAAGCAACACCCTACTAAGTAGCATTAAAAAAACAAACTAAAAGCCAATTAGATAGAATGAGCAACCAAACTATTCATGAGGTTGTGTTGAAGCAGAAGTCTTCCATTGCTTCAAGTCGTTTCTTGAAGAGTGCATTTTCATCACGACTCTTTTGCAATTCAGTTTCAAGCTCTTCCATTCGACGAGTTAACATTTCTGCTTCTTCGTTAGCTTGTAGGGGAACCGACGGAGCCTCCAAAGACATGAAAGCACCATTTTGGAGTGATCCAAGTCCAAATATACGATCCTGTTTTGATGGCACAACAATCTACAAAAAAAGCACGAATACATGAACCCAACTTCAATCAATAATATTTGGAAGCAGTTAAACAAAAGATCTTTGCGTATACAACTCATATATGAATCTTAGCAAATTAACAATCACAACAAAAGTACAAGACCGTAAAATTGACCTTAGAATAGATTTCATTTTTCTCTGCTAGGGTCAGACTGTCAATAGTCAAAACCTCTCCATTTGAATATTCCATATGTGTTAAGCGTTCTTGAACATATTCATCAAATGTTTCAGCAATTCGTCGGGCTCTTTCATCAACATATATTCCGTCGGATTTCTGGTGTGTTTTTTTCATCACAGCAATAAAAGAAGAGTCTTCATTGTTTGCTTCCTACGAACAAAACATTAAACAAAATAAAGAAAACTATCAAAATTTTTAAAATGAAACATCAAAGTTTATAAA
>PKMM01010319.1:0-13573 GCA_002933915.1 Eutrema heterophyllum | reverse complement strand
TCACAGACGGAATCTTCCTCGGAAATCCTTCGGAAAAAAACAGACGGATAATTCCTCGGAAATTCGTCGGAACATTTCCCGACGGATTTGCCCTCGGAAATCCGTCGGAATACTCACAGACGGAATATTTCTCGGAAATCCGTCGGAAAACAAACCGACGGAATATTCCCTTGGAAATCCGTCGGAATAGTCCCCGTCGGAAATTTCCGATCGAGGGATTTCCGACGGATTTCTATTTCCGAGGAGATAGAACCGACGGCTAAAATCCGTCGGAAATCCGTCTGGAATCTCTGATTCCGACGGGATTCCGACGGATTCGGCCGTCCGAAATCCGTTGTTTTGTTGTAGTGTTTAGATAGCTATATGAATGTTTTGATATCGGTATTTGATATTAGATTATTTCGAAACAGTATTTTGATATCGGTATATATGTAAAGAGTAATTAAAGACCGATGATTTTGGTTATTATATGTACTCCAGATTCCAGAATGTAGATATCCCAATTAGGAATGCTGCAGAATCTACATAAGTATAATACTATTTCATATATAAGTTACACAAAAGCTACGTGACCTAACTAACACTTAGGAGCGTAATTAATGACCTGACTATTTCACAATCTTTTTGTTAAGGACTACGTATTTCACGATTACCACATGAGATAACTTAATTAATTTATCAGTTCTTAATGCTTTTACCCAAATATAATATGCCAGTACGTACACATTGTTTTTTTTTTTTTGTAGTCACCAGTTGCACGTTTAGTGAACTTAAAAATGCAGAAATTAAGTAAACTATATATATATATATATATATATACACTACATCGACTATTGATGCACTGACTTATTATTTTAGTTTCGTGGTAAAAGTACATTTCTTGGACATGTCTTGTTATGAAAAATAAGGTATGATTTCTTTTATGTATTTATATATAGGTAGATTATATGAATGGTGAGGGGGACTCTAATTTTGTTCCGTTTATTTTAATTTCATCCCCACTGTACTTTCACATTCACAGCAGTTTACGAATATTAAGCCTAAACCCTAAAGACATACTATAATAAATATATCCATACAGTACGATACAACGTTATTGATATATTTTGTGGGGGAAAGAAAAAACGTTATAGACAACAAATTCTTTTTGCCGATCTGACTCTCTCGAATTTCTCTTGACATGATTTTATTTTAAGTCAGACTTTATTTGTTCTAAAAGTACTCACATGACAGCTCCATTCCATATATACCCATTTGAAAAGACTGATCACTTTTTCTCTGTTTTTTTGGTCAATTTGAAATAATAATTTCATTTCAGCTAAACGAGTTAGAACTTCACGCAGGCTCTATCTTTAAGTATATATATTTTATGTGTTTTAGATTGTTTTATATCATTTTAGTGACTTAAAAATGCAGAAATTAACTAAACTATATACACATATATATCTAGAGACTATTCATTGATGCAGTGACTTAATTATGATTTTAGTTTCGTGGTAAAAGTACATTTCAAAATACTCCTTGCACACATTTTTTTTTTCTTTTTTTTTTCATACTTCTTGCACACTTATGAAGTAATTAAAGCTCTAGTGTTGATGTTAACCAGCTGGGAGAAATGGGATAGATCATAGGGCTCTCGGGACGTAACTTGGACCTGTCTTGTCATTAAACACAAGGAATGATTTCTTTTATGTATTTATTTAGACAGATTATTTCGAATCAATATTTTGATATCTGGATATGTAAATAAATACCAACGATCAATTAGGCACACTGCACACAGTCTATCTATATAAGTCGTATAATACTATTTCATTTATATAAGTTACGTGTAAATCTTTATGTGAGTACTACGTACGTAGGGACTTGTGTATTAGACATGACTCGCCAAAATCAGAGAAGGAGAAGACTTCACTCCAGAATGAGGCTTCGACTTTGAACACTGGTCCAACAGTTCTCATCAAAACACAGGCCCAACAGAAGCCCACTACGACTGAAACCACGTCAAAAGCTGTAACGGTTACACAGAAGAAAAACAGAGCTTTGAACATCCGTACGATTCAAGATGAGACAAAAATGCAGCTCAACAATAGATTTGCATCTCTCTTGGATCACGAAATGTGACCTGTCAATGACAGCTATGATGACACATGTTCTCGCTCACTACTCTCTCTAGAAAGATCTTCTCCTCTGTATAAATAAAAGCTTTGTGATGTAACAATGGCTGATAATGTCATTCTGGAGTGAAGTCTTCTCCTTCTCTAATTTTGGCGAGTCATGTCTAATATTGGGGTGGGGGGGGGGGGTAAAATACAATTTATTGTACCGTAAAAAGTATGTGAAGAATAAGAGTCTAATATATATTGGCTATCTCTTTCACACGATGAATTCGATATATATATGTGTGTAAAGACCAATGATTTTGGTTATTTATTCCAGAATAATGTAGATCTTAGGCACGTACGTACACTGCATGATTTATGTAAGTATAATACTATTTCATAGTATATATAAGATACTCAAGAGCTACTTGAGCTAATTAACACATGGGACTAATATAACTCAGAATCAAGAAAGGACGCACGAAAAACAATATATAATTAATTCTTCCCGGCCCACTGCATGTATATATATATACTTACTTTCACATTTACAGCAACAACAAAGAGTAATCAATTTACGAACTTGCAAACCCACTACTACTAGCTACTTGAACATACATTAGAGATAGAGCATAATGTAAAGCAGACCAATTAATGCTTTCAGTTAGTATACAATATTGATGCATGCATACAGTGATTATTATAGTTTTTGGTGGTGAAAGAAAATGTCAAAATATACTTGTTTGTGCATTATGAATCAGCACGTAGCGAGGGAGAGCCCCAGAGTCATATTCAAGTATAAAATGCAAATCAGTGATATACATATTTTCTATCAAAAGATGCTTAGTTAGTCTATATATTGCACTAATTTCATTTTCCAACGGAGCCAAAAGAAAAAGAAGAAAAATAAACCAATTGTTTTATTCTTACGGATGTTTTTTTTTTTTTTTACGTATGAATTTTACCTATGAATTTTTTTTTTACGTATGCATTTTTTCTTTGTCCACATGCTTTGTCGCAGATATATACATATAATATTTATGTATATATATATGTATTATATGTATATATTTGTCTCGGGATATACATGGCTCTATACTCTACGTACGTACGATCAAAAGCAAAGCAAAGGCTCTCCTTTCTCCAATCTCTCTTTCTCTCCAAGTTCTATTTCCTTCATTTAGGGTTTCCATCTCTAGAGACTCAACCAACCTTCGATTTCCTCTAAACCAGGTTCGTCTCTTTTGTTTTGTTTTTACTCTTTTTGATATCAAATCAAAAAACTTTTTTATTCTCTGTAATTTAAAAAACAAAGTTTCAATTTTTTTAGGGTTTCATTGTTTATATGTCTTTCTCACGGACTCATATAGTTCATCTCTTCTCTCTCTATTTTAGTTCCATCTCTCTCCGGTGGCGGATCTAGAAAAATATTTTATATGGGGCACAAAATTTTATTTATTTATATATGTTTTATCAAAAGTATTATACATCTTATATTAGGTACTATAATCAGAGCTGGCATTGATATTTGAAATGCTAGAAACAAGAAAAAAATTTAGCTTATGCACAAATTTTGAACATGAAATTTTGATTAATCGTGACACTTTCCTACACGAATAAATCTATAAAAAATGGTCCTCTAAAAAATATAAATTCAAAAACTCCAAGTACATGTTTGATGAACTTGTCTTCATGGCCAGCTCTGAATATAATGGTTAATTACTCTTCATAATGACAGGAGACCATCAGACAATTTAGCCATGAAACGTGGTCGGGAGAAACATATGGAGCGTGAAGAAGAAAGCTGAAACATAATGTATTAATTCATTCAATCCCTGTAATTATGCCATGTGATTATGCTGTAGACTTGTTGTACACTACCATTCAATAATAATACAAGTTCAAACATTTATATGGTAACAGAGCCATTAAAGGCAAATCAAAAACAAATTGAAAGAATCCCTGAAATTTAGGAATTTGTTTCTAATAGATTTGAAACTAAATCTTCTTCTAACAGACTTATATTGAATCTTGATTTTGCAGGAAATTGAGGAGATGGCTGATCGATTTGACAGAAATGATTTTCTAGAGTATACTCCACGCTGCCTGCAAGCTCTCAATCTGAACGAATCGTTTCATAGGGCTGTGATAAAAAACAGGATGGGAAGATCCCATGTTGGCACGGAAAGTTAATCGCATCTTCATGTTTGAAGACTGGATGGCTTCCTACGCAAGCACTACAAAGCCTTACTGTCTGATCAATGCGTACCTGCTAGATCCTGCCATATCCCAAACATCCACTATGAACCAAGTCAAGAGCATACATGCAATGGCTCTCCGAGTTGGCGGCGTTCTAGGGAGCGAGTGGGGTTCGAGCAGAATGCTCGGACTCTATGGAGACAGTCACGGACATTCTCTCCAATCTGCGAAGTGCATCTTCAGAGGCACAATCAAGAAGACGGTCATATCGTACAACGCGTTGATGTTTGTGTATGTGAAGCATGTTCCATATGAAGCTGAAGATCTCTTCAAAGAGATCCTAAGGGAAGGAATCCGTCCAACCGACGTGACTTTCAGGGCACTATTGGCGGCCTTAAGCCAAGCTGGAAAACCTCAAGAAGCACGTGGCTACTTAAGTCCATGGAGAAAGAGTTTGGGCTGAAACCGAAATATTTCCACTACGGAGCGTTAGTCGATGCCTACGCAAGGACGAGAGCTCCTGAAAACATCAGCGAAGCTGTGAAGATCGTGAAAGAGGTGCCAGATGCAGCACAAGAGATGGTTTTCAATAGCATCCTGAGCCGTTGTTGCCCTTCTTCCCGTTTCGTTTCACAAGAAGAGCTCTTAAGGATGAACAAGGTGATTCCGATTGCTCAAGACCTTGTAAACTACCTGCATGAAGAGGAGTATGTGTATGCAGTCCTTGAAAAAACATACTGGAGGCTTCAGAAGTTTCGAATTAAGTGGCCCGAGTCTGTCTCCACGAAGAAGTACTAAGAGAAGGTGAATCCATCTCGTAGAGAATTTTTCATTCTGTTTTTGATAGATTTTGGTTTTTGATAGATTTACTTTGCGTATCCATCTGCAGGGAAAGAATGAAAAGAAGTAAAAAGGGGAAGGAAGATTTTCACTTTAATGCTCAAGGCCAGTTGTTATACAATTGAGAACCCCTGTTTTTTTCCTCTGTTTTTTTGTTTTTGGGTGTGTGTGATAACACTTAGACTTGTCATGAAAATTCTTGCAATCCTGTGTTTTGTTTCCTTTTCTCCTTTGGTTCATGAAAATTTTTGCCTTTGGTTCACAACTTGTCATGAAATGAAAACTTTATAGGTATTCTCAAACTCAAAAGTCTTGGACAAGAGAGCCAGATGATTCCCAACCCGAAGCAGTTATCTAAACTACACACAGGATTGCAAGAAATTGCAGGAATTCCCGTATGGCATTATTATTTTGTTTCAATGGTTTTCGTTTCTTGTAAGGCAATGTCAGATTGCAAATTACTAGAAACTTATACGTGTGGAAAGTTCAAATATTTTATGCCATTAGTAAGGCTATCATGTTACTCATAAACCATGAGAAATTCCCAATTCTGAAATTTATATGTAGAAGAAGCCAACAACTATCTTAAGTCTTAGCCAAACAGGGCGAAAGAAACCAAATGGAAAAGGGTTGTATGTAACCAGCTAGTATCAGTTTACAAAAATACTCCGTTGCTGGAATTCGAATAACTGGAAAGCTCTTCATGAGCATCAACTGGAAAGTGATCCCAAAATTCAAAGACTTTCTTGTTCATTAATCTTTTTTTTTTTACTCAATCCTCAAAGAGAGTATAAAGAAGAAAACCACAAGTCACAAAGCACTGACTACTACGAATGATTGAAACAGAGATCGATCATCAAAGGAGAGGCTTTTTCCACATTTTGATATTTCCCAACAAATGATCAAGAACTTTTTAGTTTTCAATGTAGCAACATAATATAATGGAGGCCAATCCTCTTTCTTGGCCAAGAGATCCACGGCAGCTTTGAATGGCTTCAAGGCATGAATCTCATCAAACATCCACGGAAATATCATCTGAAAATCAATCCAAATTCTGATTTAGCTAAAAGCAATGTGAGCCGAGCAATTAACCATACAATTCAAACTACTCCAAACCAGTTACCTCTCCGGTGAAGAGTACATTTTGGCCTTCATTGCATCGAGTTTGCACTCAAATTTTTCCCGTTATCTATGAGCAGACCATCTTGATGAAGCACCCTGACAAAGTTTCCAATTAAGAATAAACGATAACAAGTCGAAGCAACTGTGTGAAACAAGAAAGGAGATGAGGAATTGAGGAGACTATACCTCACAGTATACGGAGGACTCGTGGAGAAGAGCATAGAGTGGGTTTGTATCAAAAGAATGCCAATTCTCAAACTGCAAAACAGATTAAGCATATCAGACTATCGATTCCATCTTTTAGAACAGATACTCGAGAACAACAATTTTTTGTGGGTCTCTTACAGCGTTTAAGAAGAACTGACCAATACGCTTTGGTGATCCAGGAACTAAAATAGGATCCCAGACTCTCCAGCCTATGATCAATTAAGAAGGCAAGGTTTAATACACAACATGTGAGGTGATTGACAAAAAATTAAGAAAGTGAACCTTCTTACATGTAATGCAGGAGCTCAAAACCAGTACTTGAATCCTAAACCAGAAAGACCAAGAGTTCGAAGACCCTTAGGAGTGAGGATGCCTCCTGATGGAAGAGGTGCCTAAAGACAAAGAAACAGAGACAAGTAAGTAACTAAACTAAACTGGTAAGTGGATTTGGTAAATAAATGTTGTAATCCCCCACCCCTCAATGTCATAATGTTGCAGGTGGTAAATGTTCTCCCACTTGAAAGTTGAAACATCTCCTTTGTTCACTCAGTGTGAACCCAAACCAACCCGAGCTTCCCTTTAGTACTCACAAGCAGCATCAAGTAGTAGAGTCACTGCTGCCACCGAAAGGTGCTTGCTTTACAACCGTGGCCCAAAAAAAAAAAACACCAGACATTACCGAGAGCCCCTTTGACTGTGTCAGAAAGAAGACAGAACCAGAACCATGTATCTCTGTTTCTCTCGTGAAGAAGCTTCCTTGTTGTTCACTGAAACCCATCGTTCACAACCAGGCTCCACCAAACGCCTTTGAGAAACTATCTGTCCTCCTTAGAAAAAAGAATCTCTCTTGTGTCTCGAGACTCTCTCAGTGAACAAGCTCTCTCGTTCACTTTAGGTTCAGCCACTTCTCTCTCTGGATCTGCTCTCTATCAAGCTCCCCTCCACCGGAGAAATTCCATTGATGTTCACCGGTAAGAGTCTATCTTGGAACCTGAGACTCTTCCCTTTCCTCTGTCACAACCAGATCCGAGTTTCTTCTTATCTGCACTACAAAGCTCAAAGCTTTCTTCTTCCACTTGAATTTTTGCCAATCCGCGAATTCAGCTCTGGCCCAACGACACCAAAGTCGAATAACTAATTTATCCTCTGTGGTGCATTGACGAAGTCGCCTCTACCTTGGCGAGCCAACCGTGCGGATAAAATCCCTTTATCGCCTATTTGCTACGGCCAGGTTCCACGGAAGAAATTGGTACCTGCTTTCGCATCTCCGACGGAGTCAGCTTCTCCCACCAATCGCTGCGATTCAGCTCGCGGAAACAGTTGAATCAGTTTCTCCAGATTCGATTGAATCCATCTTCGATCGTCGATCTCAACAAACTTCCCCGATACTCTCCGGAAGATCGTGAATCTGCGGCCCCATTTCTCTAATCTGACGTCCCAACCTGCGATTCGATCCGTAGGTCCACGACTAAGTATCAATCTGACAAACTCTGTTGTAAATTCACTCAGTTTTTGAGGAATCGAGAGAGAAAGTTAAAGAAACGTTTTTTTTCTTTTTCCGATTCGTGAACTGAAATGAGTTTTCAATCATAGTTTTGGTACAGTAGATCCAGTTCAATCCTACATACACATAACCGGTACAATCACAATTAACTCCAATAAGCTTCCTTATCAGAAACGAATATACTTGCAAGAATCGTAACCCTAAGTTGGATCTCTCTCAAGCTTCTCTCTAACAAACCATACGCTTGTAAATCACAACTTCCATAAACTCCAAATGAAACGAAAGCCACACACTCTTATTGAGATACTAAACTCCATTTAGCTAACGTTTCTTCACATTTTGCTTCTCTGTTTCAGCAAAATTCAGCGGTGCCAACTAAGCAACTCCAACTTCCAGCTCAGCAACAACTACGTTGGAGGATAGTGTATGTCTCAGATTCCAGATTCTGTCACAAAAGAGTATAACCATACAATTCAAACTACTCCAAACCAGTTACCTCTCCGGTGAAGAGAACATTTTGGCCTTCTTCGACTGCCTTCATTGCATCGAGTTTGCATTCAAATTTTAACTTCTGATCCTTGTCGACTATGCTTTACCAAATTAGATGTATAAATATCTTTACTATTCTCTTGACATTTTCCATTATATCTACAAGTACTTACAATTACAATTCTTCCGAATCTCCATTTTTATCAACTACACCTTCTCCTGAAGAAGACGTCAAATCCTTCTTTTTCAAACCCATCCATAGCCTTGGTAAATTCCTTTAATGCTCACGGGTGCGATGCCGTTCTCTTGTCAAGTCTTCGAGTCCAACGTTATGGTCTCCCCATCAACGCAGCCAACTATATACGTTTGTCACCAATCATCTTTTCATAAAGATGAAACAGTCAACAAATATTAGATGGAAGAGCATAACACGCATAACCCGTACTTAATAACTCCAATAAAATCCTTATCACACACTCTTCTACCCCAAACCAATTACAAGAATCGTAATCCTAAGTTGGATCTATCAAGCTTCTCTCTCTCTCTCTCTCTCTCTCTCTTCAACTTCCAGCTCAGCAACAACTACGCTGCAGGCCAATGTATGTCATCCTAGTTTGGTTAAGTTCTTAGCACAGTGCGAAAGATTCCATATTCACCTCCTTACGAGAATCTTCAATTGCAATTGCTGTTGCCATCTGCCAAACAGGGAAAGATAAATCAGTCACGCGCAACTCATTTTTGCTTGTTTCATCGATGACAATTGACAAGGATAGCACAATTGTCACCAAAATGTGATGAACTAAGAGGAAGTACTATTACAGACAAGAGGAAATTCAACCTTATGGTCTCCCCACCGTTTTTTGAGATTTGGACGTTTTGTGTTACAGTCCAATGACTAAAGGAATATGTTATTTTCTTTCTCTATGTAATGGCATGGGTTTTGTGGCTGACTAGATTCGACATATGAATCAAATGGTTACAAAAAAAAAAAAAAAAAAAAAAAAGAGAGAGAGAGGTATGAAAGAACTTATTTATGATCTGATTCGGCAACAAAAATTTCATCTCTGAAACAATAATTGTATAGGTTTGAAAGAATCAGAGTGATAGGGTTTTAAAGCTTTTACTCACTCGAAAATCAGATTGTGACATGTTGTGTCGCATGGGTAAGGACAGTCGATAGCTCTAACAGTTTTGGCTCGGTCCAAGTACCAGTCACCTATAGACTCTGCGACTTTCTGCGAAACAACAATCGTGAGAAGAGTTTAACAAGCTTGCGATTGCTAACAATGAGATACAAACAGCAAGAGCGGTTTTTTTTTAGGGTTGATGTTACCTTTCCGTCTAGTCTGGGAGGATCTTGAGCAAACCAAGTGTCCTGTCTTTCGGAAGGATGAAGCAATTAGCTGACGTGATTATTACCTGCCACGAGTCATATGCTGTGTTGAGAAGAAACATTGGGTTTTGATGTCCGAGACCAAGTTCTGGGGGAAAAAAGCACTGAGGAAAAAAGAAAGGGCACGCCTGACTTGTTTTGCGATACACACACAACTCCTATCCTATGGTTGTTACACCATCCTCCACCCTAAACCACCCAATGAGTTAAAAGCTGATATCTAACTTCAAAATCAAGTCCTCAAATAGCAGAAACTTCCATTGTATACTAAACTAGCAAAAGTGTAAGATCACATAAGCGGTGAATGCACAAACAATCCCCTATCAACCTCTGTCATCAATCATCTCCGTATTTGATATTTCTCTGATGCGAATTATGAAGCTTCTTCTTCTATTCCATTATACACACACATGTCTTTATTGTCCTCTGACTTTTTTTCCATAATATCTATAAGTGGTTACAAGTCCCTTAATGCCAAACCACATTATAACATTCTCAAAACAACTCCTCCTTCTCATCTTCAACTTCCCTCTCGTAAATGCCTCAGAAGTAAAACGTTGCTACAGTTCCTCATGTGGAGGCAGGAACGTTAAAGTGAGATTCCCTTTCTGGCTACTCAATTTACCACGAGACATCCTTTTTCTCCTCTTCATCTTCTCAACTACACCTTTTTGATTTTTCCTAATGAGGACGTCAAATCCTTCCATTTCGAACCCATCCATTGCCTTGGTAATACCACCCCCTCCTTATTCGCCACCCAATTTTGGGTCTTGTGAGTTCAAAATACCGTCCTCTTGTTAAAGAGTCAAGACATTACTTCTTCATGTTTCTTCGCCTCTCGTGGCTTAAATGGGACTCACCGAATGGCAGAGGTTGTGATCATGATCGTCCCATATGTGGGTTCATGAGCAATACCACCCTGAGGGTGGTACCCTCCAAGTCAAATGCGTCGAATACGTTGGGTTTGGTACGTACGTATGTACTTCTCTCAACTGGAAACCATAAATTTCAGCGACCCAATCGAAGATGTCATAGATGCATTCATTATTTTCTACTACTTATTAAAACAACTAAATATCAATCTAGCTAGACAATCTGGATGAGCTGAGAGAAGAGAGACGATACCTGTCCGTTGGTTGTGATCTCGGAGAAGTTATGAGGGCTCCAAGACATTGGCAAATTCCCAGCACAGAGCAAACTACCTTCGTAATCGTATCTAACCCCATTCGCCGTGAAGCTCGTCTCGTCAAATCTGCAAAATCGAAGACAGCCCACCACTAATCGATTCATACAGACCTAATATTCAAAGCTAATTGCTGAAAATTTTAAAATAGGAGCATGAATTGGGATGGAATTTTGATATATGATTACTCCTGAAATCGAAGCTGATCCTCGGGAACATCATCGATGAGACTGATCTGATCGTAGAGAGAGAAAGCACGTCTCAACGATGGCAAAGCAAGATTCGCCTGCTTAGGAACTTCCTTTCTCATGCTTCGAATCAACTTCGGCAACGTCGTCATTGCTTTCTGTCTCACCGTCATCTCCGCCGTCTCCAATCTCTCCGTTCTCCCAACTACTATTATTATTCGAAAATACGGAACTTTAACGAAACCGGTTTAGTGGTTTACAGTAAGTACCTGTACCAGCATTGGGTTATCGATTCCCATGGGTACATTGACTAAATTTGGCAATTTCTTGGGATAATTATTAGAACTCAATATATCAGAACAAGTTCTTAGACAATTCAAAAAAGTTGGTTCTTAGGCAATCTTCACTAAATGAATGAATACTTTCATATTCCAATGAAAGAGGTTTTTTAACTTGATAGAAACGCAAAAGCCAAACGACTCAGGACCAGTTTGATTCGAGAATTAAAAAAAAAAACAGTGAGTTTTACTCTATTTGACGTCAGAAAGGAATCAAAATTCTACTACAATATAAATTTTACTTTGGGGTTAAATGGAATACAGTATATAATGTAGGGTTTCTGGTGTAATTATAGTAGTTTTACCTCGGATTGCTTGTTGTCGTTTTTGACTTTGATCCAATGTTGGAGCAAGCGATAAGTTTTGTTGACAGAAGAAAAAAGAAGAAAGCAACAAGTTTTATCATTGTGTCGTGTCGTCTTTGACTTTGATCTAATGTTTAAGAAAGCCACAACTAGACACTTGTCAGATAGGAAACCAGCGTTTTAGCTATTATAGAGGATCAAGTTGTGACAAAAGAGATTGTGGTGCGCTTATAAACAATTTGTTAGCAATAAGAAATAACACACAAGACGATGATAATCATAATGATTCGTTTTGTAAATATTTAAAATTTATTAATCAATAAAATAAATAATTATATGTGGGTGGTGGGCTTAGCACAAACCCCACTTTAACCCAATCCAAAACAAATTACGGTCCATCAAGAATGAAGCCCATAAAGGCCCAACTCACCCCGCCTAGTCATCACCGACAGCAACGTCGAGTCATCATCGAACCGCCCAAACTCACTATAAATAGAAGATTATGTTCATTATAAGGAGGACTTTTTTTTCTCTTCGATGACCCATGCATGTCGCCACTGTGCCGACCATGACCCATACACGTCGCCACCATACCGACCATGAACCAGCTCACCGAGCACGAGCTCACCGGGAAGCACGAACGTCACCACTCTCATGACGATATGCCTGACCACGCAAGAGCTCACTCTCGCGGCCGACCAAGCTCACTCTCATCACCGACTTCAAGTTCACTCTCACCCCCGACCTGACCGAGAAGACGACCACACGTCCATACCGAGAACGAACTAAGAACAAGCTCGTCAAGAAGACGACCTCACACGATCACCAATCTCTCTCTCTCAACCAACATGACGACGACTACAACAACGACAAGAGGATCCACCATGAACAAAACATAACCCACCACTCACACCGAGCATAACGAGTCAGAGCTTGCGGAGGATCCAAGATCAAACTTGCCGAACTCCCAAGACCATAATCACCGATCTCATGCCACCGACCTCATCATCATACCAGCAAAGGAAGTTAACCGAGCTCATTCGGTATACCGAGCTCATTCCGTATAACCGAGTTCATTCATCATCACCACTCGCCGATTTCACTCTCACGACGAGGAGGAGAGATACGACCACGATCACACGAGACCTCACTCTCACGACGGAGGCGAGCCCACAATCACGATCATCACCGAAAGCCCGAGCTCATGACGAGCGACGACGTCACGGCAAAAGAGATACGACCATGAGAGGTGAAGCTCGCCGAAGAACATCACGACAAGGAGAATAATGACAACAAAAAAGAGAAGAATGGTAACTTGCATGACAAGTAATATGCATGGACACCATAGTCACGTACCATTGTAGGTTTTACGATCTTGCAACTAACGATCTACCGTGAGTTACTTGCGGAATAAGATTCTCTAGATCTAAGAACACAAGTTTGGTTGCCCGGTTCACTCTGATGAGCTACGTCCGGGGGAGTGTTAGCCCTGCCTCGCAATCCACTATGTTACCGGAAATCACCTCCGGTGTGGTATTGATTACACGCGATATTCACTTTCCGTGTTTCTCTTTACAGGTACAAAACAATGAGAAAACACTAAGCTCTTGTATCGGAATCAATGGAGAAGAAGACTTGATTATAGAAGAACTCTCGATCGCACTGGATCTCCTCGAAAATGAACGCCTCTGCTCAGCTTCTTG
>PKMM01010310.1:140436-152511 GCA_002933915.1 Eutrema heterophyllum | reverse complement strand
ATAGTCTTGGTTTTGGCCCAAAACTTTTGGGTCATCTAACTTTATGACCAAAAAAACATTCAAATAAGCATATAATAATTTTTATTTTTGGGCGTATAATCCTCTTTTGAATCATTTGTCTTTTAATTTTACTTTTCTCTAGGTCTCCAATAACTGATAAAGAGTTTTAATATTTTTACACTAAATTTGAAGTTCGATTTCGATAAAATAGTAAGTAAATACAAATTATGCATATTAATAAAAACAATTTTACATAAAATTTTGAGCGTGATGTAAGTTAAACTAGTTGTTGTGGTTTCGTATGTGGTAAGCATGTATTTCGTAAACATGACATGAATCGTGTGGATAAAATTATCATTTGTTGAATCAGCTGTGAAATCGTTCGATATGTTTCTAAGTACTTCATGAAGTGTGATCATTATTTGTAATGTAATGGAAAAAAAAACTGAAATATATTATAATATTGATGTAATAGACTACAATTTTTTTGTTTGTTATAATTTCCCACTCTTTATCTGTCATAATACGTGCCAAAGTACAATTGGTCAATACGTACGTGTCACAATCTGATGAAATCGGTGTATTATTGATGATTTGTTGGATCGTAAAAGATAAGATATGTAGGGGTCCCGAAAATTTATTCGAGTTCAGTATAACGAACAAATTTATACCGGTTTTGTGAAACGTGTATCACGTGACACATATCAATGGGTTAGTAAAATCATTTATGTCTTTGTTTTTTTTGGTCAATATAAAATTAATCATTTGTCTATACTCTATATATACACAAAACAAGAAAATGCTACAGACATACTAAAAAAAGAAAAAGAAAAAGAAAAATGTTGACAGAGGAAAAGAAGAAAAACAAAAACTATGGATCAATCTTTGTGTACTGCTTCTTCTGTTTCGTACTCGTTGTGGAAGTCGCAAGATTCGCAAAACCTTATTACAACAACATTGAAAACCTAATGGAGGAGACAGAAGCAGTAGTAGAAGAAGGATTAGCGGCCGTGGAGAACTCAGGGATACTTCAATGTAACTTCTTGAGATCTCGCTCTGCCTCTCGGAATCACCAGAAGCTCTCCATACCAATAAGGCAAGAGGCGAGAAAACGTCCTCCAACTACGTACTGCGTGAAGTTCTCGTCTTTTGCCACTATGGCGAAACTGGCCGCAGACAACGGTGACAAGTGGGAGTCACGGCCTTTCTCCGCCGGTGGATACAACTGGTACGTACACGGTATTCTCTGGCCTTCAACTCAAAACCAATTTTGGGAAGCCTAAATCTTATATATACTAGTGTAGTAGTGTTGAATAATCTCTACTTTGGATGATGTGGGATATTTTAACACATTGCAAGCTCTAAATCTCATCTAGATTATAGTTTGTATATGTTTTAACTATTACATAATTTGACCCTTTTCTGCTTAAAATGTTACAAGGACGTTACAAATCTACCCAAACGCGAACAAGCCAGCGGAGTCGGGTGGATACGTTTCGATGTACGTAAAAATCGATAACTCAAGCCTCCTCGCCAAGCCACATGATGTGTATGCAGAGATCAAATTCCTCGTCTATAAAAGCACTACAGACACGTACCATTTTCTCCAGGGTAACTAATTAATCTAGAGAGAGAGAGAGAGGGAGAGATATATTTGTTTAATCTTTTGTGGTTTCTTCAGACTAATTAATTTTGATCGATTTGCAGAGACTGATGCGCAGAGATTTCATGTGTTTAAACAAAAGTGGGGACAGCCAAACTTTCTTGAGATTGGGTATTTCCTAAATGCGGCATATGGATTCATTTTCGACGGCGGACAAAGTGTGTTTGGCGTTGACATCTTCGTTACTCCACCCTTCACGAATTGGGAAGTTGTCTCTTACGAAGAAAACCTTCTCGACGCTGTTTTTGATTGGAAGCTCCTCAAATTCTCTCTTCTCGATCGTGCCTATTACACTTCTTCTTCGTTTTCTGCCGGAGGAAGAAGCTGGTGACTTCTCTCTCTCTCTCTCTCTAGATATATATATATATATATATATAATCTACATGCATATAGATAATATACAGTACTATGTGTGAATTTATGTGATGGCCTGATGGGTGTGTAGGGTATTGAAAGTGTATCCAAATGGAGTTGGGTCTGCGACGGGTAATTCGTTGTCAGTCTTTTTGTTGAGTGCATCAAATGAAAATGGTTATGTGAAAGCCAAGTTACGAGTTATTGACCAGACACGATCCAATCATGTGGAGAAACAAGGTTAGTCATGTCTCGGTTTGATATCTCCTTAATTTTCTCATCCTCAACTTCTAATTTAGACTAATCATCAGGCTTATTTGAAAGAAAAAAATGTTTTGAAATTTAACTTTTGATTTGTTCCTATAGTGGAGGGATATCCCAATGCAAAAGAAAATGGATGGGGTGTCGAGAAGCTTATACCACTTGCAGATATCAAAGACGCATCCAAAGGTTTCCTTATCAACGATAGCCTCAAAATTGAAGTCCAGATCTTGTCCTTCTCTAAAACCGACATTCTCTAATTAATTAGGGTTTATGATTATCCCACAATCACTCTTTTGTTGTTTTTCCTTTTTTCAAAAAAAAAACCGGAGATAGTAATAATGTCAAAAACCAAACTAATTTCCGCTATGTAATTCCACGGTGGCTAAGTGAATTATCACTCTGGTTCACTGTTTCTGTTTTTGTTGCTGTTCAATAATAACGAGTTCTAGCTTTCCTATGTCCAACTAGATCAATCCAATAGCAATTATCACATATTAAATACCAATGTGGCCAGGATTTAAAATGGAAATGATTTAAGAGAGCTATGATAGGAGGAAACTGGGTTTGATGACATACATAACCAAATTCATAATTATATATGTCTTTCTGTAAAATTTATTCACCAAAAAAACTTTCTTTTGCAACAACAGCATCTTTTGATCAAGAGTTTAGAAAAGAAACTTAAAATAGTTAACCAAAATGTTTGAAATCAACTTCGAGTAGTGAACCAGTATATGAAGCCTTTCTCATATTTGTGATCTTCCAAGGCTCTTATGGAAGATATACGGTTTATGACTTGTTTGTCTATGATTAATTTCTATTATCTAGGGTTGTTGATGTGGGATTAAAGCCCGTGGGCAGACCAGACCCGTCTCAAAATGTAGAACCCGTACGTAGCCCTCAATTTTAACTAATGGAGAAATACGGGCTCGCACGTGCTTTATGGAGAAGAGCAGAGTTGCTGGTCTAGAATATACTTCCACTATGATTCTGATCATCAAACCACTCTGAATTTTATCGAAGTGGAACATATATATATTAATATGCCTTCAATAACAATGTCAGATGAGCTCCAAAGACAAGGCTTATGCTTTTGTTGCTGCAAATTCCTTGACAGATTCATACTTGATTTTGTCATTTGATCCTGGAGCTTTAGGTTTATAATGTTCTAGGTTGAACCGTTACAAACTAAACAATTGCAGATATCAACAATATATGTACCAATCATATCCGAGAAAACTCTCCCATTTCCAAATCTTTCGGTGGCTCTTCCGCCGATAAAGTCTCTACCGTATGGGAAAAAATTGACTTTAGTAAGAGTTAAAAGAAGCTTATTGTTGCCCGTATCAAGTATTGAGTCTCCAAAAGCGAAAAGTGCCGAAACCGTTGAATTTCCAAATATTTGTTGGGAAGAACCAACATAAAACATGCAAATGGACAAGAATGCCAATAGCAGCGCTTTGGAGAGCATAGCGGAATTCATATCTTTGAAAGAAAGTCTGGTGAATATTCCGAATATGAAACGGAAACGAGATATTTTTGATTTCAGAGTAAAGAGTAAATATTTATACACTACGACTTTCAAAATACATACATAATCCAATTCAGATTTTGGAAACAAATTCGTTGAATTTTGAATTTTTAATAAATGTTATCATTGTATTCAGATTTTTTGGAAACAAATCTGAAATTCAACGAATTCTGTATAGTATATACATCTCTAGTCAAGCAACGGATTTGTATTTGGTATTTATGCTCTTAAATAGTTTCCAAATATTAATCATCGACCTTGACTCAAAATTCAAAATATATATTCGCACTTTAGAACCCAAATAAATACAGTGGAACAGCTCACGTTCTGTTTCTCCTTCTCTTTGGAACCCAAAATATACGCATAGTTACCATACATACAGACACTGAGACACACTTACACAAGATTCAATGAATTCACCGTTTTCGTTGAAAAAAATACAAAGCTATGTTGCACGAAATTAGAAGTAGGTACACAAAATCAAAGCGTTTGAAAGTGTGAAAACAATTTTGTTAAGTTTTTTAGGAAGCGTATACGTATTGAAAATGTAAAAAACACCAAACATGATATCATAATATAAAAATACTTGTTTTTTTTTTGACGTAAAAAACTCCATATATTATTACGATGATTCGAGTAGGGTGGCCTCGGAGGCCATCCAAAAATCAAAGAGTCTACATGGGAAAAGACAATACCTTGGACTCGAACTCCTTTTGCAAGGAAATTGACACGGATATTGAAAACACGAGGAATAAAGGAAATATCAAAATAAACAAAAGTATAACGTAAATTATTGAACTCATCAATTTCCGAAGCCAGAGCAGGCCATTCTTCCTCTTCATTGATTGATTAGTCATTTTTCAACACATCAATTACCATAATGTGTAGACTACCGCAATCATAACGGTGTGTCGTTTTAGTACTTAGGGATCGAATCCACAGAGAGAAAGAACAGCACAATAAGAATACAAGAAACTACTTAAGCTAAGCTAAACGATTTTTTTTTGTTTTTTTGTTCTAAGAACTAATTACGATAAAACCCAAATTAGAAAGACAACCACCAAACGAAGAACCATATACAGAGAAATCATCCATAAATACTTCCATTATATCCTCAATGTAATCCGAGAAGATAGACATCATACACCTTTGAAAAGTCGCAGGTGCATTACACAAACCAAAAGGCATCCTTCGATAAGCAAAGGTACCATATGGGCAAGTGAAAGTCGTATTCTCTTGATCACTTGGGTGTATTGGTATTTGAAAGAAACCAGAGTAACCATCGAGGAAGCAATAATATGAATGATTTGCAAGTCTTTCAAGCATTTGATCAATGAATGGCAATGGAAAATGATCTTTCCTAGTTGAAGAATTCAATTTCCTATAGTCAATGCATACTCTATGGCCTGTGATGGTTCTGGTTGGGATCAATTGGTCTTTTTCGTTTTTGATTACGGTAATTCCCCCTTTCTTTGGAACTACATGAACCGGAGAGATCCAAGTACTATCCGAGATTGGATAGATCACTCCCGCTTCAAGTAGTTTCAAATTTTCATTTTTAACTACTTCTTTCAAGTTTGGGTTTAACCTTCTTTGGTGTTCAATTGAAGCCTTGGTTTCATCCTCCAAATGAATTCTATGCATGCACAATGATGGGGAAATTCCATTTATATCTTTCAAAGAATAACCTATAGCTTTTCTATACTTTTTCAGTTCATTCAAAAGCATAGATGTTTCCTCATCACTCAATGCATCATTTATGATTACATGATATGAAGAGTTTGGTCCAAGAAACGCGTACCTTAGACCGTCGGGCAGTGGTTTGAGTTGAAGTTGTGGAGCGTTGAGTTCGCTCCAATCATCCTCCACACTAGACTTACCATTGCTAGTGTCTTCCTTTTCATTGGCATCCACGCTCTCTCCTAATTCTGAGAAGTATGCTTCCTTCCTCCATGGTGGTTGAGAATCAAGAATGTTCTCATAGTTGATTGCCTCTTCGTTCACAATCTCACACTCTTCACTTCTTTGTGTGAGGGCTACTTCTAGAGCATCTCCCATACTCAACTCTGCCAAGTATTCATCAACCATCTCATCTAAGGTCTCTATGTAGAACACCCTTCCTTCTATGGTTGGCTTCTTCATCACTTCCATTATGTTGAATTTCAAGACTAGATCTCCCAAGTGTAGATCGATCATGCCCTTCTTCACGTCAATGATGGCACCCGCGGTTGCTAAGAAAGGTCTTTCCAAGATTATGGGATCTGATGGTTCTTTATCCATTTCCAGCACCACGAAATCAGTAGGGATAATGCAGTTCCCAACTTTCAATGGCAAGTCTTTAAGAATCCCAATTGGAAATCGCATTGTTCTATCCGCTAAGATTAGCGAAATTCTCGTCTTCTTGAAGTTTGTGTATCCAAGCCTCTTAGAAACCGTCAATGGCATGAGACTCACGCTTGCACCAAGATCAACCAAGCATTTTCCAAAGGACAAAGGTCCTAATGTGCAAGGTAGCGTGAAGCTGCCCGGATCTTTAAGCTTCTTAGGCAAATTGTTTTGGATTATTGCACTACACTCATGGTTAATCACTACCATGACTTCTTCAAGTTGCCTTATCCTGGTCATAACGTCCTTGAGGAGCTTGTTGTATATTGGACACTCAAGCATAAGATCAGCAAATGGTATGGTTACTTGAACCGTTCCCATGATCTTCTTGAATTTCTCAAATTGTTTGTCCATGATTTGCCTCTTGAATCTTCCGGGAAATGGAATTTTCGGTTCGTATGGTGGAAGAATGAAATCCACCTTCTTCTTGATGTCTCCAGTTGACACCCCTTCATTCTTCTTCTCTTGATCCTCAGAAATCAGATCATCAAAAGCAACATTTGGCTCGTCCTGAGCCGTGATTGGTGAAACCGATCCCGTCTTTTGTTCATGCAAATTTTCACCAAAATCTTCAAGTCCATCTTGACTTGGTTCCTCAGCCTCTACCACAACTTGCTCCCTTGTTGGTAGTTCAGTTCCACTTCTCAATGTAATTGCTTGGCAATACTCCTTCGGATTAGCTTCAGATTTACCGGGTAAAACTCCGCTCGGTCCTTTAGACGTTGAAGCTACTTGAGCAATCTGGTTGTCTAGGCCTTTTACATGTGTTGACAAGTGCTCAATTTTGGCGTTCAGCTCGTTATACACCCCATCGACTTTGTTGTTGATATCTACCATCTTCTTGGTAAGCTCAATTTGCCCTTTAGCTTGGCCTTCCAAAATCTGTTGGAGCATACTTTGCACATCATTTTGTGTACCTTGGTTCGATGAGCCTCCTTGAGCTTAGTTGTTGGTTGGCCTCGGTTGGTAGCCTTGCTGGTAGGTTGAGTTGTAGTTCCCTTGGTTTGCTTGAAAACCTCCTTGATTTGGCTTGAAACCTCCTTGATTCGAATAGAAGAAACGTCTAGGTTGGAAACCTTGTTGTTGGAACCCTTGTCCTTGTTGTTTCTGTTGAAGAGGATAAACTTGGTTCTGAGGATTCTCCACATTGTTGCTTCTATAAGACAGATTCGGATGGTTCCGATAGTTTTGGTTGAATTCTCCTTGGTTTCCTATGTAGTTGAGTTCTTCTTGGGATTCTTCACTTCCCTCTTTTACCACTTCTTGGTAAATCTGTTGCTGCCCTTCAAACTCTCCCACATAGTTAATCGATCTTTGGTTCACAAGTAAAACTTTGTCCAACTTATCGTTGATGTCCTTGAACCTTTGATCTTCATACCTCGTATCCCTCATCGTTCGATCATATTCGCCTCCATAACCTTGATCACTTTGAGCTAGATTTTCAACTAGTATCTCTCCATTAACAACGTTTTGGCTAGCAAAACTCCCATTGCTTGCCGTGTTCAAAACTAGTTGGTATTTCTCTAGAACTCCGCGGTGTAGGATCCCAAGAAGTGCTTCCTTGGAGACTCCATGGTGTGGACAAGCTCTTGTATAACCTTTCAATCTTTCCCACGCTTCATAAAACGACTCATTGGTTCCTTGCTTGAAGCTTGTGATGTCGTTTCTCAGCTTTGCTGTCTTTTGTCTCGAGAAAAACTTCGCCAAGAACTGCTTCTTGCATTCCTCTCAAGTAGGTATGGTGGTAGTGACCACACTCTTCTCCCATTAAGCAGCCTTGTCTCCCAAAGAGAATGGGAAGATGGTTAGCTTAACAACGTCCTCCGAGACTCCATTCATCTTTACCGTTCCACAAAGACGGTCGAACTGATCGATGTGATCGATCGGGTTCTCCAAAGCCATTCCTAAGAACCTTGAGTTCTGCACCATATTAATGAGACTTGATTTAATCTCAAAGTTGTTGTTCGCAAATGGTGGTGGCCTTATCCCAGTTAGAACCCCTTGTGTAGTGGGTTCATCAAAGGCACCAATTCTTTGCGGCTGTCTAGGAGGATGGATTGGCTGCCTCGGTCCTTGGTTTTGTAAGCCCACTCCTTGGACTTCATCTAGTGGTGGTGGCGGTTGGTTCTCTCCTAGGTGAGGAGGATCATTTCGCTGAGCGTCCATGCCTAAACGCCTCACGTGCTCAGCACGTTCTCAGGTTGCTCTTTGGTTGTCTCTTTCGAGTCTTCGAATATCTAGCATAAGTGGTTGCAAGTTCTCTTGTCCTTGACTTCTTGTGTGCATACACCTTCAAAAACAGAGCAAACAAAACAGAGCAAACAAAACAGAGTAGTTTAGTAACAAAGTAAAGAAAAATACTTAGACTTATATAGAATCTAAATCCTAATGGCTATTGCTATCTCCCCGGCAACGGCGCCAAATTGATTAGTCATTTTTCAACACATCAATTACCCTAATGTGTAGACTACCGCAATCATAACGGTGTGTCGTTTTAGTACTTAGGGATCGAATCCACAGAGAGAAAGAACATCACAATAAGAATACAAGAAACTACTTAAGCTAAGCTAAACGATTTTTTTTTTGTTTTTTTGTTCTAAGAACTAATTACGATAAAACCTAAAAATAAAAGACAGAGAATAAAAACATACATGGCAACTAAAATTATTGCAAGCTAGTTTTAAGAAAACAGAATTAAAGAAAACAAGACACTAAACTCGGTTTTAAACAAGAAGATAAAGATATGGATCGTAGGGAACAGTATTCGATTAGGAGTATTCGATGATTCACTAATGATGTTTCTAATCACTCAATGAGCTTATTCTATGGCAAGGAACACACAAATAGTTTAACTCACTCCCATGATGTTAAACCTTTCATTGATAATTTGAATTAGCTAATTTTCCAATTGCAACCAAATTATCAACAAGCATAAAACATAAGTCCTTTAAAGCCAATTAATGATTCTTAGTCATGATTTCCACCTTGCTAAGCATCAAAAACATGTTTAGAAATCCTCTAGACAATTTACCAAACCTCTTCCAAGTGTAAATTGACCATGATCTAGAAATTGAGTAGCTAGTTCAATCCTAGCTTTAAGACCACTTCTAAACATGAGAACTTCTATAATCTTGCTCTAAACATCAAAAGATCATCATCTATCCCTCTAAATCAACCATTCCCACAATCCATAATGAAACTACTCACACATAACTAAATTACAAAACAAAACCGAACAAAAGCAAGACATAACAAAAATAAGAAGATTGATGGAAAGAAATTAAGAAAATCTTCACTAAAGTGGTGTAGATCTTGAATCCTTCATGAACACAAGAGGAGAGAAGAGATAAGTTCTCTAAAACAGTAAAAGAAGCAGAAAATGATGATATTTTCGTCGGTGGAGAGTTGTTGAAACTCAACTACAAAGTGTTGAACTTATACAAAAGTGGAGGGGCCCAAAGTCAAGTGGAAAGTCACCAGATCGACATGTCTTCACTAAATCGGGCATAACTCTTGAACCACATATTGGAATGACTTGAAACCACTTCCATTGGAAATATAACTCAAATATATACAACTTTAATGAAGACCGCTGAAGCTAAATCAAAATGGAAATTGTTCTTCTGAGTCGATCTTTAAAGCGCTTTGGATGGTTTCGGTCGCGTGTCTGGATCGGTCGATCCCCCAAAAACATGAGATCGATCGATCTGGCATTGTAGGTCGGTCTGGGAAATCTTCGATGTTTGGGATCGATCGATCCAACTTTGTGGATCGATCGATCTGGTCTCCTTCCTCCTCTTGCTTCTTTTGCTCGCCAGACTGGACCGTCGTCAAGAAAATCGGCATAACTTTTGATCGCACCGTTGGAATGGCCTCAAACAACTTTCAAATGAAATCTAATCCATTGATCTATCTTGTGTTAAAATCTGAGCTCAATCCATCGGTGAAAAGTCTTTCATCCAATGCCAAACTTCTGACGTCTCAACCTGATCATGCATCTCTGTATTCCGCAATGACCTTTTATGTGGCTATTTTCACTCCTCCAACTCCTCTGACTCCAATAACATCTGAAAATGGCTCAAACAAACCAAAAAGAATGCAAAGACAACCTAGGACATCTAAAATGCAATGAGACTCAATTTGGACCTAAATGCATTGTAAATACAATGAAAACAACATGAAACACATAGAAAACAAAGGAAAATATGAGACTCAAGATGGTAAAATACACGGTTATCATGGATCACCTTAACCATCTGTAGGCAATCTGATTCAAAAGTCATCGCAAATACTCCTAGCAGCAGAACAGTCTTCATGGCCCATAATAAGGTATTAAGTTCAACATGAAGGGGAGATAAAGATCTTTCCTTCGCAAAGGTGCCGAAAGTTCTTCGTCCGTTCACTAGCTCGATTACACAACCACCCCCAAATAGGTCATCATCGGATGCCCATGAGGCATCTATTTGACAACGAGGTCTTGGTCCGCTTCTCTCAACACCTTGGGGCGAGCTCGGTGAGTTGACACTTTCTTCACCTATTTGCGAGACCACTTGTGCAACTTTCCAATTTTCTGCTTCATGGATGGCAAGTTAAAGGGTATCAACCGGAGAGACATCCTTGCCATTAAAGGCTTTATCATTCATGGCCTTCCAAATATACCAGATTATCCACGGGAAAGCCTCTAGATGTTTTTCCATTATACCTCCTTTCTTTGCACGCCAGAGGAGATAATCGAAATTCCTATAGAGAGAATCACTCGGAAAAAGGCTCGGACTGGATATACTTGTATAAAAATACTTGTATAAATATATAATAGTATAAAAATACTCTTTTAGCAATACATATCTAATACACAATTTTAAAAATTAATTAACTCAGTTAGAAAGTAAACAAAAATAACTTAGTTAAAGATAGAAAAAAATATAACACGCAAAATCAAAACTATATATCATTATCTTCATTCTCATTTTCATCAGTTCTTTTTAGGGGTGGAACTATTAAGTCTATTATCCGTGATCCGAGATCCGCTCCGATCCGTTCCGAAAATCCTAATATCCGAGGGGGTTGGATCCGGATCCGGATAGTAAAATTTTGGATCTGTCAAAACCGGATCCAGATCCGGATAGTTAAATTATAAGGTCCGGATATCTATATCTAGGGCTGGGCAAAAAATCTGGATCCGAAAACCCGAACCGGTATCAACCCGAAAATATCCGAACCGAAAGGATTTCAGATCCATCAAAATATCCGAACGGATCCTAAATTCCTATACCCGAAGAACCGAACCCGAACCGGTACCAAACCGAGAACTGAATGGGTACCCGAAATATCCGAAGTGTAATTATATACCCAAAAATATTAATTATATATAGACTTGATATAACCCAAATACCCAAAATTACAACTATAAACCCAAATATAATTATTTTTTGGGTATTTCGGATATTTCATGTATATTTTCGATATTATGGGTATATCGAATACACCTATTTTGGTTTTTTCTGGATTTTTCGGGTATTTTGGATACTTTCGGTTTGAAAGTGTACTGGTTTTATTGAAATGAACATTCGTGTTTTTATTTTTTGTCTCAGATTTTGGGTTTTTCGGGTATTGTGGATACTTTGGATACTTTCGGATCCGGATCCAAACCATATCCGGAAAAAATTTGGATCTTAACAAAAATACCCGAACCGATCCGAACCCGAAGGGTACCGAACCGAACCTGATCCGAATTTTTAAAATACCCGATCGATACATAAATCTCTAAACCCGAAATACCCAATCCGAGGATCCGAATGCCCACCCCTATCTGTATCTGTTAAATATATTAGAATTTATATTTTATTAATAAATTTTTAATATATTGAGATATATATAT
>PKMM01010310.1:123898-140369 GCA_002933915.1 Eutrema heterophyllum | reverse complement strand
TAATTTAAATAAAAATTAAATATTTTTTATAATAACAGCTATTTTTTACAAAATATTATATAAAAATTTAATTTTATCATTATTTTTAATATTTTAATTTTTTTATTACTTTTTACGGATTCGGATATCCGCAGATATTTTAATATCTAGACGAATATCCGGAAGCCTTGGATCCGGATCCGGATACTTAAAACTTGTATCCGCCATATCTGGATACAGATCCGGATATCCCAAAATTTCTGGATATCTGATCCGTCCCACCCCTAGATCTATCAAACACAATTTCGTTTAGAACATTTCAATTGGTGAGATACTTTTCTCAAGTCTCTCATCAATATGATATTAATATTTTTGATATAGTTTAATTGTACTATTAAATTTTACTGTTATCTCAATTCACAAGAGTTTTTCATGGGTTCTCAGAGTTTTTCAAATGAAAATCGATTCTTATTCTCTCTTATTTTTTTTATCTTTTATATATTAATTGAGAAACATTGTTAAAATCTAACATTGCATTGACGTGTTATTTACATGGATATCTTGCTGATGTGTCAACACCAAAGTGCTTTTACAAAAAATATAAAAATAGGTTTAAATTACTAAAATATTTACATTTTATACCACTCACGTTAAATTGTTTGAAATCAATTATATATTTCATTAAACTAATCATAAAATAAATCAGTTTTACTCTCCCTCTTTCCCTATTTTGTCTTCCAATTATAACATATTAATTTATTTTTGACATCACCATATTAATTTTTTATCATTATATTCCTCATATCATCTTTTGTTTGATCACATCTTTGTAAAAAAAAATATGAATCATCACATCGTCAACATAATTAAGAACAAAATTCCAGATTTTTTTTGCATATGATATGATTTAAATTTCTTAAAACCAACATAAACTACCCACTAATTTATGAATAGAAAAAATATGTGTTAAAAGTTTCAATTCGGCTATAAATATAAGTAGAGGTCACTGAAATATATGATAAAAATGACCAAAATGATAAAAATGATTAGAGTAAAAAATATAAGGTCTTAAGTAATTTAAAAAAGTTTGTAAAATTATAAAAGTTAAGTTGTTAACTAATTTTTTTTAAATCGCTAATTCGAATACATAAAGTAATTGTAAATTTGAAAATAGTTAAAAATAATTATTACGTTGATAAAAAATAATTACATGTTTTAGCATATACAAACGGATCTCAGATACCAGATAATAATTTCACTAATAACTATAATAGATTTTGTATCTAAAATTATATGAAATTTTCTTTAAAATTATTTCACTCCGCGCCTATGCGCGGGCGGGTATCACCTACTTTTTTATTATAATATAAGAAACCCATTAACATACTCTCAATATGGATGTGCTCTTATAATAGTCCAATAATCTACAAGGTAAAATGATTAGAACTATCTTACTTATAAGATATAATAGTCTTCTAGGTTAATATTTTAATATTTTAATATTTTTAATATAGATTAATTATACTATTAAATTTTACTGTTATCACAAACTCATAAGAGTTTTTCATGGTTCTCGGAGTTTTTCAAATGGGAATTGATTCTCGTTCTCTCTTACTTTTTTAATTTTTTTTAATATAAGAAACCCATTAAAATACTCTCAATATGGAGGTGCTCTTATAATAGTCCAATCATCTACAAGGTAAAATGATTAGAACTATCTTACTTATAAGATTATAATAATCTTCTAGGTTACTTTCATAAGGAAAAAAGAAAACTAGAAACTGCAATTCACACTCATTCATCGAATTAACTAGGATTTTTAATTAAGCTAAAAAACTACAAAAATATTCATAAGCTTCTAAATTATTTATTTTATTACGGATTCAAAATTAGAATCGATAAAATCATAACGATTCCAACATAGAATCAGCGTTTCCAAAACGCTTCAAATTTTATTTTTACAAGAATCGCGCTTCCGCAGTGTTTTTTCGATTCTATCTAGATACAGAGTCGATGATCTGATCTCCAAAAAACAACGACCAATCCTTGTCAGTCGTCATCGTACGATCTCTGATTCTCTGCTTTTTCTATATTTTAAAATGTTTTAAAATGACTATCTACACTGCCGCTCAAATGTCCTCATCCTTCCTTGAAAGGGACTCGTGATGAGTCTCTTTATATATAGTCTTAGTTTTGGCCCAAAACTTTTGGGTCATCTAACTTTATGACCAAAACATGTCTCACTGATTTGTCTGTCAGTGCCTTAAGCGGAAGCAGAGTCTTTATCACTCAACATTTAATGCGATGTGAATCGTACTTTAGGGTATAGAGTTTAGTCATAACGATGAATTTACGACGATTCATAAACAATCGTCACAAATTTCCAACGAATTTACGACGATTGAATCGTCGTAAATTCGTTGGAATGTTTAAAAATCAAATTTTACAAATCTGATTATAGAGTGGATTATATAATGTATATGAGATTCGTTTACTTCATTCACCTTGTTTTAGATAAGTACTCAATCATACAAAAATCTGAGTTTTCACAAAAATCAATAAATATTACTTCATGCATATTATATATGGATACTTAATTATAAGTATAATGGTTATACATTATTATGTAAGATAAAAAAGTTTGTACTCAATTATAATAAACCGTCGTTATTAAATTTTTTGTTTACTATGACAAGTCTTGGATTCATAAATTTATGATACATTGAAACATTTTTTAAAGGAAGAAAACATCATTATGAATAAATTTTATATATTTTGCAACGATTTTATGACGATTCGTCGTAAAATCGTTGTAAACCTCCGAATGGTTTGCTTTCCCCGCCGCCGCAAAAACCAATCGGTTGATTATTAACCGAAAAATTTACAACAGTCCATTGTAAATTCGTTGTTAATTACCAACGGATTTACAACGAATCGTCGTAAATTCATCGTAACATGAATTTTCAACGTTTTGCCGCGTGCGAGAAAACCAATTGGTTGAATATTCGGTTGAAACGTTATTACCTTGATTTGTATACGACGATTTGTATTCGTCCCATATTTTACGACGAATATTGAATTACGACGTTAATTTGTGGCAAGATCCGTTTTACAACAAATTTACAACAATTTCGTCCGTTGTTATATCCCTATTTTCTTGTAGTAGTAATAATTTTCATGTTTGGGCGTAGAATCCTCTTTTGAATCATTTGTCTTTTAATTTTACTTTTCTCTAGGTCCAATAACTGATAAAGAGTTTTAATATTTTTACACTAATTTGAAGTTCGATTCCCATAAAATAGTAAGTAAATACAAATTATGCATATTAATATAAAAACAATTTTACATAAAATTTTGAGCGTGATGTAAGCTAAACCAGTTATTGTGGTTTCGTATGTGGTAAACATGTATTTCGTAAACATGACATGAATCGTGCGGATAAAATTATCATTTGTTGAATCATCTGTGAAATCGTTCGATATGTTTCTAAGTACTTCATGAAGTGTGATCATTATTTGTAATGTAATGAAAAAGAAACTAAAATATATTATAATATTGATGTAATAGACTACAATTTTTTCGTTTGTTATAATTAGGGGTGGGCGTTCGGATCCTTGGATCGGGTATTTCGGGTTTCGGGTATTTAGGGTTTAGGGATTTAGGTACCGATCATGTATTTTAAAAATTCGGATCGGGTTCGGTTCGGGTTCGGATCGGATCGGGTATTTTTTTAAGATCCGAAATTTTTCGGATATGTTCGGATCCGGATCCAAAAGTATCCACAATACCTAAAAAAATCCGAAGAACCCAAAATCCGAGTCAAAACACAAAAATATGAATATTCATTTTCAATAAAACCAATATACTTTCAAACCAAAAGTATCCAAAATACCCAAAAAAATCCACACAAACAAAAAAAATAGGGTATTCGATATACTCATAATATCGAAATTATACTTAAATTACCCGAAATACCTAAAAAATAATTAATATATTCGGGTTTATAGTTGTAATTTTGTGTATTTGGGTTATATCAAGTCTAAATATAATTAATATATTTGGGTATATGATTACACTTCGGATATTTCGGATACCTATTCGGTTCTTGGTTTGGTACCGGTTCTGGTTTGGTTCTTTGGGTATAGGAATTTAGGATCCGATCAGCTATTTTAAAAATTCAGATCGGGTTCAGTTCGGGTATTTTCGGTTCGATACCGGTTCGGATTTTCGGATCTGGATTTTTTGTCCAGCCCTAGTTATAATTTCCCACTCTTTATCTCTCATAATACGTGCCAACGTACAATTGGTGAATACGTACGTGTCACAATCTGATGAAATCGGTGTATTATTGATGATTTGTTGGGTCGTAAAAGATAAGATATGTAGGAGTCCCGAGAATTAATTCGAGTTCAGTATAACGAACAAATTTATACCGTTTTTGTGAAACGTGTATCCCATGACACATATCAATGGGTTAGTTAAAATCATTTATGTCTTCTTTTTTTTGGTCAATATAAAATCATTTGTCTATACTCTATATATACACAAAACAAGAAAATGCTACAGACATACTAAAAAAAGAAAAAGAAAAATGTTGACAGAGGAAAAGAAGAAAAACAAAAACTATGGATCAATCTGTCATAATACGTGCCAACGTTCAATTGGTGAATACGTACGTGTCACAATCTGATGAAATCGGTGTATTATTGATGATTTGTTGGGTCGTAAAAGATAAGATATGTAGGAGTCCCGAGAATTAATTCGAGTTCAGTATAACGAACAAATATATACCGGTTCGGTGTATCCCGTGACACATATCAATGGGTTAGTAAAATCATTTTGGGAAATGTAATTTTTTCTATCCTTTCCATATTATCTAATTCATGCAATGGTATAGAAAGTTTTGATGGACATGTGCCAAAAATTTAGATACTAAAGTTGATTATAATTGTTAGCTAATTAAAATTTTAGGTGGAAAACGTTAAAATCAAGTAATTTTAACTTTTTAAATAACATATATATTTTTATAGATAATAAATTATTTTGTAACAAAAATAGTGGTAAAATTATTTCATCATAATAATTAAAGTGTTCTCTAAACATGTGCATATACACATGTGTAAATAGATTTTACTCTTATATTTGTTCTTACTTATTTATATAATTGAGACAACTATTTTAAATATAAACAAATTCCTAATTTAATATCATGTTGGTTTTTTTTGTTGGTTATGGAAATTTATTTCCTTATCTTTATAATTTTTATTAACAACAATATTAGAATTTGGAAACTTTCTTAATTTTAAATATTGATGTGGACCAATCAAATTCATTGTTCAAAATCCTACGTGGACACTCTTAAATGTATCTAGCATCAACTTTTATTAGTAACTAGATTAGGCCTCATATATATGCGGGTTTAAAATTTAATATTTGATAACTAATTAAAACAATTATAAAAAATGGAAAAAAAATAATTAGATCACCTGTAAAATTGAATAAATTAAGATTGAGAAGACTGATACAAAATCACACACAATTAGAGAAGCCTAATAGAGTAATTGTTATTTATTCATTTTGATTCTCTAATTTTGTATATTAATTTAGTTTTTAATTAAATTTTGTGACATGTTTTCAAATATTTAGTTTTTCTTATTCCTATTTGAATAATGTTTACTTTTTATTATTTAATTATTCATATATCTATTTTTAACTTTGATGAATTAATTCTCATATTTTTAACTTTGAATTGACATAAAAACTTAAAATTTTAAATTATTTTATCAAATTCTAACAAAGTTACAATTATTTATTTATTTATTTTTTTTTTTATTTGGTTTCCAATTTAATTTCTCACATGTTTTCAAATATTTAGTTTTTTCCTATTCCTATTTAAATTATGTTTATTATTATTATATTTAGTTAACTATGTCTTTTATGATAAATTTAATTTTTCTATTTTTTATTTAGTAACTTTACATTTTAGGATTAGGAGTCAGTTATAGATTTTTCTGAATTTTTTTTTTTTATTAACTTTGGATTTTAGGATAAATTTATATTTTCTTTTTTTCATGTTTGTTTAGTAACTTTACCTTTTAGGATTATGACTCAAATATAAAATTTTCCTTTTTTGTTGATATTATGTGGGATATAATTTTTTTCTTTTATTGTTAATATTATGTGGCAAAATCTAATTGGAAAATCTTTTTACACATATCAAAATCTGATCGAATAATTTGGCACGTGTCGCGATCTGGTGAATTACTAACTTTGAATCATTCCGCTTTATATAATAAGATAGATTGGTTCATAGTTATAGAAAAATGTTTTATGAGAAAAAAATAATATATTTATGACTAACCATTGATTGTTTTTTAATTGGTGCGAAAACTAAACAAAATCATTCTATTAGGAACATAATTAACGAATAGAAGAAGATAGAAGATAGGAAATATCTACATTTAATAGAGTTCGGTTTAACGAACAATTTACACTTTATACTGGTTTTTGAAATGTTTGCCTCGTGACATTTATCAAAGGCTCACTAGAATAATTGATGTATATATAGACACAAAGCAGGAAACGTTACAGACATCCAAAAAGGAAACAAGAAAAATGTTTCCAGAGGAAAAGGAGAAAAAATCAAATTATGGATCAGTCTTTATGTACTGCTGCTTCTGTGTTGTTTTGGTTGTGGGACTCGTGAGAATCGCAAAGCCTTACGACAACCTTAAGCAAAACTTAATGGAGGCAGAAGCAGTAGTAGAAGAAGGATTCTTTGGTGAGAAGAACTCAGGGAAATTGCCATGCAACGCCCTGAAATCTCGCTCATCTGACTCAGTTCCTGCTCAGAATCACGAGAAGCTCTCGGCACCAGTGTGGGTTTACAGACAGCTTCCTCCAACTTCTTACTGCGTGAAGTTCGATTCTTTTGATACCATGTCGAAACAGGTCAAGAATGGCAAGTACGAGTCACGTCCTTTCTCCGTCGGTGGATACAACTGGTACGTACGTCGCTCTAAAATTTCATTTGTATATATATTTATGTTTGGGAAAATTGCTTAAAAAATCTCAAACTTTTCCGTATGAGCCATTTTAAACCTCAACTTTCACGTATACCATTTAAAACCTAAATTTTTGTTGNAGGTCGCTCGTAATCTACCCGAACGGGAACAAGCAAGACAACGTGAATGGATACATTTCGGCTTACGCTAGAATCCATAACTCGAGCCTCATGACCAATGATGTGTATGCAGAGATCAAGTTCTTCATATACAGTAAGATTAAAGACCAGTATTATACACTCCAGGGTACGTATAACGTAAACTAACGTGTACATTTCTTGTGATTGATCGTTGTGTGGTTTCACGAGACTAATAGGAATTTTATTTTCCGGGTTTGCAGACAATGAGCCGAAGCGATTTCATATGTTTAAGCCAGAATGGGGAATGCCAACCTTGATTGCGATTTCGACTTTTAACGCGGCGGGAAATTCGTTCGTTTTCGACGGCGGACAAAGTGTGTTTGGCGTTGACGTCTTCGTTACTCCACCTTTCAAGAAGTGGGAAGTTTTCTCTAACGAAGAAAACATTCGCGACCCTATTTACGGTTGGAAGATCACACAATTCTCTACCCGCGATCGTAACTCTTACACCTCTGGTTCGTTTTCTTCCGGAGGAAGAAACTGGTGACTCTCTCTCTCTCTCTCTCTCTCTCTCTCTCTCTCTCTCNTACAACTGGTACGTACGTCGCTCTAAAATTTCATTTGTATATATATTTATGTTTTAACTATATAATATGTAATTTGACCGTTTTGCTTAAAATGTTGTAAGGTCGCTCGTAATCTACCCGAACGGGAACAAGCAAGACAACGTGAATGGATACATTTCGGCTTACGCTAGAATCCATAACTCGAGCCTCATGACCAATGATGTGTATGCAGAGATCAAGTTCTTCATATACAGTAAGATTAAAGACCAGTATTATACACTCCAGGGTACGTATAACGTAAACTAACGTGTACATTTCTTGTGATTGATCGTTGTGTGGTTTCACGAGACTAATAGGAATTTTATTTTCCGGGTTTGCAGACAATGAGCCGAAGCGATTTCATATGTTTAAGCCAGAATGGGGAATGCCAACCTTGATTGCGATTTCGACTTTTAACGCGGCGGGAAATTCGTTCGTTTTCGACGGCGGACAAAGTGTGTTTGGCGTTGACGTCTTCGTTACTCCACCTTTCAAGAAGTGGGAAGTTTTCTCTAACGAAGAAAACATTCGCGACCCTATTTACGGTTGGAAGATCACACAATTCTCTACCCGCGATCGTAACTCTTACACCTCTGGTTCGTTTTCTTCCGGAGGAAGAAACTGGTGACTCTCTCTCTCTCTCTCTCTCTCTCTCTCTCTCTCTCTCTCTCTCTCTCTCTCTCTCTCTCTCTCTCTCTCTACATAGAGATACACATTATGTGTTAATTTATGTGATGGGTGTGTAGGGTATTGAAAGTGTATCCAAATGGAGTTGGGTCTGCAACGGGTAGTTCGTTGTCACTCTTTTTGTTGAGTGCGTCAAATGAAACAGATTACGTTCAAGCCAAGTTACGAGTTCTTGACCAAATCCGATTTGCCCATTGGGAGAAGCAAGGTCAGTGTTTTACCCTACACGTCCTTTCCCATCCTCTACTATTAATTTAGACTAGAGTATTTAGGCCTAATTAATGAGCCTTATTTTCTTAAAATGTTTTGTAAAATAGCTTTTGATTTGTTCCTATATATAGTGGAGGGATGGCCCAACGCAACAGAAAATGGATGGGGTTTGGACAAGTTTCTACCTCTTGCAGATATCAAAAACGCAACCAAAGGTTTCCTCGTCAACGATACCCTCAAAGTTGAAGTCGAGATCTTGTCCTTCTCTAAAACCGACTTCTATTCTCTCTAGGGCTTAATTAGTTGAAGTCGAGATCGTGTGTTATTTTCTCATATTTTAACCGGAGATAGTAATAGGTCAAAAAAAGCCAGCCTAATCTCCCCTATGTAATTCCACGGTGGCCAAGTGAATTACTATCACTCTGGTTCACTGTTTTTGTTTCTGTCTAATAATGAAAAGTTCGAGCTTTTCCATGTCAAAATTTATTTAATCTAATAGCAAATATCACATATTAAATACCAATGTGGCCACGATTTAAAAGGGAAATGATTAAAGAAAGCTCACAGGGAGAGGGAGAAAGCAACATATATAGCTTGAAGAGATGATACAGGAAGGAACTGGGTTTTGTTGATCTTACATAACCAGATTTATTTATGTCTTTTGTTTAATTTTTTTAGAATGCCATAATCAGTTTCTCTTGGCGATGAACAAACCCCACTTCTGTTCACCGCTTGAGCTCCTGAGTAGCTTTGAGTTCCACCCGCCTACAATCTCCTCGTAATCCTCTTCCGAGAAGTCGCTGATAAATTCCTCCTTCTCCTTCTCCACTGCGTCCAGTTCCCGTTTAAGAACTTTCATAAACTGAAAAAAGCAAACAGCAAAATGGTTTTGAGGTCTTTTTTAGCATATTTGGGTCATTTTCAGAAGAGCGTATAGTTTATGCAGACAAGTGTTTCTGACCTGATCGGTTCTATCCTCTACGATTACATCATCAAATCCAGCATCTTTCAGCATCTGCCGAAACAAGTAAGTTTAGGACGACTATTTGGTGATTTTTAAGTAAGTAGAAGAGGAGAGGGGGTTCTATCTCTGTATACCTGACCGTATGCTTGTACATCATGAAGATCATAACCTCGCTGCTTGATGTAGTTTGCAAACTCTGGAGATGGGGTTTTGGGGCTTCTGCAGTAATCGGTAATGAGAACTTTGCCTCCAGGCTTCAACCATTTGTAGAATGTTTTGAACAATGCCGGCTTGTCCTGATAGCAAGACCAGCGATTACAAATTGGAGAATGAAGCCATAAGGGAAGAAGAAAATGCGGAAGCTAATACTTGGATATGCAGAATGGTGTCTCTGCTGTAAATAACGTCAAATGTGTTATCTGGATACTCCTTCTTGGTGCAATCAGCTACTTCAAATTCCACAGAGCATTTCAGTCCTATTGCGTGTTCAAGTGCAAAAGAGATCATGTTTACAGATAGATCAATGCCCACAACATCCACATCAAAGTTCTCAGCCATGTAGAAGTCCCCTCCTCCGATTCCACATCCAACATCTAGAACTTTCTGACCGGGTTTCAGATCCAGCATATCCACAAATTCCTTTGTTGTCTCTATATCAAAGGTCAAAAAAGAAGAAGAAGAAGAAGAAAGTATAATAAGAAGAAAGGATAGCTTCACTTGCATATAATAAAAAAAGGAAAGTAGATCAGTTAACTTTTAACTTCAAATACAGAACCATCAATACTGCAAAGTTGATACAAACTCAATGACTAAAGAGCATACCAAGTCCCCCTGTGCTCACAAACCCTTGTCCAAAGACACGCTCATAGCGTAAAATACCACTAGACCTATCTGAACATTGTCCAAGAAGCGTTGAAAGCCCCTATCATTTTCCGAACCGACTTTCTGCCAAAGCCAGCATATCTGAAATTTGTGAAAAGTATAAATATGAATCCGCTAGTATGATAGATACCATCAAAGGGTGGCAAAAACATGAAGAGGCTATTACCTGGTTCTGGTTTTTTTTGTTTCTGACATAAGCACCAATGCATTTACAGCTAACCAAAGAGAGTTCATACGAATTCCCATCGTCGTCATTCATATGGCATTCTTTGAAAAGCTGAAAGGAATTCATGCACCAGAATTTCAAAATCATTGCCTAGAAACAGAAGAATGGAGGAATATATAGGTATCACACCTTTGTGTAAAATTTGGGTTCGCGGTAGTGTGTTGGGTTGTACTTCCGCTTGTTATCACCAGACTGATGGATGCAAGACTCACGAAAGAAAATATACCCGCCAACCTTCGTCCATTGTAACATATTTTTCGCCAAATCTTCAACCTGCAATTTGATGACATTAACTTTGTCAAGGGATATACATGACCGACTATGTGAAGATTAAAACCACTCTTGATACCGCAAAGTTAAATATGGACAAGTGATTAATGTCTCTAGCACATGGCACGCAGCTGAGTGAAGCTAAGATGCCTTATCGTGTAGCTTTTTCGAAAGGCCAAGAAATATTAGCAACTACTGCCGTGTAAGGTCTTTGAGTAACATAATAGTCCCAAAATGCATTTGTTTGCATTACTACACGCGCTTAGTTTAAGTGTGTACTGGTCTAAAGTGGTTCCCGCAGTAATAAGTTAATTGGTTACCTCTTTATCAGAGAGATACATTAGCAGCCAGTTCGAAAATATCAGAGCCATAGACTCGTTAGAAAAGTTCATATCCGGGGATGTGACATCAGCGCACATAAATTTGACGTTCTTGTAGTGCCCATTGATGTTTTCATTCTGCAGAGAAGACTCTCATGAGGGAAAAAGCGGTAAAAAGATGAGTGGAGTAAGTAGCTAGAAAGAACAAGCATACGCGTGATCTAACCTTTTTGATAACACTATCAATGAAATCAACCGCAATGACCTGGCCGGCCTTCTGAGCTAATTCACTAGTGAAACGACCAATGCCAGCTCCAAACTCGAGCACCGTTTTCCCGTCAATCGGTGGAAGAAGCGCAAGTATCTGGTACATAAACACACAATTTAAGCCTTAGAACCTTTCATTCTCATCCATGACACAGACAAAGAATAACACATTTTTTTATAAAAGCTTTCATCAAAATGGCAAAAGGACAGCAAAGAACTAAGAAACTGTATAAAGGGGATGTGATGACAAAGAAAACAAGGATAACGTTTTCTATTTGGTTCAAAGGCATTTGATTTCTATACCGAAGAGACTCAAACTCATCTGAACAAGAAAGATAATAACTTTAGGTCAGGCGAGATTTACCTCAGGTCGTTCTTCTTTGTCGAGGTCAGCAGCTTTGGAATCAAGCATCATGGCCTCAACGCTCAAGCCCAAAGAGTGCTCTTTCCAGTAATTCTTCTGGATTTCACGCTCCTCCCATGAAACCAGGGGAATACGATCATCAAATCAAATCAAAATGAAAGAAACGATTACCAGATTCAACTCAATGCTCATCGAATCGATCCACGGTAATTTCATCGGGAAGTCCTTAATCATATATTCTATCTGCATTACATCATGAAGAGGAGCTCGATGAAATTATTCAATGATAAAAGATGGTTTCGGTTCGAGAATTCGAAAAACTAGTAGGTAGCGCTTCGGAACCCAGAACAGTTTCATCGTGATTTACGCCAGAAACTCACCATACGCAGCCTTTTTCTGTGAGAATACAGAAGAAACGATTTCTTCTCGAGGAGGATGAATTGAAATCTATGAATTGAGAAGAAAAGGAAGTAGGAAACTCTATGGCTATGATCCTTCGATGGCGAGTCTAGATCTCGAAAAGCTTCTTGATCTACAGTTGTGAAGTCTACCCTTGGACTGCATCAACACTCGCAGATCCAAATTCTGTGGGATCGATTTCTCCTTCTCTCTGGACTGAACGCTGTGAAGCACACGGAAGACGAAGCGGCTACATCCAAATTCGGTTTACATCTTTTTCTATTTCCCGGTTTATCCTCAACCGAACCGAAAACCTTTCTCTATCATGTGGATCCGAAATTCAAAATACGGGAAAATTTGGTGAGGGACGTTGGGCCGTTAGGAGAATCTAATTTGGCATTACGTGCAAAAGCGTGGCATCTCCTACACCGTCCGATTCGTCTGTCCACATGTAAGAGTGTGTGTCCCACGGAAACTACGACCTCCATTCGTTATTTTCCTTAATTAGAAGATGAAACTATTTCTACGTCACAAGAAATATTATTTAGATACAATTATTTGTGAAAAAAAAAACAACTATTTTTGTAGCACAAACCTAAGATATCCGATTTTTTTTAATATATAAAATTGAAAAAATAGGATCAAGCTATACTACTTCACGGATTCTATTATCAAAATAAGAAAAGAAAAGAAAAAAAACTCCAGGGAATCTTATTCAACGTCGACTACGATTACATAACAAGCAGAATTTATATCTAACGCCATAAAATCCGAAATAATGCTTTAGAAAGTAGAAACTCCGGTTTTCTATATGTTTGTATGTTTTGTAACCCTTGAAGATCTTTGTCATCTCCCTATCAAAAGCTAATTTTCAATGAACCAAAAAAAGAAACAAATTTCAATTAATTACATCACGTGGTGCATGGATTTAAAAAAAAGGGACGAAAGAGTCGAGACAGAGAAAGAGAGATAGGTGAATCAACCCTCTCAAATGATTTATCGGTACCCAACGTACCCAACTTATAGTATAAGAAGTCGTCATAGTATACATGTAAAATAAATAAATAACTTAAATTTACAATTAGAATTATAACACTTAATTAATGTTAGATAATATAGTGTCAACATGAAACGTGTATTAAGAAGTGTTATTCCAGAAAGAAAAAAATGTTATATGTTGACAAGATCATGTACATTGAAAATAATGGAAAAAGAAGAAGGGACATGATCAGTAGTAATGGCGAAAATAATGAAACTGGATACGTACAAAACAGAATATGTGAATGTTAAACGTATAATTAAAATGATTTGTGTATTGGATAAAATTGAGGATTCGAATCGCTATACTTTTTGAAAATTGAGGATATACTGTCGGAATTGTTATGATCACAAGTGAGAGAAATTATATAACAGCATAATATTGAAGAGCAAGCTTACATGAGTTTTTGGAGAAAGAAGATGCGATGTTGCCATTAGTGTGACTGTGAGCCATTGATCCCTATTGACAAGAAGGAAAAAAAAAAAATCAGAGTTTTAGGGTTTTGTTTTGTGTTGTGGTTCTTTGTGTTGTTCCTTCTGATCTTCCTCTCATCATTAATTCATTATATAGGGAAAAATATGATTATTTTTTAAAAAATCCTGTATTTTTATTTTGTTTTGGTTGGAGAAAGAAATCCTTCATTTACTATTTCCATTTTCATACTATAAAATTTCAATACAATAAAAGAAAACATGTCCATTTTATAACTAATTTGAACGATAATATCCAAAATATATATTTGACATTGCAAAGTTAGTTCTTGACAGGAAAAAAATAAACATTTTATTGATTTATATATGCATTCATGCTTTCACTACCGTGCAAGCAAAGATCAATACAAGGTATTTGATATTTAAATTCCATATGAGTATAAACAAAAGAAAATGGACACTACAATAAATAAGCCTGAAACCGATGGCCAAAACCGTCGGTATCCCGTCTGAAACAGCCGTTCCCGACATATTTCCGACGGTTTTCAGCCGTCGGATCTATCTCCTCGGAACATTTCTGAAGGATTTCTGAGGACTTGTCCGTCCGGGATAATTCCGACGGATTTCCGAGGGATTAATCACCCGACGGATGTTTCTTCGGAAATCCCTCGGAATTTTCCCGATGGTACTAGGTCCTCGGAAATCCGTTGGGTAATTAATCCCTCGGAAATCCGTCGGAAATTTTCCGACGGATTTCCGAGGGAGTTAAAAAATTCAATTTTTTTTTAAAAAAAAGAAAATATTATTAAAAAATAATTTATTAAAAAAGAAAATGTAAAATAAATTAATATTTAAATTAAAAAAAGAAAATGTAAATTTAATTAATATTTAAAAATCTTATAAAATATTATTAAAAGTTTTAGAAATTGTTGGAAAATTACAAAAAAAACTAAATCAAAATAAATCTGGCGGGAAATCAGGGAACTTCGATTTGAAGTAATTCGCCATTTTGTCGCTCCTTGTTTGTTGAGTCGAGAGCTTGTCCTCCAAAGCCTCGCTCCTCGTTTTCTGAGTCGAGAGCTCGTCTTCCAAAGCCGTTACCTTCTCCTTGAGCTCTTCGTTTTGCCGGAGAATCTCTGGATCCATCGAAAAACTACCTGAAGAAGTTGAAGGTTGTGACGCAATCTTACCCAACCCCGGCCGACGACCTTTTTTAACAGGTACTTCCTACAAAAACAATACCAAACATTAAATCTTATTAACAAATAAATATATAAATTGAAATGATAATCTATAATTATTACTTACCGCTAGCACTAGGTCGTTGATCTCGACCCGAGTGAGCTGGATGGAAGCGGTGGTGTCGTCCGGCGATCTCTAGGTAAGGAACCCTTCCTGCACCTTCGTCACCTTCTCGACGAGCTCCCTGACGGCAGGATCTTGAATTTGACCGGTCTTCTTGTTGGTGTGCGTCCTCACCATCACTTTTAGGTGATCCGGAACTTCACCGTCTTCCTCCGTCTAGAAAATAATTAAACCGTTAGTTACTAATAAATATAATTAAAATGATATTTAAAAATAACTAAAAACACTAAAAATACTTACCATTTCGATTTCGGATTTTTTGAAACTCTTCGCCCCGTTGTTGTGGATAGCGGGGCCCTTCCCATCTCGGTGACTATTCCGGTTCTTGGAGTTAGTCTGAGATAGAGTTACGGTCTTTGGGTCTTGCTAATACGGGTGAAGTCCTTAAACACCTCTGCGTTCAAGCCTTTTGGCTTCTCTCCACGCCTTCTCCAAACCTTCTTCCACTCGTTCATGTTGCGCGAGAATTGTGTTTTAGCCTAGGCCAAAAATTCCGTCTCCACCGTTTTTGTGATGGTTCATTGCCAATTAAATTCTTGCTACAAAAGAAATAGAATTAAGAAGTTAAAAAAAATCTCAAAATATATAACAAAAAAAAAAATAATAACTTACCGCAAACGTCTGAAACCACATGTTTTGTTCGTGTGACGGAATATCCGAAAATTTCTTGTACGGTTTGTCGAGGATGGAGTGCAACATCTTCAGAATCGACTTGCTAATGCCATTCCCGGATATTCCAAACCTATTAAAAAAACAAATTAAAAATCGGGAATTAAACATAAAAACTTAATAATTAAGAAAAAAAAAATTACCAAGAAGATCTCGGAATGCGGAAGTTCGGATCGAGAATTGTGAGTAATTCTCGTCCCGGCTGTTGGACGAGCTCCTCGATGGTCATGATCCCCGGAGGAGCTACACTCTCACTGTCCGGAATAGTTGGTGCAGAAGGCGTAGAAGGCAGAAGAGTACTCGAGCTCAGAGCTGCGGAAGTACTCCTCCGCCTCGAACCGCCAGAACGGTCTCGATCGAATTGACTGTAAGACCTACAAAAATAAAAACAGAAAAACCGAATCATCAAAATAAAACATCTAAATAATCATAAAAAATATATATCTAAAAAACCAAATTTTTTTCTACAAAACCAAATTTATAAAAATCGTTTTTTATAAATACATTTATTAAAAACGTTTTTAATTAAAAAAATTTAAAAACATTTTTAAAAATACAATTTTAAAAAACGTGTTAAAAATATTTTTATAAAAATTAGATTTATAAAAAACGTTTTTAATAATTATATGTATTGAAAACGTTTTTACAAA
>PKMM01010310.1:15505-117164 GCA_002933915.1 Eutrema heterophyllum | reverse complement strand
TTCACCAAAATTTTCTTTCAAGTTATATATTTATTTTATCGTAAAATTTATTTCTTAGTTTATATATTATATATTTTCACCGGTGATCTAATTTTGTTTTCAATTTTTTTGTTTTTAATTTTTTTAACAGGTTATAAAAATATTAAATTACAAATCCGCATATATGCGGGTATTTATCTAGTATATATAACTTTTAAATATTGTGGTGGATCTAGAAAATAGTTTGAGTAGGGGCATATAAAAATAAATTAATATAATATACATATTACATAAATTTGTTAAATATTTTCCATACCAGTTTTGAAATTTTCCATACTTCAAAATATTTCATTAGAATTTTTTATCTTAAAAAAAATGTTTTTGAAAACTAAAGCAAAAAAAGAAAGAATGAAATCCAACTTTTTCTTTTTATCAAAAAAAATAAATCCAACTAATGAAATAAAATAAAATAAAAGACGTATAACATAAAACTGAGTTATGGGTAAATAAATGAACGGAAATATACAAAAAAAAAAAACAAAAAAAAAAGAGGCAACGTGAGGGTGGAGGAAACGGAAAAATAATTAAAGAGAAATAAAGAGAGGCAACTGTTAAGGTGGGAATTTGAACCATGATCCACTGGGGGCAAAATTAGTGTCTGGACCAACTGAGCTGCAAAAATTTTACAAAAGCTTTATTTGTACTCCCTATATTTTTCTGGGGGCAGCTGTCCACACCCTACACTACCTAGATCCGCCCATGGACTGGTGAATGTATAGTACATATCGCATATTGCATAACATATAATTTATTTATATCAATAGTAAAACCGGTCCTTAAATTTTGAGGGGACGTAACAATAAAAATAAGAAAAGAAAACTGAGCTCATTAATTATTAAATATTGTTACAAAAAATATAGTTTTTTATATGGAAATGATAATAAGGTTTGAATTCTTTATGTTTTGCAAACGTAACGTTACCCTTTTCTTATCAGAAGAAAATCCCAAATAAGTTTTGTTAAGAGTTTTTTTTCTCAACAATAAGATTTAATTATTAGAGTCTCAGGTCCAAACTTCACTTGCTTTTACCACTCTTTTTTTCTTCTAACAACATGATATCTATTTGGTTATTTGTTACGCTCATTATGCAAATGCGTAGAGTTGCTTAGAGTCGAAATTTTATTTGACTTTACGACCTATTTTGTCAAAATGGAGGAAAGCTTCAGCCGTATGGTTAGAACTTTGGTTAAATTCGATGGCAAATCATGTGTTGACAAATCATGTGTTGACAAGTTTATTTTTCTCATAAAGTTATATTACATCCTATAAAAAGAAGTCATGGTTTTATTTGATCTTCCTGACATATCTAATCTTCCCGTACGAAAGAAAAATAAGTTTTCCCTTTTTTCTTTACCACTCGTTTTTTTTCCTATATAACCTTCTTCTTAAAGCGCACACACACACACAAAAAACAAAAAAAAAAAACGCGAAAGTGAAAGTAACCAAAAAACTACTAATAATAATTTTTTCAGAAAAAGCCAGGAAAAAAAAAAGAAAAAAAGAAAGACAAATGACAAAAAGCGCTCAAAGCTCTGTCTGGTAGACGGCCGACCCAACACCGCCTAGTGGCAAGCAGACACTAACATCTGCAACTATGGCCCTTCGAAATGACGTTTATACCCTTTATTTTGTTTTCATTAAATAAATAAACAATCTCAAAATTAAATACGAAAATCTTTTCCGTGACGAAATCAACTTCTTTATCACACAGCCGCTCTTGTAATATCACAATCTCATCTGTTAATATATATATAATAATAACGTATTCATGGTAATTTCCAACTACTATCTATTTTTGAATTTTGGATTCTATGTAAATTTCCCAATAAATGGTAAATACAATTGAGAGAAGAGAATGAACACAGAATTGGAAGCTTCTGAAAAAATGTTTATGTGTTGAGTGACAATAGAAAGCGAAGTGACACGGCCTCGTCTTCCACTCTTTTGTCTCATTCTTCTTTTTATTTCCCACCCATTTCTTTTCTTTTTAAAATGAATATGAACAATGTGAAAACTAATGGTTAGTTAAGTTTTAAACTTTTAATACAAGAATAAAAACGGTATTATTAATTGGAGACATCTAAAAATTAAAGAATGCAACCGGCGGCTATAGCCGTTTCATGCAGAATGAATAGATGATGGATTTTTACGTGAGGCGTGCCATAAATTGAGGGTCGCTTTCTTTAACCATTTTCTTCTCGTCTAATTATTACACCTTCTCATACTTATTACATTAACAGATTCAATAAGCTACATCAAAAAATATCTTCATCCCACATATTCTTAACAAATACTACTTTATAAACAGTATTACCAATCAAAGCTATAAACCCTGTTTAACATCAAACATATCTTCTATTCAGCTTCCAAAACATATCATAGATTTATATAACTATATATAGCACGAAAACAAAAAGATCTATATAATTATAGCAATTGTTTTTTTTTTCTTACGTAAGAAAAAAAGTATATGATCTTTCTTCATGACAGGAAAAGTACAATTTAAACCAACTTAACTATGCATTTGATGTATCAATTTTTTTAAAAAATTGATTTTTATAGACTAAAATCAAAATTAATCACATTTTATGAATATGACGGTTTATCTGCCCTCATGCTATTCCATCACATATAAAAAAAAGTTAGAAACCCTGCAAAGCATCTAAGTGGTATGTAATGATTCTGAGAAGAATCAGAAAAGGATACACAATACTAAAACGAATCTTGTAAGATTCCACAAACGCAGTGAAGAGGGATCTTGACCAAGACAAAAAAAAACATACGCATGCACCAAGTGCATACGTCCACACCAAATATCTTCAAGTGCTCCATCGATCTTTCTACGTTTAATCGAGTGTTCTGTTGAATCCAATTCCCCTGTTTTTGTTATAACCACATGCTATATATATTTCACGCCCTCTCACTAAAGTATACTAATAAAATTTGTAATATTCTAAAATTATATTCATAATTACATTCGGAAAAATCCCAATCCCCCGGAGAAGTCCCTTTCTCCAACGTTTTGTAAAAGCCGGCTTTACGATTTTTAGTTCTGATTGATCGCATTTTGAAATCATGGCAAATGAAAACAGAACTGCTAAGTAAATTTAATTTATGTGTTTTTTTTTGTTGTTCAAAATTTCTGTGATTAAATATGGTAAATGGCTAAATAATTTTTCATTTTTGTGAGATTAAATACCTTTTACACGGCAATTCATTTTGGCAAGAACAAATAAATTAGTTACTTGAAATTTGAGTTTTCCAACGTTTTTAATTCACTAAAAAGTAGCAACGCTTTTACAAATTCCTAACACCTACCGAAAGAAACAGGAATGTTCATTAAAATTAACAAAAGGGAAACTTGCCAAGCTCCTACTTCTACTTCTTTTCTTCAAGAGCTTCCTTTCTCCAAATTATCCTAGAAGCTTCTCTAGAGCTGCTATTGATTCAATTTGTGGGTATTCAACAAAGAGGGCATTGTTCTTTTCACATTTCATAACCCCTCAAAAGATAAAAAAACAAAAAAAGCCCGTGTGTTTAGTTCATACTTGGTAGTATCTCATCATAGCCCCAAGAGAATGTAGTAGACAAGAGTTATGGGCAATGCAATCAGCATCCCAAATATCACACTGCAAAAAACAAAATAATCACAACACTCGTTAACAAAAAAAAACCCTAATCAAATCAAAAGTTTCAACAAGTGAAAAATTTCATAAGTATACAGAAGCATGAGAACATGTTTACTAAAAATTGAATGGAAAAAAGGAATGAAACTTACGCAGTGCTAAGAATGTCAGGATGCACATTATACTCCTTGGCGAACACAAACGGTACAATTCCTTGCGGCAAAGCTGCCTGTTTTTATCAATAAAATAATTATTTAAAGTTAAACAAGGACAATACGTTAAATTAAAAAAAAAACTACAGTAGACACAACGATGGGAACAGTATATAGATAGAGGCAATACCTGAATAATGGCGACGCGGAGGAGGACGCCACGGAGGCCAACGGCGTAGGAAGCGACAGTCATGACGGCAGGTCCGGCTAGAAATCTCATGACCGCCGCAAAAGCTGCTCTTCTGTTTCCACATGCTATTATTCTTGGGTTCAGCGCCATGAACAACCCTGCACACATTAATAGAAAAAAAAGAACAAATTAAACAATTTTTATAGTCGGGTTGATGGAATTCGATTGAAACATTAACTAGGTAAAAAAGAAATTATATTTTTCAACATTAAATATTGAACCGAGAGTAAAAAAAAAAAAAAACAGTTCCTCTCCCAAGAGAGGGAGACATGTTATGATGATAAGCAGAGAACTGTGGAGCATGCCTTCTGCTGTGAAGCCAGTTTTGTTTGCTATTTTGATACAACATGTTGTAATTTTGAAAGAAAAAAAAAACTACAAAAAAAAGGCAGAGAGAATCATGCATTCACACGATTTTTTGGTTTTAATAAAAATATTTTTAAAGAATGAAGGTCAGAGTAAAGAGAACAATTGACTGTTTTATGGTATTTATTATTATAATAAATGAAAAGAGGTAAAAATAAAAATAAAAGAGGAACTGACCAAGACTGAACATAGCCATGCCTAGACCTGCATCTGAGAGAATGGAGATAGACTTTGCTATAAGAGCTGGCATTTCAATGTTCCACCTGCACAGACCACATCAATTTAATTCCAAGATCTTTCTCAAATCTTTTTTACTACAATACAATCAAAACTTTTTTTTTAAGCATTCAAATTCAAGACTGACCCTTTTCTTTTTATCAAGGAAGTTTATTAAAAACGACACAGAAAAACTTAAAATTAGATTTGGTTAAAAACAGTACTTGAAGGAAATGAGGGACCAGGTGATGCCGAATAAACTGGAGTAAGAGTTGGGGTTACGAATGAGTTTTCTCCAGACCATAATGAGTATGAGTCTTGTCATCACACTTGTTGGTGGCATAACCTTTGTCTGCTGCTGCGTCTTGTTGCTTATGTTGTTGCCACCGTCCGTAGCCAAAACTTTGCTATCATCGTCTTTGTTACCGAAGCTGAACTCTTCCCTCTCCAGACATTGGTTGTCTGCATTTTTGGTTAAAGAGCATTTCAGCATTCAAAAACTACATTAATTTACCATTAGATTCATTTAAGAGAAATGATGGGGTTGTTTTTGTAAGGAAAACAAATTGGAGTAAAGTAACTAAACAGTAAAGTTGATGGAGGACCATACCATTACTATTCCCCTGGGGGACAGAGATCTTAACGTCTTTATGATGATCGTTCGTAGCGGCGGCGAAATCGGCGTGGTGGTTTCCTCCTCCTCCACCGAACACATCTGAGACCGGCGATGCGCTTGAGCTCCACACAAACATATGAAGATCTCTTCCGTTTCCGTCTTGCCCATTCCCTCTCTTCCCACCAACCACCGGAGTGTTTCCCTTAGCCGCCGTACCTCCGCCGCTGCCGGTTTGCGGCGAGAACATCCCTGGATTCGGAGCCGGATAATGCGCTCCTCCGCCACCACTACCTCCGGACTGGTAATGAAACCTCCCAGCTCCAGCGGCGGTTCCGGCAGCCGTCGGCTTAGCTCCACCGTCTTCCTCGTAGTTAGAAGGCCGAGGAGTGGGACCCTTGGAACCGAAAACAGGTTCTCCGGGACCGAAGTTTGAGTTCCGGCCACCACCAGCAGCCATCATGGAGTAAAAATCAGTATGATTAAAGCTCGAGCCACGAGGCGTTGCGTTTCTAGAGCTCTGAAGCGAGTAAATCTCCGCGTTGGTTAGGTTCGAAGGACGAGGAGTCGCCGATAAACCCTGAGACCTCCTCGAGTAGATATCAGACCTCGAGGCGTTAGAGCGACGAACAGTGACATGAAGCTTCCCATCTTCTTTAATCTCAGCTTCAGTCTCAAGCGGTTGCCGACCATCTAACGACATGATGTCGGAATCAACATGGATGGAGACAATCGATCCAGCTGTGTCGGGAAACTGCTCGGAGATCAAGAGCTTCGCGCCACGGTACTCGAAGAGAAAGAGCATGAGAGTGTACCAGATGATGCACTGGAGAACCACGATCTGGACCATGAGTGCGCCGGAGAAATCGCCGTACATGCCTTTAAGGAGAGGAATCCCCATGACAAGAGTGTTCGGGAGAGTGGTGAGAGAGAAGAGGGTGATGGTCCAGTCCAAAGAGCCGTTGCGGCTGAGTTTGCACCAGAGGAAGAGGATAGAGAGGACGATGATTTTCTGCAGGGAATCGGCGGCGAGGAAACGGAGGTTCATGGCGTAAGGGTTGTTGGCGGCGATGAAGTGGAAAGAGAGGAGAGGGACGGCGAAGAGAGCGACGAAACGGTTGATGCCGGAGCATTGGTCCGGTGTGAAGATTTTCCACCATTTAACGGAGCCGTAGGCGAGGATCATGGCTACGTATAACGGTACCATCGCCGTCATGACGTGGTAAAAATCCGTCGCCGTTATCATCGTGTTATCTTAGAGAGAGAGAGATAGAGTGAATAGAGAAGAAGAAGAAGTGTCTTTAGTTTTAGAGAGAAAGTGGTGGAGAAGGGGAAAAAGAGTAAAGCGAGTGTTGAGAAGAGACCACATTTTTATATTCTTTTCCTTTGAGAAAAATACCACATTTCTTTTAATATTCTTTTTAAATCCTAAGAATATTATTGTTATTGTTTCTTGTCTTTATTTTCCGCTTCCCGAGCACAGTTTGTTCTACCTATTTTCTATTTTTAAAAAGCTTCATTCAAGAGTAAAAAAATTAAAAGAAAAAAATCGAATAGCTCGAGTTAGTCGACTCGAGTGTTAACTAAAATGATAGAATTTTGTTAAAGTTTCATTTAGGAGTTGGGCAATTGTCCAAAATTGCATATTTTGAATTTATTTTGAGAGTAAGCATGTATTTTAACATAATCATTTGTGTTATTTTTGGAATTTTAGATTTGGTGTGCTATATTTGGAATAACAAAAAAATTATGCTATTTTAAGGTATTTATGTTTTGAGTTTTTGTGATATAATTTTGAATGTAATAAACACCGAAAAAGAGGAAATTTGAATGTAATAAAAAACGAAATAAAATGGTTGTTGGGTTCGTGGTGCTTTGGGGATAGTGAAAGAGGCGGCCTTGTGCGCTTTCCGTAGTCCAAAGCAGAGGCTCTGTTTTTGCTTATTTTTTTGGGGTTGTATTTTGTAATTATCTATTTGTTTGATTAATCTACCCCTTATTTTAATTATTAAAATTTCTAATTCCAGAATTTATTGAATTTATGTTATCGATTAGATCTACTAAATAGAATGATGGGGTCTTTTTCTTTAGGGTTTCAAAAAAGAAAATAAAATACAAATATACTGAAATTTTTTTGGTAAGAAGAGGGTAGTTTTGGTTTGAGCACATAAATACTCTGATGGATTCTTTTATGTGTTTGGTTTTAATATACTTTTCTTTTGTATACTATTTCCTGCTTCTTTTTCCAAAATTTGGTTTTGGTTGGACAAAAAAAAAAAAAACGGCAATCTGTTGATATAATGAGGAGTGCTGATATTTGAGGAAACACAATATTCCATCAACAGCCTGCTCTTCATATTTTCTCATCATTCATTCCCATACAAACCCAATTCTTCTTCTTCTTTTTTTCTTTCCAGCTTTTTATTTTCCCAATGTTTATCAACTTTTTTTCTTAAGTACAATATTATATACTGTTATTAATACCATTCCAGTTTCGAATATAATTGATATATATTTTTCACAGTTACACTATGTGGATGGAATCATGTTTTCGTTTCTTTAAAAGCAAAAACATGTGAAATTCATGAAACTGAGATAAGTCGTGTCTATACTCCGTTCTCTTTTGTCCTAGATAATGGGGAAAAAAAAACGATCTCAAACTCAATATTTTCACAATGCCTAAATACTCGCGTTTCAAATTAGTGCTTTTCTAAGTTACTACTATATTTGCACCGCTTCTACTTATGACCTTTTCGCAAACACTTGAAACGAGAAAATTAGAATTGACCTTTTAGCAAACATTTGAAACGGGAAAAATGGAAAAGAGAATCGCGGCCAATAAAGATAAGTGAAAATAGGTATCGTAAAGCAATTTTTTGTGAAAGATTACTGATCACAACAAAGTATTACAAAATGTTTGATATTGTGTCGTCATGATATGTCGTCGATGGTGAAAATGTGTCATTTGAAAATAGATGGTCATCGCTGATTCACCATTGAACTCGAGAAACAAAAGCTTAAATTCTTTTCCAAAACCTAAAATTAACTCGCATGAAAAAACATTAGATAGTTAATTATATTCCAAAACCTTATTAAATAATACTTGTATAAGTATAACAGTTTATGGGGTGAAATATAAATACAATAAGTAGATAGAGAGATGTCTAGCTAACCGTTGTGTTTGAAAAGTAGGTTATTCACTTTATACGTCTTTCTCAAGAGTTATGAGATTACAAAAGATGCTCTTTGTACCATTTTATGAAAGCTAGCTACAGTCACTTAGAAAAATTATTAGGAGACTCATTGCTGACTAATTGTTATAGAAACAATAATATAATAAATAAACGGCTTAAGAAAATTTAAATGAATAATTATCAGTACAAAAGGAAAATTCATTACCGACAGCAACTCAGAAGAGTCGCAAAATACAACTACATGATTTTTTTAAAGAATCAACTATATGATTAATTTCTTAAAAAGTTACTATGTATTCATACCCTTCTCGTGCAAACGGAAAATAATGTATTGCATTTTGCATGTATGTTTATGGTCCATGCGTTTGTGCTTTAACACGCATTTGCATATATTAGCATAGAGTAAAAAACAATCCGATAACGATTTTAATTTGTAGATAATACGATCGTATAACACTCTATATAACTTGATTGAGAAACAACGCTATATTTTCCAGGTCGAAGAAAAAAAAAACACAAATCGAATACGGATAACGTGTACGACTGCTTAGTCTTAATGGTTAGTCTATCCCAATCTATTCTGTTATTTTTGCGATGAAATTGAAGTGAAATAATCTATAAGTTGAAGTGAAATAGTTGATATAAAAGCGAAGTTAAAAAAATGTATTAAAGAAAAGAGAACGAGAGAGAGAGAGAGAGAGAGAGAGAGAGAATCAGGAGGGCATGCGTAGAAGTTAATGATGGGCTAAGGGTAAAAGTTTGAAATTAAAAGTAGAGGCGTGGCATTTGTCAGCTTCATTAGCTCCCAAGTCCGAACTCTTTTTTTTTCTTTTTCTTAACTTTTCCATCTTTTCTGCGTTAAAACTTAGATTATAAAATTTTGAACAAAAAAAAAAACTTAGATAATAAAACATAGGGGATGTTTAGGATATGAATCAAGAACAAGGGGTCTGTTTTACAGTTTCGAAAGTTTTCCCCGACCAAAAGAAAACATCAGACCAAATACCGATCTACGGCTACGAATCAATGGAAAAAGCATATAGATGCTTTCACAAAACCCTTTTTTATATAATTAAAATTTGATTTTATAATTTCCTTTGCACGGTTTTGGGTTCTCTAAAAGGCTGAACCTATAAAAGAATATATAGAAATAGAACAGAGAATATTAAAAAGGATCTGAAAAATTACCAACTTTTTCTACTTCATTTCAAAAAAAATATTGTGTTCCTCAAAAGCTGCTATTCCTGCAATAAAGTATCTTTTTCATCTTTTTTTTGTTTTTCCCTTTCTTAACTTCGTTAAAAGAAAAACAAAAGAAAGAAGAATATACGGAGTAAAAATATATTTGTCCTCACGATAACGTAAACGATTCCTTTAAACTAAACATCAATCACTAAAATTCGTGCCGTCTTGGGCAGAGACGCAAAAACCCAATGGTTCACCCACTCATAATAAATTAAATATCATATGTTAATATTTTAACTTCCATTTCACAATCATCGGACCGAAACCGAACCGAACCGCAATATTTAAAATTTTATGTTTGTACTCTGTAATGGGCTCAGAGTCCATTAAAGGAGTAAGGCCCAATAAGGCAAACGCACAAAATTTGTTCTACAAGCCTTTAGAACCGGGAAGTTCAATCCACTGGAGCTCGATCTCGACTTCACCACGCTCGACGTTACGGAGACGGAGACAAATGTTCTGAACGATTCGGCCGTTGCTCCACCGGATGAAGCTTTCCTCGGCCAAGCAGTTGCAGCGGCTCGGATGGATCGTCGTTAAGATTGTTCCGTCCGGTAAACCGGAGAGCTCCATTCGTAAGGCTTCGATGTAAGGCCTTAAATCGATCTCTGCGTCTCCCATTTTGTCATCCTTACAGAAGACGTCGTGGTCGTACACAACCTGTTTTGATTTTAAACCAAGACGATTATGCAATCTGTAAACCGGTCCGGATAAGAAAGTGTTTGGTTTAATGGGGGGTTTTACCAGATTAAGCGGGAGATTCGGGTCGGTGACTGTGAATGTTAAATCTTCTTCCCATTGTGGGTTTACGTTTTTCTTCACCACTCGGGTCTTGAGTTTCTGCGAAAGAATTTGAAGTTTGTGAAATGTGAGTCGGAGAAACAATCGTTGAAAGAAGTTTGTGGGAATCGAGAGAGAACCTGAAGGCCAAGCTTGAGGACGACGTAAGGATCGCTGCTGGAGACGTCACGGACGGCGAGATTGACGCCGCGTTTGACGCGAACGCGGAGGACACCTAACAGATTACCCATCAGCGACATTCTTTCTCCGACGAGACGACGATTAATTGATCCTAACAGACGAAATTCAAATGTTGGCTACTACTTCGAATCATGTTGATTATTATAGGGAGCCAAATATTCATTGAATTTTATATATATATACATATATTTTTTTGTTATTATTAAATTATTAGTTTTTGGCTGAACGTGAGGACCACCGCTTAAACGCAAGTTCATGGGATTCGTATTATTATTATATACCTAATGAGTAAAATAAACGGCATATTCAACGATTGTTCATTTTCGTGGATTCAATTTAATTAAAGAACGAAGAAAAATAGACATGCAAGTCATGAACACTAGCATTTTCAGCAAAAATAGACATGCAAGTCACATACTCCAATCCAAAATGTAATGTATAGATAATAGATATGTAGCCATTATTGTATTCTCAAAATTTCACAAGGGTAGATAAAAATTTCGAAATGCGTTACAGAGAAACCTACAAAATCAGTCCCGAAATAGCTATGCTTTACACTAGAGGAAAAGGGAATAAAAGTAAAAAGTTTCTCGTCTCCCTTAAAACTATGGTGAGACATGCAAGTCATGAACTAGCTTAAAACTATGGTGAGAAAGTTTCTCGTACAGAGTAGTTCACCTTCTTTTTTTATCACCTGGTTCCGCGATTACTGGGGAAAGGCTACTGGTCCGGCGAGGGGGTGCGCCACGTCAGCACCCACGGGATCCAAAACCACCTGTCTACGTTGTCTCCCCCGGAGATATAAAACGGTGATAAGACAGAGGAAGAGAGTTAGTATGGTCGCATTACCTTCTTCCAACACCATATTCTCTACCCATTCCTCCACCTTTGTATACACTTCTGGTAAGGAATCCAGTACTCGTACCTGCATCCCATTTTAAAAAAAAACTGAGCTTGCTCTTTTTGTTTCACTCAAACAATTCGGGGACCGAGAAATCATCACCCTCTCTTACCATCACGGTATCAGCATAGTTTTTGCGAACCCATAAACTTGCAAGAGCAAGCGTGACGGGCAATTTGGCAGCAACATCGCTCTGGAGGGCCTGATCGTAGTAACGTTCAGCAAGATGGAGATCAAAGGGAAGACCTTCTCCATGCTCATGCATGTAACCGAGGTTGAACATGGCTTGTGCGTTTGATTGAGATTTAGCATACATGTATGCCTCAGCTGCACGCACAAAATCCCTCTCTGTACCCTGAGAACTCGAGTAAGACCCCCGTAGAAATCAGTTGAACTAGTCTATATTTTATGAACTCTTGGAAATATTACACGTGTATGAATGGGATAAGATAAGTAAAATTAGGTGCATTGTCCGCAATGTTACAGTTTTCTTGAAAACAGAACAATTCTTAAACTTCGAGCACAAGTAGACTTACCCGACCGTAGTAATATGCATCTCCAATAAGCAATGCAGCATGTTCATTTCCCTGTTCAGAGGCATGCCACCACAAGGAATGTGCCCGCTCGTGCCTTTCCTTGTCTGTGCAAAACCCAGAAACTGCCATGCACATGCTTCGTTCCCCGTATTTATCTAGGATCCAAGCAGCATTACTTTGTGCTACTTCATAACCAAGCTCCGACATTCTTGAATACAATATAAAAGCCTTTCCCACATCACCTTTCAAGTAAGCTTCAAGAGCCCATCTAGAGAGAGAACTCCATGGTCCTCTTTCTGCTACTAGCTTATAAAACGACGCCGCCTGCAGCCACAACGCTAGGAACGTGAACAAGGAATTGAAAGTACAAACTGCCTCAATGATGTAACCATAAAGCTCCGTGCAAACTACAGAAACACCTAAAATGGATGGAAATAAGGACAAAAGCATGACGCAGTGAAAAAATAACAGAGATTAATGGTTATCATTTTAGCAAATACACCACTCCTACCTCAAATTGAAAAATGTAAGTTCTTGCAAAAGTAGGCCGGAGACATCAAATATTGTTAATGAGCTATCAATAGTGTCACCAGTCAATTAATATTCTAAAGTTTATAGTCAGCAGAATTTAGAGTATCAATTCATTGGTGAAATTCTCTGTATTTGGAATTCATCAAAAATTAGGATATAAAATTCTCTGTCTTTGGAATTCATGGTAAAAGAAGCTAATTACCATTTCCAAGTTTTTCGTAAGCCCAACGCCAGTATGGAACATCTTGGCGAGTTGATAAAAAGCCTTTGGTTGGCCAGCATTGGCAGCAACCAAGAAGTATTTGGTTGCCTGCCTCACATCCCTCTTGACTCCAATACCTTTAAGATATAACACTCCTAGGTTATAATGCCCGCTAGGGTCTTCATTGTCAGCGGCCTTCTCAAAATATTCTCTCGCCTGAACTTGAAGGGAAATATTAATGAAATGTATTTGGGTCATTGATCAGAAGTAGTGACTGAAGAAAAACATGAAATGTCAGCAACACTAAATAGCGCAGACAAGAGAAGTGCTTAAGTTTGGTAGGTGGATCGTTAAGACTAACCAAACGAATAACCTAAATTTCTAGACAGATAAAGAGCAAGCCTGGGAAATGTGAAGCAACGGTTACCTTAGTGTAGTTTCTCTTGTCTACTCCGTAGCCTTTGACATACAAGTAACCCAGGCCATTAAATGCTGAATATAGACCTTGATTTGCTGCAAGTGTAAGACATTTAAGTGCCTTGTCATAATTTCTCACAACACCAGCTCCTCGAGCATACATCTCCCCAAGAAGTTCCATTGACATTGGCTCTCCTTTTTCTACCGCCTTGGAAAACCAGTACAATGCCTTGGTGTGATCACGTCTTAATCCTCTGAGACCAAAGTAGTACAACAGTCCCATGTTGTACATTGCAGCAGGATTCCCTTTCTGTGCCTGGTATTCCAATATCTGGAAATCCTCATCATCCTCCCCACGGGATTTCCTTAGTGCATCTTTATTCTCCTCTGTTCCACTGTGGATTCTAACTGGCTCAACCATTGGAGAATCCTTTGAGATCAGAAAGCTATTTACTGCTGTCTCGGCTAGTTCAGCATATAATTGGACAGCTTTATCATGCATCTGTGGAAGGATCACAAGAACATTTAAGCAAGAAACGAAAACACTTATATAAGGCTAATTCCTTGGCTGAGGTAAGTTGGAATGAGTAGCAAACAAGCTTATGATAATCGATGTTTCATTGAACAAAAAAGTGCAAATTCGATTTAAATATTTGGGTTGCTTGCTTAGATTTTGTCGAAGATATCTGAAAGCAAGTGCCATCTTGGACTGCATATTTCCTCCCTCGGCTGCGAAATGATGGTGCAAAAGCGATTTGGCTCGGCTCGTCTCCCGCATCATCCCAATCCCGTACACGAACCCCATCACCGACTGCGCGTGCGGATCTCCGGAAGACGCAGATGAATCTATCTCTGAAAAAGCCTCTTCCATCAACCCAGTGTTTCCCTCAGTCGCCGCCGAGAGAATCTTGTGGAGTCCGGAGTAATACTGCGGCGACGCGGCGTGGACGGCGGAATCGTTCGGCTCGAAGATTGGACGCCAGGAACCGGGATCAATTTCCTCCTCGGACTTAGATTCGGACTGCCCAAACTCATCGAAATCAGACGACTCGTATGCGCCGTTGTCATCAAAGCCGCCGTTGAGATCGTCGTTGGAGAGAACGAGGACGAAAGGCCGGGCCTCAAGACGATGAATGTAGAGAGAGAGTATGAAGAGAAAGAGTGCTATGATCCTCCTGTGACCTGAGACTCTCATTTCTATACCATCCAATTTTCTTCGTCTTTATTTCTCAGTGATTCCGACAAAACGATTTGAGAAGCAGTGAAGAAGAAACAATGGAGGTGGGGGTAATGACGTAATTTCGGCACACTCCCTTATGTTGCCACGTTGATTAATACCATGGATCCAATAACCATCCGCCACGTAATCATTTAGTGCATTAACCCAACCCTTTTTTGTTTTTTTACAACTGCCGCGTAACCCAAGGTTTGAAATGGGGTACACTCACTCTTATCTCATAAGCATTATACATGATGAGATTTCATGGATTTTTTTCATTACTACTTCGTGGACAACTCATATTATAATTAAGTTACTAAGTCTTAGTAAGTAATTTGTTATACTCATGGTTAATGTAATAGAAAAGTTTTAAATTTAGAATTTTCTGATTCAATGTAAATTGAAAACAGATTAGGGAAATGATTACATTGCTACATCTACATATGCACTAGGACACATAATTGAAATTGGCACTAATCCAGATTTAGTTTTTAATCCTATAGTACTAGAAAAAATCAGACAAATCAGGTAATCAAATCCATGATATTCATAAACAAATCTCACATTCATAATTAATAATATAAAAACATTTATATACTATCTCCCATTTTCCCCTATTTATAAGAACACATATATACAGTACTCAACAAACCAAAAAACAAAAAAAAAGACAAAGAAACACTACGTACAAGCCAAATTACAAAAAAAAAGGAATGGAAATAAGCAAATATCTCGCCGTACTCGTCTACGTCGTGGTCCTCTACTCCGTCCAGGCAACAGCACAAGGAGGAGACGGTCAAGTGTTGGCTTGCATGCAAAAACTGATGCCGTGTCAGCCGTATCTACACACGGTGAATCCGCCGCCTCCGCCGTCGTGTTGCGGGCCGATGAAAGAGATCGTGGAGAAAGACGCGCCGTGTCTTTGCACCGTTTTTAATAACCCCGAGATGCTCAAAAAACTCAACCTCACCAAAGAGAACGCTCTTGAACTCCCCAAGGCCTGTGGAGCTAATCCCGACGTCTCACTCTGCCCCAAAACCGCTTGTGAGTTATCAATCCTCAATAAATATATATGATTTAATCAAAACATCTTATCAAAGTAAAATTAATGACACTGGTTTCATATGTTTTTTTTTGACCAAATTGTTTTCATATGTTTATCTCTTATCAACAATGAAGCTTCTTCGCCCCCTGCGTCGCCGGGATCAACCAGCGGTATGCACTTCGTATTGATTAATGTCGAATTTGCTGTTACATTTTATACTTTATAGAGAAAATATATAGATTAAAAATTACAAAAAAAAATCATATTAAAAGTCTACTAGTACACATGAACTGATTCAATATTTTTTGGAGTTGATTAAAAACAACTTTAATCTTCTAAAAGGGATTATTTAGACGTCAGATTAATTAGAGTTAATTGATCCGGTTTGATTGATGTGGCCTTCTCATGTAACAGGAGGCTCTTCCGTTCAAGCTGTCAGCTTCATCGGACTTGGCTTTGTGACTGCTTTTGTGGCAACAATCTTATATTGATTATGTCTTCCCTATATTTTATTTTGATTATGTCATCCCTATATTTTATGTTATTATTGTCATCGTTTTATATGTTTGTGTCAGTACTGTTACTCTGTTAGTGTTTCATTTTTTATATTTTGACATAGTTGAATTCTCAATCTTGGGTCTATATATTTTGGCTTTTGATAAGCCTTGATATTGGCAAAAGAAAGGGCCTAGCCTAATATCACCAAGACACCATACCAGCATCGAGTGGCAGAGCCAGATAAAATATTTACCGGAGTCATAATATTTGTTCGATCTAGAAATAATTGCATAAACTGCACCGAAAAATAAAAATATCATAAAAATCTCAAAGATGTACTCTACTCTCACTCATATCTTGTAATCGCTTTATCACCGTTTCGTTTGTCACTGTGTCAAATACTTGTTTTTCAATAAAACAAACTAGACAATCGCTTAAAAAGTCATCACCAATACTATTACGCGATGTCGTCTTCACAATATTCATTGCAGAGAAGCATCTTTCAACGGTCGCGGTCGCAACCAAAAAAATAAAACATAGCTTCAAAAGACGATAAACCAAATGATGAGAAAAATGTTTCATTTTCTCCACAAATACACGAACAAGATCACCAAAACATTCTAGATTAGCAAACCTTTCATCCTTTTGCACATTATCAAGGTAAATGTCAAGTTGATGATCAAGAGATCTCCGTTCTACAAAACTAAAAACATCTAGATAAATTTAATAAAGGTCAAAAATTATTGAGCTATAGTTCAAATAAATTTAATAGGAGTCAAAAATTATTTTGGACTAGAGTCAACTTAAAATATTTGACAAAAATAACATTACAAATTTCACATGGATCACTTGACCCCCTTCCTTGTGTACTGCCTCCGCCACTGGCAGCATCAACCACCGGGCTATGAGACCTTCATCTGTCGTTAATGTTCTTAAAATATATATTCGAGGTAAAGCAATAAACATACAAAAATGTAATTGCTTGGACGGTAACCAAAAATATACAAACAAAAAAGAAATGTTGACAAAGAAAGATAAAAAAGTTCAAATCATTTTAAAAAATTATGTTCAGATCATTAAAAAAATTATGTGAATATGCCAAACGTAAAAACAAAAAAAAACAACTAAAGCATTGTTAATCTATATACAGTCAAACCTCTATAAATTAATAATGTTGGAACTTCAAAATTTTATTATTTTATAGAAATATTAATTAATCGATAAATTAATAAATTATTAATTTATAGAGATAAAAAAAGTTTAGTATATAATCTTTTAAATTTTATTTTATTTGAATAGATTATACATCGTAATTGGATATTGTATCATAAGAAATAGAGAAGTTTCCTTGATGAAGTTGAATAACATTATCTTTGCAATAGTTACTGGAAACTTTACAAATGGCCAAAATTTTGCAAACAATCCAGTTAAGGAAGAAGAAATTGTTAGTTTAGTACTTTTAAGGAGTTATAGATGCAATAAGGAAGATTAGAGATGAGCTCCAACGAGATTCTAATTTTAAGAATAAACAAACAACAATAGATTCATATTTTACTAAATTGTCTTAGGTATGTATGCATAAGATTTATAATTATTAATTTATCATATTATTGGGACCATATATTTACATAGGGATTTCAAAAAATTTATTATCTTATTATCTTATCGAATTGGGTTAAATTTTACACTGGCCCGACTCGGGACCGGAAAAATTTATTAATTTATAGTGATTATTAATTTATAGAGGTTTTAATGTATATATCTATACTATTAAAACAATAGCACTTTAGGAATGCTCTCTCTCTCTCGCCGACAAAGTATTAGATCCAGCTTTCGTTTGCCTCTCCGGCGTCCGGCGCTTCTCCATTAGTTTTCCTTTGCCCTGGCTCTTCTTTCCGTGGTTAGGTTTTCTTCAGAGGTGATTGGTGGCGAGTCTTGGTTCTCCGGCGAGGCGGCAGCGACTCGGCGGCGGTTGAAAGTGGCTGCCCTATGCAGATCCAGATCTATTGAGGACAAGGTCCGGGGATAGCTTCCTCAAGGGTCGGCGATGGAGGCTCACGACGGCTCCCTCGCTCAGTTCTATATCAGATATGCCGGCATTGAGGCGGAGGCGACAAGCTGGAGTGGTGGCAAGGAGTGACGAGGAGGTGATTTAGGTTGCATGAACCACCGACGATGGATGAGTAAGCTTGCCGCTTTGAAGGACAGTGGCGGGTCTTGAAAGGAATCACGGCGGCGGTTGCATCTCTATCTCTCTAACTTTCGCTTCAAGTTCCCTCCGGTGAGTTTGCCAAAGTTTTCTGCATTCTGGTTGTTTCTGCTTCGTTACTAGGCGGTGGCGGTTTGGTCGGCGAACTTTGGCTCTGGTTACAGTGGAGGATCGGATTGCCGTTTGAGGAGGCGACTCCAATAGTCGCATGTTTCTTGCGATTAGGGTTTTTGGTATCTCATGGTTTAGCCGGTTTTTGGGCAATCTTGTTTCTCTGTTTAAATTCCTAACCGGGCCCAATAGGGGTTTTCGGTTTGAGCTTTCTGTTTCCCTTTTGGGCCTTTAGATTTTCATTAAGCCTGCATTTCAGTTTGTAAATTTAAAAAACCCAAAAATCTAAACATGAAGACCTTTTATCAAAAAAAAAAAAAAATTGCATTTTTGGAATATGTTACCAAACACTCCTTATTTTTTTTAATAAATTGAACGTGTTGTCAAACATGTATTAAAGTTGTTACCAAATATTTATTAAATCTATTATGAACCTAAAAATTATAAATTAAAATATGATTTTTATTTAAAATTTTGTATTGAAAATATAAAACGACACTCTTTATGAAACAAAAATAAAACTTTAAAACGACACTCACAATTGAGAAATGGATGGAGTATTACTCTCGGAATGTGAGATTAGTAACATAATATACATTTTTTGGTCAACAATATCAATTGCTTTACAATTTATTATTCTCATTCAATGGATACTATAAAAAATTCTCATTCAATGGATACCATAAAAACAGGCTATAAGGAAATGGTATATCATTTTAGGATTCTTTTTTGTTTCAAATTAAATATCGTTTTATATTTTTAATGCAACATTTTTAACAAAATTCAAGTTTCAATCTTATTATTTTAATGTATTAATAAGAGAAAAAAATTATGTAATGTATTAATAAGGGGAATAATAGAAATTTTAATATGTTTTCTTAATATGTATGGAAAATTCTTAAAGGACATTTAAAATGAAACGGAGGGAGTACATACTAATGTTTCAAAAAATGTGTTATTTTAAAGTTTTTCGCATATATTAACAAAAAATATTACTACCTCCGTTTCTGAAAGTTTGATTTTTTAAGTTTTTATCTTGTTTCACAAAGATTGGTTTTAATTTCTAGAATCTTTATCTACTTTTTATTAATTAATGTTAATAAATGATTAACTTTAAAAATGATTAATTGAGAATATTTGAATTTGATGAATTATTATTGGTTCATAATCATTGGAAAATGTTTAGTGAAAGAAAATCATTTATTTATGACTAAACATTGATTGTTTCTTAATATGTGTGAAAATTCAGAAAATCAAACTTTCTGAAACAGAGAAAGTAAAATTTATACTTTACCCCTTATTAATACACTAAATATATTTATCTCTCTAATTATTACACTAAATAATATGGTTAACATTGAATTTTTATTCAAAATTTTATATTGAAAATATAAAACGACACTATTTATGAAACAAAAATAAAACCTTAAAACGATACTCACAATTGTGAAATGGATGGAGTATTACTCTCGGAATGTGAGATTAGTAACATAATATACATTTTTTGCTCAACAATATTAATTACTTTACAATTTATTATTCTCATTCAATGGATACTATAAAAACAGATTATAAGGAAATGGTATATCATTGTTACATGCACTAGACCAGGTAATTAATATTCAGTCAAATTGCACGAATCCGGATTCGGACTTTTTGTTTTGTAGTCTTTATCCTATGTGCGCATTCCATATTATTACAAGAACAAATGAGGTAATCGTAAAAATCTATTAAATTCAGAAACGATTCTGATCACCTCCATAGTTGACCCTCCCAAAAAATCTACTAAATTTAGTTTGTAATCCTATAGTACTAGAAAAAATCAGACAAATCAGGTAATCAAATCCATGATATTCAGAAACAAAGCTCACATTCATAATTAATAATCTTTTTTTTTTTCATCTGAAATTTTATTACTGAAACCAAAGTGAAATACAAGTTTGAAATACAGGTTTGGAACTCAAAAGCCAGCGGAATAACAAGATATCCCCGGGGACATAGTCCAAACGAGAGAGACAAAGCCCCAAAAGAAGGGGAAACTAACAGATAGATAAAAGCTATTAAATCGAAAAAGGAGAGTTTGAAACAAAAAGCTCATAAACTCCAAAGTTGCACCTCAAACCAAGAGCACTCCCACAAACCTTCCCAACGAACCGGTAGATGCCAGAGCCGCATCAAAAGAACAGAGCCGCATCATAATTAATAATCTCTATAATATTATTTAAGAATATATTTTTGAAAGTAAACTTTGTTTTGTAAGTTATTACATGAAATGTCATTACAAATAAGAAAAGATAATTGAAATAGGAAATGATATAATTGTCTTTTAAAATTATTGATGAAAATATGGAAATTATTTGTTTTTCATTAAAGAGGTTATTTATTATTTAGTTTTTTTAATTATTATGATATTATTAAACAATAAGCATTCCATATCTATTCAAAGAAATAATATATTCAAAATCTTGCAATATTTTTCACTATAATTATTATAATTTTTTTAACTAATTTTACAAAGAATTAGACATGAGAAAATTGATTTTTTAAGAGTTTGTCGACTGACCACAAAATTCATAGTTATTAATAGGGTGGGCGTTCGGATCCTCGGATCGGGTTCGGGTCGGGTATTTCGGGTTTCGGGTATTTCGGGTTTAGGGATTTAGGTACTGATCATGTATTTTAAAAATTCGGATCGGGTTCGGATGGGATCATGTATTTTTTTTAAGATCCAAATTTTTTTGGATATGTTCGGATTCAGATCCGAAAGTATCCAAAAGTATCCACAATACCCGAAAAAACCTGAAGAACCCGAAATCCGAGACAAAACACAAAACATGCATGAATATATTCATTTCAATAAAACCAATATACTTTCAAACCAAAAGTATCCAAAATACCCAAAAAATCCAGAAAAAACAAAATAAGTGTATTCGATATACCCATAATATCGAAAATATACCTAAAATACCCGAAATACCCAAAAAACAATTAATATATTCGGGTTTATAGTTGTAATTTTGGGTATTTGGGTTATATCAAGTCTAAATATAATTAATATATTTGGGTATATAATTACACTTTGGATATTTCGGATACCCATTCGGTTCTTCGGGTATAGGAATTTAGGATCCGTTCGGATATTTGGATGGATCCGAAACCCTTTCGGTTCGCTACCGGTTCGGATTTTCGAATCCGGATTTTTTGCCCAGTCCTAGTTATTAATCGGTGCATATTAGAATTATGTTTTCAAGATTATAGGTTTTTGCGGATTAACCCGAATAATATTTTAGTTTATTGCAAAACGGTTTAAGTAGACATGTTAGACCAGGTTGACAGTTTTATCTATAATCATTAGTTAAACATATTTTAAAATTAAGATAAAATTTTTTTTTTAACAAAAATCACCGCACTATATAGCTAGCGCGGATTGAATCCTAGTATAAATACAATCTCCCATTTTCCCCTATTTATAAGAACACATATATACAGTACTCAACAAACCAAAAAAAAAACAAAGAAACACTACGTACAAGCCAAATTACAAAAAGAACAAAAAAAAGGAATGAAAATAAGCAAATATCTCGCCGTACTCGTCTACGTCGTGGTCCTCTACTCCGTCCAGGCGACAGCACAAGGAGGAGACGGTCAAGTGATTGCTTGCATGCAAAAACTGATGCCGTGTCAGCCGTATTTACACACGGTGAATCCGCCGCTCCGCCGTCGTGTTGCGGGCCGATGAAAGAGATCGTGGAGAAAGACGCGCCGTGTCTTTGCACCGTTTTTAACAACCCCGAGATGCTCAAAAAACTCAACCTCACCAAAGAGAACGCTCTTGTACTCCCCAAGGCCTGTGGAGCTAATCCTGACGTCTCACTCTGCCTCAAAACCGCTTGTGAGTTATCAATCCTCGATATATATATTTAATTTAATCAAAACATCTTATCAAAGTAAAATTAATGACACTGTTTTCATATGTTTTTTTATTTTTTGACCAAATTGTTTTCATATGTTTATCTCTTATCAATAATGAAGCTTCTTCGCCCCCTGCGTCGCCGGGATCAACCAGCGGTATGCACTTCGTATTGATTAATGTAGAATTTGCTGTTACATTTTATACTTTATAGAGAAAATATATAGATTAAAAATTACAAAAAAAAAACTCGTATATTCAAAGTTTAATAGTACACATGAACTGATTCAATATTTTTTGGAGTTAATTAAAACAACTTAAAAAGGGATTATTTAGACGTCAGATTAATTAGAGTTAATTGATCCGGTTTGATTTCTAAATATCAATTGATGTGGCCTTCTCATGTAACAGGAGGTGGGTATATCAAAAAAAAAAAAAAAAATGTAACAGGAGGCTCTTCCGTTCAAGCTGTCAGCTTCATCGGACTTGGCTTTGTGACTGCTTTTGTGGCAACAATCTTATATTGATTATGTCTTCCCTATATTTTATTTTCATTATGTCATCCCTATATTTTATGTTTTTATTGTCATCGTTTTATATGTTTGTGTCTAAGTACTGTTACTCTGTTAGTGTTTCATTTTCATATATTTTGACATAGTTGAATTCTCAATCTTGGGTCTATATATTTTGGCTTTTGATAAGCCTTGATATTGGCAAAAGAAAGGGCCTAGCCTAATATCACCAAGACACCATACCAGCATCAACCACCGGGCTATGAGACCTTCATCTGTCGTTAATGTTCTTAAAATATATATTCGAGGTAAAGCAATAAACATACAAAAATGTAATTGCTTGGACGGTAACCAAAAATATACAAACAAAAAAGAAATGTTGACAAAGAAAGATAAAAAAAGTTCAAATCATTTAAAATAATTATGTTCAAATCTTTAAAAAAATTATGTGAATATGCCAAACTTAAAAAAAAAAAATCAACTAAAGCATTGTTAATATATATATATATATATATATATATAATATTAAAACAAGAGCATTTTTGGAATCTGTTTCTAAACATCCCTTATTTTTTAAAATAAATTGAACATGTTGTCAAACATTTATTAAATTTATTATGAACCTAAAAATTACAAATTAAACATATTTGAATCAATAACACTTAAATGAATTCTTATTCCTCATTTCATATTTTATATATTACATAAAAATTTATCCCACATGGACGCGCGGATGTAGAATCTAGTATACTATTAAAACATAAACACTTTAGAAACATGTTTCTACGACCCTTCTTTCTTTTTTTTAATAAAGAAACATGTTTACAAATAACTTTTTTTTTAATAAGGAAACTTGTTTCCAAACAACTCTTTTTTTTTGAAATAAGAAAACATGTTTCCAAACAACTTTTTTTTTAATAAACCAGTTACACAAAATTAAATCTATAAAAAAAATTATTTCGCGCGGACGCACGGATTAGAATCTAGTTTGTTTTAAATATGTAAATGTATGTAAATCGACATATATAAAACAGAAAAACGCTAAAAAAATCCTTACAAAAACAGATAAGTATTAAGTAAAGCTACAATCGAACAAACTTCAGATTGGATTCAAGTTTTTCTTTTGTTGTAAATATATCTTTGATTTGCATTTAGAAAAACAACAACAAATCATTTTCACTGCTGTTCCTTAAATATAATACTCCATCCGTTTCAGATTAATTGTCATTTTAGGATTTTTTTTGTTTCAAATTAAGTGTCGTTTTATATTTTCAATGCAAAATTTTTAACAAAATTCAAATTTCAACCTTATTATTTTAATGTATTAATAAGAGAAAAAATTTATGTGATGTATTAATAAGGGGAATAATAGAAATTTCAATATGTGTGGAAAATTCTTAAACGACATTTAAAATGAAACGGAGGGGAGTACGTACTAATGTTTCACAAAAGGTGTCATTTTAAAGTTTTTCACATATATTAACAAAAAATATTACTACCTCCGTTTCACACTACAAGAAAACACAGTTTTTGTGACTACCATTTGCGACTATTTTTTTAGTCGCAAAAAAGAGGGACGGTATTGTGACTGATTTGCGACTAATAAGCGACTACTCATAATGCATAGGCACAATAGTCCCAAATTACCGACTAAACAAAGTAGTCAGACAAGAGTCACTTATTTGCGACTGTTTAAGGACTTGCAAAAGTAGTCCCAATTTTGTGACTGATTTGCTTCAGTTTAGCAACTCCACTCGATTTTTTTTTTAAATTCATCAATATATAATTGTAAATATGTTAATTTATAACTTTTAACATATTTTTGAACTGCTATATACACAAAATCATTGTAAAGTCATATTCAAACCTTCTAGGTTCTTAAAGTTTAGGGTTTAGGGTAAAGGTTTTTGATTCTACTCATAACATGTATAAGTAGTTACAAAATGATCCCAAATTTGCGACCGTTTAGCAACTCCACTCGATTTTTTTTTATTAGTAATCACAAAATGGTCTCATATTTGCGACCGTTTAGCAACTTCACTCGATTTTTTTTAAAAAATCCTAAATTCTAAACCCCAACCGCAAACCCTTAACCCTTAACCCTTAACCCTAAACCCTAAGTCTCTAACCCTTAATAATAAAATTGATATAAATCTTAAATTGTAAACTAGATCTTACACATAAACATCAAATAATATACAAAAAAATTCAACACTTACAATTTTTTTAAATATAATCATTTTATAAATCCTAAATTCTAAACCTCTAACCCTTAATCATAAACTCTAAATCTTAAATTGTAAACTAGATCTTACACATAAACATCAAATAATATACAAAAAATATAACACTTACAAAAATTTCAATATAATCATAATATGTACTAAGTGTTACATGTGCTTTCTAAGGAATGATTTTGAAAGATAAAAATTCTCTCAAAATTTACTTATTTTTAAGTTTTAACATATTTTTGAACTGCTATATACATAAAATCATTGTAAAGTCATATTCAAACCTTTTAGGTTCTTAAAGTTTAGGGTTTAGGGTAAATGTTTTTGATTGTCACAAAATAGTCCCAAATTTGCGACTAATTTGCGACAAATTATCAAAAATAATGAAAGCTTCTCATTGGCTAGTTCATTGAGACAAGGATTGAGATCCTCCACCGTTGATTGGTTTAATCCAACGGTGGTGATTTTTTTTGTTTTAATTGAGTTATCTTCTCTCTCTCTCTCCTTCATGCGATTTTCTTCTCTCGACATCTAACTCTTTTTTTTTTCCAGATGCTCACCGCCGGCGAGGCTGTCGTGTGGTTGGTCCGAGGAGGCGGCGGTTTTTTCTTCTTCTTTTCCAGATCCAGCCGCCGGCGAGGCTTCTTCTAGGAGCAGATCGGCGCCGGCGAGGGAGAAGAAGATGCAAGCGGAGGAGCAGGTTCGTGGTGGTTGCTTCCCGGTGGCCTAAGCCAGACGGAGGAGCTCGTGAGGAGGAGCAGATCGGGATGCAGGTTCGTGGTGGTTTCTATGTGCGAGTCTAACTATGGAGGAGCAGATCGGGATGCAGGCGGAGGTCGGAGCAGATCGAGATCAAAGATTTTTTTGTTTTTTTTTGTATTTAGATATTTGTTTATTTATTTATTTTCATTTTGTATAATTAATTAATATAATAAAAAATATTTTCTTTTTGGAATTTTTCTTTTTGTTTTGTTTTTTAATTTTTTTTTTACAAGTAGTCGCAAATCAGTCTTTAAATTAGGACTGGTATTAGAGTCACATATTAGTCGCAAAACATCGACTGTTTTGCGACCACTCTATTTAGCGACCAAATATTTGCGACTAATTTTTTTAGTCCTAAAATGGTCGCAAATGAGTCATTTGCGACTATTTTGGGACTTTTTTGAGGGTCGCAAAAACTGTGTTTTCTTGCAGTGTCAGAAAGTTTGATTTTTAAAGTTTTTATCTTGTTTCACAAAGATTGGTTTTCTAGAATTTTTATCTATTTTTATTAATTAATATTAATAAATGATTAACTTTAAAAATGATTAATTGAGAATATTTGAATTTGATGAATTATTATTGGTTCATAGTCATTGGAAAATGTTTAGTGAGAGAAACTAATTTATTTATGATTAAACATTGATTGTTTCTTAATATATGTGAAAATGCAGAAAATCAAACTTTCTGAAACAGAAAGAGTTAAATTTATACTTTAGTCCTTATTAATACACTAAATATATTTACCTCTCTAATTATTACACTAAAGTAATAGGGTTAAAATTGAATTTTTATTCAAAATTTTGTATTGAAAATATAAAACGACACTGTTTACTGTTTATGAAACAAAAATAAAACCTTAAAACGACACTCACAATTGTGAAACAGATGTAGTACTACTCTCGGAATGTGAGATTAGTAACATAACATACATTTTTTGGTCAACAATATCAATTACTTTACAATTTATTATTCTCATTCAATGGATACTATAAAAACAGATTATAAGGAAATGGTTTATCATTGTTACATGCACTAGGTAATTAATATTCAGTCAAATTGCACGAATCCGAATTCGGACTTTTTGTTTTGTAGTCTTTATCCTATGTGCGCATTCCATATTATTACAAGAACAAATGAGGTAATCGTATAAATCTACTAAATTCAGAAACGATTCTGATCACCTCCATAGTTGACCCTCCCAAAAAATCAACAAAAAAAATTTATCTCCCCCGGCCCGTTTTCTCGCTATATATAAGAAAATACATACTCGTTAAAACCAATTAAGAACAAAACAAAACTGCATTAGTAAAAAAACAAAACAAAACTGCATTAGCAAAAACAAAAACAAAACAAAACACAACTGCATATAAAAAAATGGATATTACCAGATTTCTCGGCGTAGTCACCGTCCTCGTCATTCTCTACTCCGTTCAAGCCACAGCACAAATCGGAGAAGCTGAGGAGGCAATGCGATGCGTAGAAAAACTAATGCCGTGTCAACCGTACATCCACTCGGAGATTCCTCCGCCGCCGTGGTGTTGCGATCCGATGAAAGAGATCGCCGAAAAAGACGCGACGTGTCTATGCGCCGTCTTCAACCATCCGGGCATGCTCAGTTACATTAATCTCACCAAAGAGAACGCTCTTAGTCTCCTTAGGTCCTGTGGAGCTAATCATGACGTCTCGCTCTGTACCAATACCGCTTGTGAGTTCTCTTCATATTATGCGTTTAAATGATTGTATTATGTGTGTAGATTATATTATGCGTTTTATTATTAATCATACTCCATTGTTTACGTAAACGACGCCGTTCTAAGATACATGTTTGTTTTCTCAATGAAGATTCTTCGTCTACTGCGACCAGCGGTATGTTCTTACATTCCCTGATATCAATGCTTTAAATTTTGGATTTGATATTGAATCCTACGTTTTATCATTCTTTTTGTAACATAATGACGAAATTAACAATGTTTAGCAAATAAAAAAATGACGAAAACAATGTTAATCTTAACGTTTTTTGTTGTTGGTCAACAATCTTGTCGTATAATTTGGAACGTAACGATAGTGTAATCGTATAGTTTGGAGTTTATCTCTACGTTGTATGTAGGAAAAAGTTATAGGCAGGCTTTTCCAGTTTTCAATGTTTTTTTTGGAGATAAGCATGGTTAATCTTGATTATATTTCAGTTCGGAGAGACTTTACTGTTAATCTATTTGAAATTGTTTTATAAAGTAACTGATGTGACATACTCTAATTGAAACAGGGAGCTCTTCCGCCAGCACAACGAAAAATGCAGCCCTAGCTATCAGTCTTTTGGGATTTAGCTTCATTTCCGCTTTTATAGGATTTTGATTCTTCTTTAAACCAAAAAGGAAATTTACCTTTTCAAATATTTATGTTTGAAATTGCCATCACTTATGACTGAAACATGTAGTATGTACTATACTCTTGTATTAATGTTATTGTTGTTTCATAAACTAGATTTTAGTTTAGAAATGTGTGTGATACGATAATATTTTTTTTAATCCGAAGAATCCCAAACCGAAACCCAAAGTAATTCTTCGAATCCCAGAGTAGTCTCTCAGTTTTCATAAAAATTCGGGTTTACTAAATGTTAAAATCGACTAGCCGCCGGTCACTTTTACAAAAAATCCATTGATTCCAGTTTTTTCACAAGACGAAAAGATCAGTCTGCCTGGGGCTTCGGATCATGATCTGGTTGAAACAACAAAAAGATACTAGTAAAGAAAAACAAAAAAGTCAATGCTAAATAGTAAATAGATACGCCGTAAATACCGTGTTCATGTTGTGTAACCCACTTGCTAACTTCTCCACGCGCCTAAGCGCGTCTCCCCCACTCCCTTCTTCTTATCCGCGTTCGTGGGACTTGGACTTTGAATTCGTTGACATCAAAGTTTATGACTTTCGTCGCTATATGAAATGAAATTTTTCGAAAAAATCTATTCGGTGAAAAAATGATCTAGAAGATGAAGGTGAGATTGTTGTTCTAATCTGATTTTGTTTAAAAGTTGGAAGAGTTGTCACGTGAACTAGTCCCAAAAAACCATTAAGACAGAAGTTCTAAGGGTTTTTGATTAGCCGAAAAAGTCAATTCAATAACCGAAAAGAACACCGGAATCTCAATTCCTTAACCGAATTAATTTCAAATACAGTTGACCAAAAAAGTGTGTTATGTAATAATTTTTTTAATTAGTTGAACGAAGCAACACTTGAAGCGCGTGAGATTTTCCCTTATAAATACACTTCCCAAAAGCCCAATCCTCTTCGCAGATAGCCTCTTTTCATTTTCCTCGTTTATCCAACAACCATCTCTCTTCTTCTATCTCAGACATCATCAAATCTGACTTTTTCCTCAATCGGTTTTTTTTGGCGGAGAGAGAAGAAGATAATCAACAATGACGGGATTCTATGTGTCTCTATTCATCTCAAACTATTCAAATGTCTCCTCGCACTTGTCTCCGACAATTGACAACATACCGTCGAAGATTCCGATCGAGAAGGTTGTCTCTTTGGTCTCTCGAACCGGACGAGATTTACAGCGTTACAATACCGCAGGGTGTCGTCAGGTCGTCGGGTATGTCCAATTTTTAAAACCCTAATTTTTAATTTCTAATTCTAGGTTTACGATTCATTAATTCAGTGAATTGGGGGAGACATTAAAATTCTTCTAATCTGATTCTGGTTTCGAAAAATTCTGCAGATGTATACCGTACAGATACAAGAAAGATGGTGGTGGAGAGATTGAAGTTCTTCTAATAAGTGCACAGAAGCAAGGGAAAGGGATGTTGTTACCAAAAGGAGGTTGGGAGATTGATGAATCAATGGAAGAAGCAGCTTTGAGGGAGACAATCGAGGAAGCTGGTGTAACGGGACAGCTCGAAGAAACACTTGGGCAATGGCAATACAAAAGCAAAAGACACAACATGATTCACGACGGTTACATGTTTCCTCTGCTTGTTAGCCAGCAGTTTGAGCGATGGCCCGAATCCGAATTCAGACAACGCAAATGGGTTTGTTTGTCTGAAGCGATTGAGTTATGTCAGAATTGGTGGATGAGGGAAGCGTTGGAAGCATTCATTAGCCGGAAATGCCAAAGATAATGCAGCGTCTTCGTTGTGTTGATGGCTAAGGAGAGAAATAGCAAAAGAAACGATTGGTGAAGCAGAGGTTTAATTAGATAAACGATTGGTGCATACAACATGTCTTTCGATTGTCTTAAGGAATTCCTCAGCTTTAGGGGATGTGGAAAGTTTTAGTCTTGTGATTTGATTCATTCATTTGTTAATAATAATTAGGTAGACTCATTGAAAATCACATATTATCTGAATGTTTTGGCTTCGTAATCTGTAATTGTGTATATAAAATGGATCTATCTTCTAGATCTTAAATCGACTCGTCTCAGTTTTGTGTGCTTTCTTAAGATTTTCTGTTCGTTGTTGCTATCTTGAAAAGGCAGCATATTAGAGTGATGGATAATTATAGATGAGACAAAAAAAATCACAATTTCAATTTCGAAGTTGAAAAGTACCAATTTTACCCTCAAATCAAGGTTTATAACGTTGGCGATAGGATCCGGTTTAGAGGGGAAGAAGAATGGCCGTTAGCTTAGGGGTAGTCGTCGTTCCGTCGTGTTCTGGAGATCGGCTCTTCAGACCTAACTTGTCGGCCATCTGCAGCGTCTCTTCGTCTGCCTATTTCCGGTTGTGTCGCGGTCGAATCAATGTCGGAAACGGCGTGAATTCGGCTCGCCGCCGCCGTGACGCTGGCGGGTTTTTAATTTCTAGCTGCCTCTCTCCGGATTCTTCTTCTCCACCGTCGTCTCTCTCTGGGCCGAAGACGAAACTCTATGTCAGTGGTAAGTTCTCTGTGTTCCTCCTACTTGCAATTTTCATTAGATGTCTCTATTTCCAATTCTTCATCTGCTTAATCCCAAGTGGTGGTGGTGGGGTGGTTCCCGCTTGTGAGGAGAGGGTCGCCCTGTTGGTCTAGGCGACTCCCTCAAGCGCCGCTTTCACTCAATTTCCCCATTGGCCTGGAGCCACGCCCTACGGAAAAGCGGGATATATCAAATGCCTAAGACACGGGGGGAAAGAGGTGTAAAAACCTTTTATAAAATAATCCCAATCATGAATGATACTTGTGCAGTGGAATTTATAAATCAGTCACATTTAGTGGCGCCAGTTTGTCACCAATTATATAGTTAACAATCTCAGATGTTAAACCTTGCCTCTTATACAGCTTTATATGGGTAAAAAATGTAGTGCGTAATGTATTTAGTTTGACTAGTGCTTTTCGAGCGATTGTCTCTGTTTGATTACTTATAGGAATAGCCTGAACCGGAGATTATTGGGTTATCTTTACACCCTTGTAATGGCTCTACCCAAGACGTTGTTGTAATGATTTGGGTTGGTGTATGAGTTCTCATGAACTGGGGGAGATAGATATCTTTCTGCTGTTAAGTATGGTTTGTTTTATTCGTTTGTTTGTGGCAGCACGCACCACTCAAAAAGAGAAAGCAGTGTTAATGCTCTTCTTTTATGGGTACCTTTTGATCGTCTCTGCTTTCACCATATGAGACTTGAAGAAGTCTAATAAGATGGATTATGGGTTTGATGGTTTTGCACAGGGCTTTCTTTCCGCACAACTGAAGATAACTTAAGGAAAGCTTTTGAACAGTTTGGCAAGCTTGTACTTGGTAACCATAAGCTCTCCTTTGTTCAACTTCTGACAAATCTATCTAACTAGGTTTCTGTTTAATATGACCCAGTAAGATGATCAGATAAGATCTCTTTGTAGTTTCTAAACTGTTTCTTGATTTTCTCCGTCTAGTTAACTTGGTGATGGATAAAGTAGCTAATAGACCAAGAGGATTTGCTTTCCTGCGGTATGAAACAGAGGAGGAGTCTATGAAAGCTATTGAAGGGATGCACGGGAAGGTACTCAGCTCAACATCACACGCACGCTTGTCCTCATTTTTATTTCGATTGAGAACAAGAAAGGGTTAATTGCAAATCAAAATTCCCATCTTTTTAAACTCTGATTTGGTTTCTACAGTTTTTGGATGGAAGAGTTATATTCGTGGAGGAAGCTAAACCCAGATCAGATATTCAAAGAGCTAAACCCAGATCAGATATTATCAACAGAGCTCAACCCAAACCTCGCACCTTTCGCACGTGGTAGCTGTTTTGGTTTTGTTCTCTGTAAAATTTTCAATCTAGTTTTAAGATTATACTATGGACTCATTCCTTAACTCCTACCAAGTTTCCCCAAGGGATTTAGTCTTAAGTAACATTATCGACTGCTCCATAACATAAACTTATGTTAAAAATGCATCTATATCTTTGAAAAAAAATGTGACCCAGTTTTCCTTATTTAGGTTTAATATTAGTTTATGATAAACAAAAAACTTCAGATCACGATTAGGCTTTATTCCTTTTAGGATTTACTGATTTAGTGTTTTTTTTTACATCTACTGATTTTAAGAGTATTACGAGTAAATTAGAGTATTTTGGCCAAGTAAATACTTAAGGTTATAGTAATAATTGTTCACTTTGTTCAGACTTCAGATTATGTAATTATATCAAAGAAATTTCCTTTTTTCCGTTATACATAAAAGTTTCCTTTTTTTTCTTATCTGAGAAAACAATTTCCATTTTTTGTTTATATTTCCTTTTCCGGATCACCCCAACCTCTACTAGTTTTTATAGAAACTAAAGAGCGCATATGCTTAAACCACCAAAAGCCAGATTGAGAGCTTAGCTTCATAAATTCATCTTTGTTTCAAACGAAACATGTCGATAGTGAAACAAGAGACTCATGTGCCGCATATCGGACTCACCAAGTAACGTTCGAGTCACACCGACGAAGAACTCTGCTCTCTCGTTCCTCAGACATTGAAATCCTTGGGATCACCAACATTTTCTACTGATGCAATCATCACCATTGACGACGAGGAGGATGAAACCCTAGAGCCCAAGAATAAGAAAACAGATAACCTCGATTCTCCGACATTTAACCCCTCGGGCTCACTACCATCTACTGATGCAATCATCATCATCAACGATGATGTTGAGGAGGATGAAACCCTAGAGCCGAAGAAGAAGCCGAGATTAGGGTCTTGGTGGGACGACGTTGAAGCCTTCAACGAACTAAGTTGCGTGGTCAAGGGGTTACCGAAGGCGAAGGAGAATGATGCTGCATCAAGTGTGGATTCGTGCTGTGATAAAGGTTGCAGAGAATTTTGTGTCCCCTTATTAATGTGTGTCGAAGGTATATATATACAATGAGAATATAACCCTAGACTCTTATACATAATTTATAAGGAAACTGTGATACGTATAGTATCCAATATATATATATGAGTCCCTAATACTCCCCCTCAAGTAGGAGCATGAAGGTCTCGAATGCCCAACTTGCCACGGAGATAGGCGAATTGTTGTGAACCCAGAGCTTTGGTGAATATATCCGCCAACTGTTCCGTTGTCTGAACATACGAAGTGACAAGAGAGCCATTCATAACTTCATCCCGAACAAAGTGACAATCCTTCTCGATATGCTTCGTTCGTTCATGAAAGACGGGATTTTTGGCAATGTTTAACGCCGCTTGATTGTCACAAAATAAGCGCATCGGACCCGTATGAGACACACCAAAACATGTAAGTAACTCCTTGTTCCATTTCATTTCCCGTAAGATAAATGCCATTGACCGATACTCCGCCTCAGCCGATGAACATGAGACCACAAGCTGTTTTTTCGTTTTCCATGCAATTGGCGAGTCTCCCATCATAACAACAAAACCAGACAACGAACGCCGGGAAATGGGACAGGCCGCCCAATCAGAATCACAATGACCATACAATTGAAAATCAGGGTTAGAACTCAACAAAATTCCTTGTCCTGGACACCCTTTGAGATATCGAACGACCCTCTGAGCAGCATCCCAATGTTTAGTACGCGGCTGTTGCATCACTTGTGTCAAAACATGTATAGCGTATGACAGTTCCGGCCGTGTGTAGGTAAGATAAACCAAACGACCAACTAACCTCCGATAAGCTTCCGGATTCGTGTAAACATCACCGTCATCAGTTAATAACTTATGATTCTGTTCCATAGGAGTAGCAGCTGGTCGACTCCCGAGCAAACCACATTCGGAGACGACATCTAACGCATACTTTCGCTGGGAAAGATACATACCTCGAGGAGAACGAGAGACCTCGATACCAAGAAAGTATTTCAAATGACCCAGATCTTTCATGTGAAAACATTGACTTAGATATCCTTTAAACTTTGCAATAGCATCCGGATCATTACCCCCAATCACCAAGTCATCCACGTAAACTAAGACATATAAGCACATCGATCCCCGTTTTAACGTGAATAAAGAATAATCAGAGTACGCTTGAGCAAATCCATAGCCTCGTAAGGCTGCACTAAGCTTAGAAAACCAGCATCGCGGAGATTGACGTAACCCATACAACGATTTCCTGAGGCGGCACACTTTGTTCTTATCTCTAGATTGAAAACCAGGAGGTAATTTCATATAAATCTCCTCATCCAACTCACCGTGTAGAAAGGCATTATGAACATCCATTTGGTGAACCTCCCACTGTTTAACCGCAGCGACTTTAAGAAACATACGTACCGTTGTCATCTTGACGACAGGCGCAAACGTTTCATCGAAATCCAGCCCTTCTTCTTGACGATTCCCGAGAGCGACCAATCTCGTTTTATAGCGTTCAATCTCACCTCACCATTAGATTTATATTTGATGGTAAAAACCCAACGACAACCAATCACCTTCCTGCCCGATGGTAAATCTGTCACAACCCAAGTATTATTTGCTTCTAACGCTGTGACCTCTCCTTTCATCGCATGTCTCCATCGTTCATCTTTCATTGCTTCAGCATAAGTCTTTGGTTCAGACCCCTGTGTAACCGCAGCAAGAAATGCCTTGTGCGAATCTGAAAATCGATCACAAGTAACATAATGCAAAATGGGATATTGGACGGTACCTTGTTTCGAAGACGCATTTGGAGTAGAGACGGGAGAGAGTGGGAGGGGGTCTTGAATGCAACGTGTCGTATACAGAACATGGTCTTTAAGGCGAGTGGAACTGGTTTTCTCTCGATGTCCTCTTCCTAATTGTACACTGGCCGAAACATCCTGAGTGTGATTTTGCTCGTGTACAATAGGTGGATCAGGAATCAGAACATGTACTGTGTGTTGCTCGCTCCCCCTTACAGCTAATGGCAACGGAGTAGATTCCTGGTGTAGCTCACAAAAATCATCATCGTAGTACACCATCTGTTGGTGAGAAGACACAGCGGTATCCAACATTTCAGTTCCAACCGTAGCAAACGGGAACGTCGATTCTTCAAAGATCACGTCTCGAGAGACAAAGAATTCTTCTTTCTCTAGATCATATACTCTCCAACCTTTTTGTGCAAACGGATATCCCACGAACATGCATCTGCGACTTCGGTCCCCGAACTTGTCTTTGTCACGTGAAATTTTGTGAGCAAAACATAAGCTACCAAAAACTTTCAATGAGCCAAAATCTGGTACAACACCATATAACATTTCGTATGGTGTCTTCCCTTGTAGCACACTTGACGGTGTATAATTAATAACATGACAAGCAGCCATAACACATTCACCCCAAAAACAAACCGGCAGGCTTGCTTGAAACATTAACGAGCGAGAGACATTAAGTATATGCCTATGCTTCCTCTCCACACGACCGTTCTGTTGTGGAGTATATACACACGACGTCTGATGTATAATTCCTTCTGTAGCAAAATATGGCCGCATACACATGAACTCGCCTCCGTTATCACTCCGCACTACACGTATCTTCTTATCGAATTGTCGTTCAACCATAGCAAATAATTGTTTAAGACTGGCCGCAACTGCACTTTTCGCTTGTAATAAGTAAACCCAAACAGCCTTGGAGTAGTCATCCACAATTGTAAGAAAATAAGCAGCTCCCGAGGTGGAAAGAGTACGATAAGCTCCCCAAATATCACAATGTATTAAATCAAAAATTCCAGCAGCTTTATTTGAACTCGCAGAAAAAGAAATCCGGGTTTGTTTCGCCCTTAAACAAATCTCACACACACTATCCGACTGAACTTGTGTGCCAACATCAATATAATTCGATAAATAAGACAAAACACGAGGAGAAGGATGCCCGAGACGTCAATGCCATAATTCGCGAGAACCAGAACTCACAGCCTTGTGGATCTTCGTTCCAATCACCCCCTTGAACACGTAGACCCCTCCACGCTCTTCACCCGCTCCAATCAGCGTCTTCGAAGTACGGTCCTGTAAAACACATAGTTCATCAGTAAACGTAATGGACCCTTTAACCGTTTTCAGTAACTTCGCCACAGAAATCAAAGAGCAATTAAGTTCTGTCGAATACAAAACTCCTCGCAGCCATAAATCTCCACCTAAACATAAATCTCCTTGTTTTATTGCCAATGCACTATCACCATCTGGTAAGCCGATGTTACATGGAATGATATCCGTAACATTACTCAAATAATCAAGGTTCCATGTCATATGATGCGAGGCACCGGTATCGATAATAAATTCTCCATATTCTGTCTTACCATTCAATTTGTCGTTACTCTCTGTTTTCTGTGATGAGAGAAAACTGATGAGAGCTGTCCATTGATTGTCACTGAGCTGAGGTAACGATTGACGATCATAATCTCCGTCTCTACGTGCGGAGGAGACTGCATTAGCCTGTGCTCCAATTGTCGGTGGAACTTGTGCTGCATTTGCTCTCCCATACGAGCTACGGCCTCTGCTAAAACGACCCGCAACACCACCACCGTGACCAAATCTTCCTCCTCTGCCTCATCTGCCTCGTTCACTGAAAGTACGACCTCGTTCTCCCCAACCTTCTGGGAATCCAATGAGTTGAAAACAGTCGGTTTGAGCATGTCCATATTTACCACAATAAGTACATGTCACCTCTCTCTCACGGTTTTGAAACGAAGGCTTAGCGTGAGCAGCAAATCCGACCACCTCTGGCTTAGCATCTCTGTTTCTCATTATTGTTTGTTGTCGCTCTTCACGAATAATCCGTTGATACACTTGAGATAGTTGGGGAAGGGGTTCAATACTTGTGATTGTTGAACGTACCGTCCCAAATCTCTCACTGTCAAGCCCATTAAGAAACGTGTTGGTGCGTTCCTCATCACGATATGCCTCCAATTGAGCCGCTAACTCTCCACATCTGCACGAACGAATTGGCTTGTAAATCGCCAGTTCATCCCACATCTTTTTCAGTTTTCCATAGTACGCCATCACTGTCTCTCCGTTCTGCCTGCAATTTGCGATATCAGCTCGGAGTTCACTGATTCGTGGGCCGTTTCCAGCCGAGAACTGTAACTTCAAATCATCCCACAGAACGTGAGCTTCATCCACCATCGAGATCGACGTCTTGAGCGTTGGCTCAATCGTGTTCATAATCCAAGCCATCAGCATTGAATTAACAACTTCCCATTGTTCGACTTCTTCATCTTTCGTAGGTTTCTTCAAAGTTCCATCAATAAATCCCAATTTTCTTTTGGTTCGCAAGGCATTCCGCACATGTTTAGCCCAATCTTCGTAGTTTTCTCCTTTCAATTGTACCGTCGTGATTAAATTTCCTGGTCCATCCGAAGGATGGAGGTAGAACGGTGACAAAATCGCCTTGTCTGTCATCGTCGAGCCAATTTTTCCGCTTTCCGCGAGTGCTGTTTCATCTCCATTAGCCATCGTTATCTTCTTCTTCGACCCCTAAAAAATTTNNNTTTTTTTTTTTTTTTTTTTTTTAGGGTCTTCTACGATCGCCGCTCTGATACCATGATAAAGGTTGCAGAGAATCTTGTGTCCCCTTATTAATGTGTCGAAGGTATATATACAATGAGAATATAACCCTAGACTCTTATACATAACTTATAAGGAAACTGTGATACGTATAGTATCCAATATATATATATGAGTCCCTAATATGCTGTTCTTCTTCTACTGATCTTCACGAGAAGAAGACGAAGAAGAAAAACGACGATGAAAGATCGTTATCAAGTCATCATGATTTGAGCGAGGACGAGATTGTCGGTGAGAGCACTAGTAGTAGTAGTAATAATAAGGGCAATCGACACGTGACCCTTGAGGAATTGGGTGTTACGGTGGAAGATCTCAAGAGTATGCCATGGGAAGCGTTTGATCCGACATGGGAGATTAGGTCAGAGACCATGGTCCATGGCTTGGTGGCTACATCAAAGACATGCTCTCTCCTCATCATCAATTGCTTCATTCTTTTTCCCGTTAATCGCGTCTTAAATTTCTTATTATGTAGAACAAACATCTACTAGAGTGAGCTTGTTAATCGTGTTGACAAAAAGAAAAGAAAAATATCTTCATGGAATTCAACAGATCCAACGACAACGAATTAATGTCTCATCTCCTTTGGATTTGCTGACGCCACGAATCAGTACAAATTCAGTCAGTCAAGTGGGCTCGCGACTTAGACGAAAACCGTACAAGAAAGGTTGTCAAGTGGCCTCGCGAGGCAACGTCGACGAGAACTACAAGGGAGTGTATTACGACCGATGAACTCTTGTCTCTACACAACATTGATCAATATGTCTGATTCTATTCCGCATTCCTCTAGATCTCTTCCTTTCGGGTCTTCCTTAGGCATAGAGCTCCGTAAGAGATACAGTGTAATAATGCTTGGTAAATTTTTTTAGAAAAGTTCAAAACATATAACAAAATTTTATTAACACGATCATACATTTGAGCACTTGAGCTACTTCCCTGATTTAACTTGGTTTCGCCTATATCTTCTTCGGCTTACAGTATCAATTACTCTCTCTCGACATGTTGTCTACTTGAAGATGGAGAGGGATTTCTAGATGTGTGATGCTTTCTGTCTATTAATCTCGACCTTACAAAAGCCAATTGTTTTAATATATAAATGCGATACACACATAGTATATCAGACTCTAACAGAAGGGCGTACGTTAGCATACGATGGCTTTGAGCTCTGAAAAATAATAATTTATCCATCCCGAAGGATATAATACGTGTCGACATGCGTTAGTATTGATCCATTGTCTAATTAATACTCGCTTGATCCATAATAGTTGATGTTTAAAAATTCTACACACAAATTAAAAAATCACACATAATCACAATTTTTTCTAAATTAAAACTTTATTTATTGTCTAATTAAACACAATTCAACCAATGATAAAAAAGACTGCAAAATATAAATGGTCAAAAATAAATATAAAGACTTTAATTTTGCATTGAAAATATAAAACATCAATTAAAATGAAACAAAATTTTTTTGCTTAAACATCAACTATTGTGGATTAGAGGGAGTACTTGGAAAAACCAAATATAGTACTTCCTCTGTATAAGAAAGTTTGATATTTTGGGGTTTTTTTTTTTTTTTTTTTTGTCAACAGTCTAAATACCTAGAACGGTTGGGAAATATAAACCGGAGGTACCGAGTTTACAAAAGTAATATCCACTGGGTAGACACAAGCAGTTCTTGCTAGCTTGTTTACCTTTGTGTTGTTCGCGCGTGGAATGAGTGAGATTGAGAAAAAAGAAAACGCCTCCTTACTCTTCACGAATTCCTCTAAGTGTAATGCAAAAGCCGGCCAATCCTCGGGTGTAGACACCATCTTCACCAACTCGGAGTAGTCTGTTGCAAAAGATATTGCCGTCTTCTGGTTTGCAATCAAACAATGCATGGTCCAGATGAGTGCTTCCAATTCTGCATGTAGAGGGGAGATTATTCTTCGCAGATTTCTTGCTACCATTATAGTCCCTTCGACGCCTTCCTGAAAGCAATACCAACCTATTCCGGAGAAGCTATTGGTCTCCTTCCAAGATCCATCAATATTACACCGCCAGCATTCGTAAGTCGGAGTCACCAGAGTAGGGACAAAATTTTGGATTATCACATCAGGATCACTACTTTGTGCCGATTCCCAGGTTATTGCCTCAGTTTCCGCATGCTTCCGTATTTCTTGTGGATCTCTGTCCACATTTGAAAAAACCTTATCATTTCTCGTTTTCCAAATATACCACGCAATCCAAGAAAAACTAGTATCCGGATTATCTGGAGGAAGTCTCCAAAAAAAATGATCAAAATTAGCAAAAACCGATGACATTGGAAAAACACCCAGAGGGGTTTTATTCTTGTATCAGAAAGTTTAATTTTCTAGGTTTTCTATGCACTTTTTATTAATTAATGTCAAAAAATTGTAAATTTCAAGAAATGTTAATGATAATATTTAAATTTATTAAATTGCTATTGGTTCATAGTTATGAAAAATGTGTAGTGAGCAAAAATGATGCATTTATAACTAAATATTAATTGTTTCTTAACCTATGTGAAAAATCCAGAAAATTTAATTTTCTGATATAGAGGAAGTATATATCAGAGATATCTCTATAATATTATTTAAGAAGACATTTTTAAAAATAAACTTTATTTTGTAAGTTATTACATGAAATGCCATTACAAATAACAAAAAATAATTGAAATAGGAAAGAATATNAATTATATTTTAAAATAATAATTAATCAATATATATTCAAAGAAAAAAACTATTTAAAATATTGCTATACTTTTCACTATAATTTATTATATTTTATTTGAATATATATCAAAACAAAAGTTGAAAAATATTTTACTAATTTTATAAAAAATTAGACACAAGAAAACTATTTTTTTTTAAGAGTTCGTAAACTAACCACAAAAACCAGAATCATTTAACGGTGCATATTAGAGTTATGTTTTCAAGATTATAAGTTTTTGCGGGTTAGCCCGAATAATATTTTAGTTCACTGCAAAACGGGTTAATTAGACAAATTACTACAAATTGACAGTTTTATCTATAATCATTAGTTAGCCATATTGTAAAATTCAGATAAAATTTTTTTTCTTAAATTTCAAAACAATTAAAAAAAAAAAAATTATTCGCGCTATAATTAGCGCGAGTTAAATCTTAGTTGTCGACAATTAATCAACAGTAAATACACAAACGACACACCTGCTAAAAGGTACAAGAATAATTATAATGGCATGGAACATCAACTGATTATTCAAATTCAAACTCGATCTCCCCCATTCCTATTTTCTGTCCTAACGTATTATTTAATTTATTTTTATCGTCATTAATTATATATATCAAAGAAATTCAACATGTTTATATGAGTTAATAATTTTAAATATTAATGTATATTGGTATTCTAAATCTCTGGTGGAAAATATTATTTCGTTTCCAGTTAGGATTATTTCGACATTTGTTTAAAATAATTCTTTCAATTGTTTATAATAATTAGTCTAACAAATACAAAGCATAACTTAAACCACCCACATTAAATCAAACAATAGGCATGTCGCATGTGCTGCTGTGCACTGTGCACTGTGCACAAATACATACATGCCACATGCAAAAGGCTAAATACTATATATATAAACCTGTCCACAAACTAGATCTTATCTAACTTTTATAGAAAACAAAAATATTATAGATTAGGCAACATCTGAATGCGATGGCCTAAGAAAATAAACAGATGGCTGTTAGAAGCTTTACCACGTCGGCGTACAAAATGTGAATGCTCTTTGGTCGTTCTCATACCTCATTACTCATTTAATTTCCTCAATCCTTTAGCCTTCATGGTTCATCGAACCTTCGCACTAACACCAAAAAAACAAAAAAACAAAAAAACAAAAAACGTGACAGTCAAGTAATACTATCATTTATTAGTAGTTGGCAAGAAAAAAAAGGTCATATAAATTTATTACTGCTAATGGTTTAATTACCGTTACTTTCTTAATTACATATATATATATATAGTTTTAATCCGAAGGCCGCCCAAATACATCAAAATACCAATACCTTTGTAGATACCTTGTCGTTAGTACTTAAACAAAATTAAATGATTACTATGAGGACTATAGGATTAGTCATTTTCCATGATACAATCTGGACAAATTACAGTCTGGTGCATTTAACCACGTGCGTAATCAAACACTCACACAAGTTGCATTTTAACGATATAAGTATAGGAAAAAAATATGAGTTGCCATTTTAAGATAAGAATAAATTAAATTAAATTAAAAATAGGGGTAATTAGGTCAATCTTCACCTTCCTCGTTGTCTCCTCACACTCCAAAAGACTCAAAATCATATAAAATCTCAAGGCTTCTCTTATTTCTTCTTCCATCAGATTCACTCTTCTTCTATCTTTCCATGGCTTTGGTACGAGAACGTCGTCAGCTCAATCTTCGTCTCCCTCTTCCTCTTCCTCCTATTTCCGACCGCCGCTTCTCCGTCGCTTCCGTCTCCGCCCTCGCTACCTCTGCTGTTGTTTGTAACGGAATCTCCGCCGCTGATCTCGAGAAACTCAACGTTCTTGGATGCGGAAACGGCGGGACTGTTTACAAAGTCCGTCACAAGAACACGGCGGAGCTTTACGCGCTGAAAGCGGTTAACGGCGACATGGATCCGATTCTCACAAGGCAACTGATGCGCGAGATGGAGATCCTCCGCCGCACCGATTCTCCGTACGTCGTTCGGTGTCACGGAATCTTCGAGAAACCAGTCGTCGGCGAAGTATCGATTCTGATGGAGTATATGGACGGAGGAACCCTAGAATCTCTCCGCGGCGCCGTAACAGAGCAACGGCTCGCCGGATTCGCTCGACAGATCCTGAAAGGATTGAGCTATTTGCACGCTCTCAAAATCGTTCACAGAGACATTAAACCGGCGAATCTCCTTCTCAATTCGAAAAACGAGGTTAAAATCGCCGATTTCGGAGTCAGCAAGATCTTAGTCCGGTCGTTAGATTCGTGCAATTCGTACGTCGGCACTTGTGCTTACATGAGCCCAGAGAGATTCGATTCTGAATCGGCCGGTGGAAGCTCCGACATCTACGCCGGCGATATCTGGAGTTTCGGATTGATGATGCTGGAGCTTCTCGTCGGCCACTTTCCGTTACTCCCGCCGGGACAGAGACCCGATTGGGCAACGCTAATGTGCGCCGTGTGTTTCGGGGAACCGCCGCGAGCGCCGGAGGGATGCTCGGAAGAGTTCCGGAGCTTCGTCGATTGTTGTCTCCGTAAAGATTCGAGTAGTCGATGGACGGCGTCGCAGCTTCTCGGCCATCTTTTTCTCCGGGAAGATCTTTGACTCGATTCCTTTTGTAAAATCAGCAACGGAATATAGATTCTCTCACTCCCAAGAGATGATTCGTAGTTAAATTTATTTTATTTTTGTAGAGTTTCCACAGTCTCTGGAGATATTATGATCGTAATTTTTGTACATATATATACTCCGGACTTTTAGGAAAAAATCATCCTTCAATGATAAAACTATTTCTTCAATCTTTACTTTTTTCAGTTTCGTTAATAATGGCTCTAAAATATAATATCCATATAGACCCTAAACTGAATCACATAGTTAACCATAATTATATAAAAGTAATAATAGCTAGTGTGTGTAGCATTATCTTATTTTGTGAAAACAATCAGATATATAAGATATTATTGTAATATGTTGTACTATCATGGCAAATCGCTACATTCAATATACATTACAGAAGATTAACCAAATATACTTATCAATGACACATTGTTGCTACCATCACGGTTTTTGTTTCGGTCTAAAGATGGGCTGCTAGTGCTAACACTCTTTGTCTCTTGATGATATTATTATCCTTATAGATTTTATTTTTTAATCATTTTTACTTTACCAAAATAGATATTTATGTATATTATTATTATCTTTTTAACCATTACAGATTTCAGGCGGTACAATATCTTCCTGTCCAAAATCTTTTCATTCTTACAAAAGAACAATTTGTTGTTAATTACAAGAGACAGTTATGAATTATGCAACTAAAAATATTGTTTTTGTTAGAACAAAAGGAACAAAAAAATGTTTAAATTAATTTAATTAATAATAGAAATAACTGAAATTACGATGCTTTATGAGAATCTTATAAGTCAATATGGTAGAACTATAAGAAAAAATGAAACAGATTGACGATAATATAAGCAATATAGCAACCTAAGTCCAAAGTCCAAACTATAGTTCGTGTAGATAATCGTATCTTTTGATTATATTTAATGATTTTTTTTTTTTTTTTTGGGAAGGGTGAAAACAAAAAAAATGCAATAATAGACGTTTTATTCGGAGAGAATTCCATTTTGTAGCATTTCGGTGCATTCTTACCGGAACTGACCGGATCAGCCGATATAATATATAAAAAAAATAAAAAAGTAATGGACGTTCTACAAAAAAAAAAAAAAAGGCCGCGCAGTCTAAGAAAAATCCAGTTGCCACTTATCATAGTAATTTCGGATTCCACTTGCTTGAAGCAAATCTCTCTCTCTTTTTGGATGTTCGTCGAAGATTCGGGGTTTTAGCTAGTGGGAGAATTGATAACAACAATTTATTATTTTTGTTTTTGTTTTTGTTTTTTTCCTTCCTACTCAAATCAATAAATCTTAATAAATATGAAATGGAAATGCTGACGTATTGGCTTACGTTACCATTGATGAATCACGAAGAAGAAAAGCCTATAGGTGTCACTCTCAAACAAAGAAGAGAGTGACAAAGAAGTAAAAGTCACCCTTCACTTGTGACTTGATGTATATCGGCCAAGTGAAACATAATTTCCAAATTGGTGGACTTCCATGATGTAGCCTCGCTTTTCACTATCATGATAACTTCTTGCGAGTTCTTATTCAAAACTTTATCATTTCGTACTTTTCAAATGATTAATGGAAAGTTGTGGTTTTGCTAAAGTTCTGGAGTTCTAACTTTCTCATCGACTCTAGAAATCAGATTTGACAAAACCAAAGCTCTCTCCAAAAAAAGTCTATTGTCGATGGTATTTTTGAGAAAACTCATGTTTGTATCGTTGGAAAACATTAAAAAAGCGTAATTAATTATTACAATATTGACATATTGTTTCCAAAATACTACTTTGTGATTATTGTCTATCTTATGACGGCTCTGTTGTTTCGGATCCGCCTTCAGCTGAATCGATTTTGCCTTTGTTGGGTAATATATTTCCATCGTTTTTTTTCTCCTTAGGCTTTGCTTGGTGTTGGCCTCTTTTGTTGTTAAGGTAGGTTTAATCGATGGTTTTGGATTGTTCAGTGGTTAAGATGGTTAGGTTAGGCTCTGGTTCGACGGTTTCTAGTGTAGCGGGGCTGTGTCAGCCGGAATTTGAGTCTTGCTTTTCTTTTTTTTTCCCTGGTTTGGGTTTATCAGGATTCGTTCCTAGCTTTTTTTTCCTTTTTTTTTGTTTTCTCGAGGCTGATGTGGTTCGATTTGGCTTAGGTTTCGTTCTTTGGGTGCGTCTCTCGGATGGTTTCTCGCTGTGGAGGCATCTACTAGCTTTTCTCTGTTCCCATTATGGGGATTGGGTTGGTTTCAAGGCGATGCAGTGGGTTGGATCTTCAGTTCTTCTCTTGCGATGAGGTGGTCAGTTTTCTGTTTGTAGATGGCTGAGGCTGAGTTTACGAGTGTCCGCATTTTGAGTTGTTGGTCTTAAGTGACGTATCCCCTGTCGGTGTTCAAAGTTCTTCTCCTTGTGCCTTTGTTGGTTCGAGTTCTTCAGCGCTTTGTCAGAGGCTAATTTGGTTTGGTTTATGTTCTTTGGGTTAGTTTGGTCATGCCTTCGTTTCTGTCGGGGTTGTTGTGTTGAGCTCGGTTGAGTGCTATTTGCAGTTTATCCAGCTTTTGGTGGTTACTGTTGGATTGGTTCTTTTCGAGGCTCTGGTCTGGTTCTTTGGGAAGGTTCGTGAGAGTTTTTTTTTCCAGAGTTTCGTGGTATTGAGCTTGAAGAGTTTTCTGTGTTAAATCATCTTTTCTGAGTTCTTAGATTTTATCTTCTTGTTTGTTTTCTTTTCTGTTGGGGTTTCGTCTCCCTTTTTTGGACTTTGTTTCCGGAGTTTTCTTGTTTCCGCCGGCTTTATGTAGTAACAACGTATTTTACGGTTGTATTTTTTTTGTATTATATAATAAAAAAAAAAGATACGAGGTCCCGATATATTGAAAATCCAAGTATTTTTATTAAATTAACTAGCTTGTAAATATGTCTTGGACGAACAAATCGCTTAATTCACACAACAAATTATCATTAAATTAAGAAAATTATTTACAAGCGGAAACTATCGAAACAGACAAGTCCCATATCGATTTCATATAATAACTAGTATTATAGTAAATAGATAAAATATGAAAATCCGAGGGTACAAAATTCTTGATTTAATATGAGAATTATACCGTTGTCAAAATGTTTTGACATACCAATGTATATCAAGAAACGTAAGGTTTTCTCTTTCTACATCTTCTTTCAACTTCCAAGCTGAAAAAAATCAACCAAGAAGTTGCTAAATCGACCAAGAACTCCTTTATTCCTCACGTTTCTCGGTCAATAACCCAGAAAATTCGGCGAAATTGTTTTTTCTTTTTTTGTGTCTGAATCAAGAAAGTCTTGATTAGACATGATAGTAATGGTTGGTTTGGAAGAGCTAAACCCGCTGGTTCAGCCAATCTAATATGACTCCAGCGATGATTTCTCGCTCAGGTTCGAAAAGGAGATCGTGCAACAACCCATCGAAAAGCTTGATTGATTTGTCTAACGAAGAAGCTTCGTCGTAGAGCCTCTTAGACGCGTTGGGATCGGTCACCGTGTCTGCTGTACCGTGCATAACAAGAAAAGGAACTTTCACTTTCTCTAGGTTTTGCTGCAAGTGAGAAGCGATTCTGAGGATCTCATAACCGGTTTTAACCCGGATAGATCCCGTGAAGACTAACGGGTCAGAGTATTTGGTGACAAGAGCTTGTGGATCACGAGAAACCGGCATTCCTTTCTTGTTTGCTGCACTGAATTGATACCTTGGTAAGAGGAACGCAACAATTGGAGCAAGAACCTGTTTGAAAAATAAAAACAGAGAGCTGATCAGATTGTTAAGAATTGTTTGACAATGCGTGAATTATATGACCTTTCGGGTTAACTTACAGCGAATATTGGATGCGATGGTTGGACACCAACAGCTGGTGAAGTCAAAACAATGCCCGAAACTCGAGATTCAATCTTTGGATCCAGCATAGCCTGTACTTAATTGTTATAACATGTTTGAGATTTTGTAGAATCGGATTATGATATGAAGTTTATAGTAATGGGTCTAAAGATGTTGTTTACCTTGAGGATGATGGCTCCTCCTGTTGAGTGTCCAATGCAGAAACAGGGGAGTCCTGGATTCTCTGCGAATACCTTGTCAAGAAAAAATTTCTGCAAAGATGATGGTGCGAGTTTGTTTCAGCAATAAGAAAACCGACTCAGAAGCGACAACTATATATAGAGAAAGACATACCAAATCTGCGACAGCGTAATCAAGGGAAGGAACGTAAGCGTGAAGTCCATCGCTTCCACCATGACCTGTTAGATCAAACAAACAAAAATTGCTACTCACATCAAATATACAGATTTTGGAAGTTATCATTGAGAAAGATGCCTGAAAAAGGCTATAAGTTCAAATTGTTTGCGGATATTACAAATCACAGTCCCTAAGTTGTTGGCCTGTAAGCTAAAGATGAGGTTCATGTGTCACCTTTCCACACGAATTAAGCACCACCCCAACACAAAATCACAATATTCCCTGCGACATCCAAACACAGAGAGGCATGGTTGGAGAATTTTTGTTTCTAGCCTATGAAACAGTTGCATCTTAAAACATTCTCATGTTTCCGTAATTTTAAAGGTACTAACTAAGATCACGTGTTTCATATATCGCACCAAATGTTCAATATCAAGGCTACCACCTTTAGTACTATCACTATGTCAATAACTTTAACCTCAACACCTTTGACTATCATCAAGATTGAAAATCATGTTTAGGTTTATTATTTTGGTAAGTTTAAGTGTGATGCACGAGGAAGAGAGATTCTATTTGACCTAGCAGACAAACGTAAATGCTTACAGTCTACAGAAGCTCCTTTAGCTAAGATGAACATCAAAACGGTAACAAAAGGTGAAAGAGAAGGGAGATTACCGATCCAATCCATTCCATAGACCTTGAACCCATTAGCATTTAGCTGCTTTGCAAAATCACTATACCTGCCACTGTCCAAATTTTGGAAAAGAAAGTGATGTTAAGCTTCTTAATGACAAGAAATCTATAATCAAAGCAAATGGTGCATAGCTAGAAGAATTGGTTCAAACCTATGCTCGTTTAATCCATGTAGCAGAACAACAAGTCCCCTGCAAAAAGATAATAACACTGAAAGATAAGAAACCAGACAAGAAAATGATGAAAGATAACCAGCTTATATTAGAACAAAACTCAGACTAGCCTACAAAATTGGAGGCATGAAAGTCTCAAAACCATTGAAATCAGTGTGATGGTGAGAAAGAAATCAGGAATGTTAAACGAGAAATTACTTGTGATTTGGGGAAACAGGTGACCATGACTGAGTAAACAACGTATCGCCTCTCTTCGTCGTGAAAAGCGAAAAATCTCTGACGGAGCTTCCATCGCCTTCATCCTCCAAAACTCGCCTCATCGCAAGCTCCCGTCTAACCGCAACCTCCTCATCCACCACCGCCGCCGGAACCGACGGAGGCGAGACGCTGCACCCGCTCGCGCCGATTTCTCCGCCGCCGCCGATGTTCCGCTTCCTCACCACGATCTGCGGCGGGACCCACACCTTCCTCTCCTGTTTCTCGTCTCTGATGACCACCGCACCGGTCCTCCGCCGCCAAACGACGACGCGAAACGGAAGGAGCAGGAAGAGAATCAGCGATTGGATGATCGTAACGAGGCGCTTGAGCTCTCGCATCGAGAAGAGTGCCCTAACGCGACCGCTGGCTCCTGATGTTAGAATCAAAGTTGATGAATCCGATCCCATCGACATTGTTTCCACCGCCATAGACGATGATCGTCGGAAAGTTGTTACACTGATCGGGAGATTATTTCGAATTCGATTCGCGTAATTTCGTGAAGACCATGTGACGGGTAATCTGGGGATTAAATTTTTTTCCTCTAGCTATGAAGATTGTTCCTCCACTTGAACAGATCATAAAACGAAGGAAATGGATTAGAAATGAAAAAGAAAAAGAAAACGAAAACAATCTATCGTTTTTTTCTTCTTCTTCCAAAATTAGCGAAATGGGGAAAATTTTGAATGGAAAATCCAAATTTAGGGCTTCCTCTGTTTGAACAGAGCTTAGATAACAATGGCTGATAAAGAAGAAGAAGTATAAGAAGAGATGATACTGAAACCGATTCGAGAGGATAGCTTTTAAAGAAATAATTCGAATGAATTTTGTTTAAGAACTTGGCAAAGGTGACTTCGGGATGTGAGATATAATGAGAAGAGACGAGGAGATTCTTCCAGAAGTGACACGTGGAAGGTCCAGATTATTTTCAATTAGTTTAAAATAATATAGTATATATTTTTGCAAAGAAATTACCCTAAAAGACCGTCCTATCATATGATCCTCTATCTATAAAAAGCTCCTTCCAACAATTTATGATTTCTCTACACACCTTCTTCCGTATCCCTTAATTTAATAATTTTTTTTTTGGATAAATGTAATTTCATAAAATTTGTAACAAAACATTTTTGATATAGAAAACAAAAAGCTAGGTAATTTATCAAACGCAAAATTCCCAACAATAATAAATTACATCTCAGAATTTTTAAATTAATTAAATAAACGATTGATAAAAAAAAACAAATACTTATCAGTTATTTATCACTACTCACTATTTGATGTTAAAAAAAATCAATAAAATACTTTTTTCGTGGTTGATACATTTTAGCCATTTTTTTTTTTTTTAAAACTGAAGTTAGAAGCACCATAAGTCGGAGATTATCCAACTATATTTAGCGTTTCTACCATGCCGTACGTCACGTCATGGTTTGGACGATTGCTATATACAAATATAAAATAGAGGCTTCGTGATATTATTCAAACTTCCTAAAAAAGACAAGTCTCGTTCTCAACTAGGCCACGAATGAATTAAAACACATGCTTTATTAGTGTTTACGATCAAAGAGAAAAAATTGATGTAAATCTTGATTTCTTTTGTTACAACTCGTATATACAAGCCACCACAATAAACTGAATTTAACCAAAGCTATACATCTTTAATTAGAATAATAAATCGGACAATTCCAGAGCCCTTAACCGAAACTATTATGTACGTATGTATACTATATACATGTTAATAGTCCCCTTCAAGATGGAGGTGCAAAGATGTTGCTAACTCCCATCTTGTCTATCAACTCTCGGAAAGGAGCTGGATGCAAAGCCTTTATGAGTGTATCAGCTAACTGATTACCTGTTTTGACATACATGGTTTTTAGAAAACCTGCATCAATAGATTCCCGAGTTTTGTAGCAATCCAGTTCCACATGTTTAGTTCTTTCATGATACACTGAGTTGTTAGCAATGTGTAGAGCTGCAGTGTTATCACAGTAAAGGTAAGCAGGTGGGGGAGAAGGGAACCTTCAGATCATTGATGATTCTGGAAATTCAGATTAGCTCTTTAGTGGCCAAAGCCATAGCTCTGAATTCTGCTTCTGCAGTACTACACGAGACAGTAGCATGTTTCTTTGATTTCCAGGAAACCAAGGAATTACCAAGGAACATGCAATATCCAGAAACTGATCTTCTAGTATCCACACAAGTTGCCCAATCAGAATCTGAAAAACCCCTAAGATCAAACTTGTTGTCTGCAGGATAGAAGAGTCCTTGACCAACAATACCTTTTAAGTAACGCAATACTTTGTGCACAACAGCGAGATGTATATCTCTAGGATCATGAGAAAACTGACACAAAGTATTGACTGCATAAGATATGCCAGATCTCGTAATCTGCAGATACATGAGTTTCCCCAACAGCTTTCTGTAAGACATAGAATCATCGATGGGAACTCCTTTATCCTTGGACAGCTTCACACTAGGATCCAAGGGAATACTTGAAGGTTTGTTGGCAAGAAATCCAGTAGTAGATAATAATTCCAATATGTATTTTCTTTGGCAAACAGAAATACCTTGTGCAGATATAGCAATCTCTAATCCAAGAAAGTACTTAGTTGTTCCAAGATCACGCAGCTTGAAATACGACTTCAATTCATCCTTAAATCGACACACCAGCTCATCATTGTTGCTGACAATCAAAATGTCATCAACATATATCAAGACTCCAACAAATAAACCAGCCTTGCATTTAAAGAACAATGTGTGATCTCCAACTGATTTCTCAAACCCCATACTGCAAAGTGTAAAAGGAAGTTTCAAAAACCACTGTCTTGAAGCTTGTTTGAGACCATAAATTGATTTGTGAAGTCTACAAACAGCATTAGGGGGTAAAGGATCCCCTTGAAGATCAGCGTATCCTGGAGGAACTTTCATATATATTTCTTCATCCAAGTCACCATTCAAAAATGCATTGGAAATGTCAAGTTGATTCACTGACCAATTCATTTTGCAGCAAGGATGAGTAGTAGACGTACAATAGCAAGCTTAGCAATTGGTGAGAACGTTTCTTCATAGTCCAGACCTTCTTGTTGAGAGTACCCTTTGGCAACAAACCTTGCCTTGTATCTCTCTATACTTCCATCAACATTATATTTCACTGTGAATACCCATTTATAGCCAATTGGTACTTTGTTTGGTGGCAAAGTACAAATACTCCAAGTGTGAGTCCGTTTCATAGCACCAATCTCCTCTTTCATTGCGTCACAATATACCTGATAATTCTTGGCTTCTGAATATCTTTGTGGAATAATTTGGTTAGTGATAGTGTTAATGAAAGGAAGAAAAGGCTCAGATAGATAGGAGTAAGAAATATAGTTTGCAATGGGATATAGAGTAGTACTAGTAGTATTATAACAATGAAAGTCCTGCAAATGTTTGGGTGTTTTCTTTTGTCTGTGAGACTTAGATTCGAAAGGAACAAGTCTCGGAAGATGACACATCATTAGGAGGATGTGTATCAGAAGATGATTGCACTAGAGGCAAATGATCATCATTGGGAGCAGGAAACTGTAAATGAGGAAAGAAGACTTTTGTATCATCTTTGATGGTGGATGATACAAAAGGAAAAATATCCTCATGAAAAATTATATGCCTTGAGACAGAAACAGCGTGTGTCTCCATATCTAGTAGCTTATAACCCTTGTAACCACATGGATATCCTAAGAAAACATATGCCTTAGCTCTTGGTTCAAACTTATGTCTATTCTTAGGAGAAGTAGAACTATAGCATAAGAAACCAAAACTCTTCAAGGCCTGATAATCATGAGGTTTGCTAGTTAGTTTCTCATAAGGAGACTTGTTCTCTAGAACTGTTGTGGGTAATCTATTGATTAAGAACACTGCCGTTAATACACAATCCCCCCATAACTCTAAAGGAACATTATACTGAAATAACAGGGCTCTAGCTACATTCAATATGTGATGATGCTTTCTTTTAACAACTGAATTTTGTTCAGGTGTTTATGGACATGAATGATATGCAACAATTCCTTTCGCAGCAAATAAGTCAACAAATTTCAGTTCATGAGCATTATCAGACCTAACTGACTTAACTTTTGTCTTATATTGAGTTTCAACCATGGAAATAAAACTCGAAAACACATGTAAGACATATGACTTGATTTTCATCAAGTAAATCCAAGTAGCACGACTAAAGCCATCTACAATAGTCAAGAAATACTTGAATCCATCATTTGTAGTAACTGAGAATGGACCCCAAGTATCAATGTGAACTAATTCAAATGGAGTTATACACATGTTTTGTCTAGATTTAAAAGGAAGATGTTTCTGTTTAGACAAATGACAGATATGGCAAACGTGAGATGGTGTTTTATTATTCTTCAAACTCAATACATCAGATAATACATCAAGTTTAGATTGAGAAGGATGACCTAATCTCTTATGCCATGTAACATTGTCTATCTTAAATTTAGAACAAACTGGTGTAATAGAACAGATTGGAGTGGTACCTTTCAAAGAAATTGAATGATTAGACTTATTGACTTCTAAGACATACAAATTTCCAACTTGACTACCTTGACTAATCNACTGAAATAACAGGGCTCTAGCTACATTCAATATGTGATGATGCTTTCTTTTAACAACTGAATTTTGTTCAGGTGTTTATGGACATGAATGATATGCAACAATTCCTTTCGCAGCAAATAAATCAACAAATTTCAGTTCATGAGCATTATCAGACCTAACTGACTGAACTTTTGTCTTATATTGAGTTTCAACCATGGAAATAAAACTCGAAAACACATGTAAGACATCTGACTTGTTTTTCATCAAGTAAATCCAAGTAGCACGACTAAAGCCATCTACAATAGTCAAGAAATACTTGAATCCATCATTTGTAGTAACTGAGAATGACCCCAAGTATCAATGTGAACTAATTCAAATGGAGTTATACACATGTTTTGTCTACATTTAAAAGGAAGATGTTTCTGTTTAGACAAATGACAGATATGGCAAAACGTGATATGGTGTTTTATTATTCTTCAAACTCAATACATCATATAATACATCAAGTTTAGATTGAGAAGGATGACCTAATCTCTTATGCCATGTAACATTGTCTATCTTAAATTTAGAACAAACTGGTGTAATAGAATAGATTGGAGTGGTACCTTTCAAAGAAATTGAATGATTAGACTTATTGACTTCCAAGACATACAAATTTCCAACTTGACTACCTTGACTAATCATCAACTCCTGTGTAAAGCATGCATCAGAAGTGAAGCTAACTTTAGATTTTAAACTTTTAGTTAACACACTAACACTTATCAACTTGAATTTAAACTCAGGAATATAAAGAACATTATACAATGTAATAGCATCAGACAATTGAATGAGTCATATGCCCTCTATTCTAACAGTGTAACCGTTAGGGAGAGTAACAAAGGTTTTGTCTAAAGGTCTATACACTACATAGATGTCTCTATTTTGAGTGACATGGTGAGTAGCCCCCTGAATCTATAAACCAAGCTTTAGGAGACACTGTTGGTTCTGTAGATATTGAAGAAACAAACATGTCATAATAGGTATTAGAGTAGAGAGCCAGAAATGTACCTGAAATCTGTGAGATAACCGGTACATAATTGGAAGTCGAAGAACAAATCTTATCAGGTACACATTCAACAGCCGAAGTATGAAGCTTGGAACTAAGATACAAAATCATTGTCTGGATCTGATCATTTGACATTTCCTCATGAGTAGGTGCCATGTTTTCAACATGTTGTTCTGAAGAAGATTGAAACTGTGATGCAGTAGTAAGATTAGTGACACCAATATTCTGAGGCTTCTTCCACTTTGGACCAGATCCTGGAGGATACCCATGCAGCTTGTAGCATTTGTCCACAATGTGACCAATCTTATTAGATAAGGTATGTGTGTTAGATCCTCCTACAATCCTCTGACTTTCATCTTGATCAAGTATGTTGTAGATTGCTGTTAATCCTGGTTTTGGTTTCATATTCAGAATTTGTCCTCTGATGTTGGTGAAACTGTCATTCAAGCCCATAAGAAACTGAATAATCATACTTGTTTCTGCATCTTCCATCAATTCTTGAACATGATCACAATTACACCTCTTCACAGTAGAAGTCTTGGTGTTAGCTAGTTGCTCACAAAGTGTATTCTTCTTAGTGTAATATGCCGAAAGATCAAGACTACCTTGCTTGAGAGTCATAATGGACTGCTCAAGTTGATACTTTCTTGGAAGATTGCTAACTCTAAATCGAAGAAACAAGTCATTCCACATTTTTGCTGCATCCTCATAGTATAAGATACTATCGTAAATTTCCTTGTTCACAACGTTCAATATCCAGGCCTTAACCATACTGTTACATCTACTCCAAATTTTAAAACATCTATCATCATCATCTGGCCTAGGCAGGGAGCCATCCACAAAACTAAGTTTGTTTTTCGCATCTAAACTCATCCGCATAGTAATCAACCAGGTGTTATAGTTTGTTCCATCAAGTAAGTAAGCAACGATAGACAAACCTTGGTGATCCGCCGAGTGAAGAAAGAATGGACTGTGGACGTTGTCAAATGAGTCCATTCCCGCATACAACGAACAAGATCTGTCACGATTGGCTGTATTGCGAGGAGGAGGAGATATCGCGACATCAGAATCAGCTCGAGAACCAGCTCTAGTCTTCATCGGTGAAGTGTCAAATGCCGGAGGATCCTGACCACGAGATTTCTTCCCTTGTTTCACCATTGTTACAGATCGAAGCACAAAAGTGACGTGAACAGCAAATCGGAGCTTGCAAAGGTGATTTGAAAGCTTCGAAGTTCAATCGATACACAGATTCGGAATCAGATCTCAAAATTGGTGGTGAAAACGAAGAAGAATCAAAGAAATGAGAAGAATCGAGGAAGAATCAAAGAAAATCGAGCAGAAAAAGCTCTGATACCATATTAGTGTTTACGATCAAAGAGAGAAAATTGATGTAAATCCTGATTTCTCATTATTGTGAAAAGAGTTTGTTACAACTCGCATATACAAGCGACAACAGTAAACCGGATTTAACCAAAGCTATACATCTTTAATTAGAATAATAAACCGGACAATTCCAGAGCTCTTAACCGAAACTATTATGTGCGTATGTATACTATATACATGTTAATATGTTTCAAAAATAACAATCACAACAAACAAAACTTGTCACGACCAATCCGGATTTAGGCATGTTCACTCCACACTAACAAAAAGATTTTATTTAACACATAAGTAAGAAGCACTTAGCTATGTTTGCATCAAGTTGTTGTATAGGAGAAATCGACAGAAAAACTAAACAAACATCCACAGTAAAAGAAAATCAAAAGTGATTATCTAGTAATACTTCCACCTAGACCAGAGATCGATAGCTCGACTGGAAAGATATGTACTTTGGGGTAATCCAAGAGGTCATATGATCGAGTAACAGCTGGAACGGGTAAAAATATTAAAAGTTGGTTCGAACCTAAGAGAATGTACGGGCTTCAGCCCAAAACCTCCTGATTATCAAAAGAAAAAAAAAATTCCAACTAGTAAAGTATTATTATTAATAATATCCAACATGGTTAATTTACCGAAGATTTGTTTTCATAATAAAACTAATATGCAAACAAATTTTCAACAAAAAAGAATATATATATATGCAAACAAATGATGGAATAGTCTAAAATTCCGACAAAAAGCGACGTGGGGAAAACGCGGCGGGTTATCGTCGTGAAAGAAAGAGAGCCGTTGCTTTCGAGAGCCACGGACCAGACACGTGTCAGAAAGAAACCACTCAGGTCTCTTATCCGCTCGTTACCACTTAAGGAATCAGATATTTGTTTTCTTTCGTTAGTAGTAATAAAGAAACATACATGATTCCATGGCTGCAAACGCCCGCCCACTCGAGGACCACTCTCTCTCTATTCGAATAGCGTCTAATTTCATTTCAACCACATACGAATATTAACAATTTATACGAGTGTCCAGTGTTCATAAACATTTGTTTACCGACATAATTCTTTAGAGACACTGACGAGATTGAGAAACTCGAGGAAAACCGTTACTTCATTTACAAGGTAGCCTGTATGTCCTGGTGATCCGAATCTGGAAAACAAACAAACAATCCCTTTTAAAACTCTTTGAACAACAACCCAAAAAAAATGAAGGCTTTGGCGAAAAGAAAAGTACTTGTGCAAACGCGTAAATTGCTCGTAAGATTCTAGCGTAGTCAGTTTCGAGCATCTGAATAACCAAATCAGCCAGTAACGTGCCCCACATCCTGCAGATCATTGTCCGAATTAAAAAAAAATAAAAAAACCTTATGAAGAATATGAAGCAGATTCAGAGTTCCATGTGCATGTAAAGTAAATGCAGGTAGGTGCCTAGTGCAATTAGCTTTGGTATACATATCTTAAACAATCTAGGATTAGGGCAGTGTATACTACATTGGCCCGAGTAATTGCATCACTGTTCTTAAGCCAAGGTATCTGGATGCAGCTCCTGCAAATCCCTGTGATCAATTAAAGGTAACCGTAAATCACATTGTAAGGAGAAATGTCGTTTATGTCACCAACATAGATCAAATGCGATAGCACCGAAAAAAATAATAAGATAGGATGGAGAAAGTAACTACATGCTTTGCTGCAAGCAGAGCTGCTCGGGATTCCAAGTTAATGGCAGCTAACTGTCCACCCTGTATTGACATCATTGACATCTGTAACGGTTTATTGTCTTAAAGATTCTCAGATCCGTGAGTGATATAAAATTCTTCTGCAGTGCGATGGAATGAACACAGATGCAAACCTTTTTTAGCATCTCTCTCCTCATCTGGTAGTTGGCAGCTTCAAGGAATACTTTTCCAGATAGTTTCTTAGCCAACTATACAGGGCCAGACGAGACCAATTATTTGTATCGCCTCAGGGAAGAAGAAGAATAAGAAGTTTAAACACAAAAACTGATAAACCTCGGCAAATGTGATCATACCAACTGATAAACCTTGGCAAATGTGATCATGCCACCACCCTGCAAGAAAATTGCAGAAAGGGAAACACATGTCAGCCTGAGAAAGAAACGGGGCATTATTAAGGTGAAACACCTCTAAAACAAGACTACCTTCAGAATCATAGATTGGACCTCTGCAGCACCTACTTCTAGTGCGGCAAGTAGTTCAACTTTCCATTTACTGAGCCCGAGTTCTAAGCTTCCCTCTGCCTCTGATGCTTTTGAATTTTCCCACAAGCCTGGAAAAATCCCTGATGCTTCACTATATGGATAAGTTAGGAGGTTCAGCCGAAAAAAAGGAGTGCAAAGAACTCACTCAACTGAAAAATCTTACAGCGAAACAAATGAGTCACCCAGAATACCTCGAGAAATTGTCGACAAGATAAAGAAAAATCTCTGCTTCTAGGTCCTCGGTTGGCAATTGGCTGGAGCAGGGAATATTCAACTTATCTCTCACCGCAACTAAAACGTGTCTGTATGAAGGCCTCCAACCCCTAGACAATGAAAGACTCATAACGAGTAGATAAGAGATTACTTCCACTTAGAAGAGGACTGCAGTTCCGACGGAGTCAATGAAACAGATTACTCCAGACAAATCAAGGTTCATATCTACTTCATTGTGAACTTAATACCCTCTATTTTTGCTCATAACAAGAAGCTATTGATTGTCTAATGACAAGGAGAGAACAAGCAAGCCTACCTTAGCGTTGAGCGAGCATCTGCAGCGAGAAACAAGAATCTCGATTCAAGAGCTTTGATAAAACCATCTCGCACCTCAATGTCTTGGCCTATCATTAGCCGGTCACCTCCTCCTTTGTTTGGAATTGATTTCAGCATAGGGCTGAAGTAGCTGCTCACCAAACATAAGTAATTCCCAAAACGTTACTCAGATCACAAAAACAACATCATGAAACTAAGATTTTGAAGGGTTTTTAAGACTTTGAATTTCTTCCACACCCAAACCACTAGAACACTACATAACTTCTGAAACTCACCTGGGACCAAAAAGGATATTCTCAAGCTCATACAACTCAGAATCGGTGGCGAGCTCGAAAACCAAACGGAGCTCCGGATCATAGGTGGCTGGAAAAAAAGCCCCAACATTCACAACAGGGTTTACGAAAACGCAATGTACGGTAGAAAACACTTCAAAAAAATATCATCCTTCTACCTTCCGATGGCAATTCTGAAGCCGCCGCTAAAGCAAACCCTCGCTGTTTCCTCCGCCATCCGGCTCTAGGAATCTTCAAAATCACAACCGAAGAGAAAGGAAAGGTCGGAAGATGATAACTAAACAAAACACATAAGGTGAAGAGAGAAAGAGTACTTGAAGAGAGAGCTTGGTCAGACTCGGATGACGAGAGAATGGGCAACGAAGCGGAGGAGCTACGAATGACGAGACGACGGCGCCGGAGACAGTGGTCATCGGAATCAATTACTCCCTCTGCTTCCTGACCGACGGAATTGTTCACAACCTCATTTTCTTCTTCTTCTTCTTTTTTGTGAGAAACCCTTTTTTAAAAAAGCTTTTCAATGTTTCAAATTCAATTAATGATATAATTTTCATAATCTATAATAATACAACCGTTTTATATCCGACTCAACATGGTTTTGTTACAATAAATAAATATATCATGAAAGAAAAACATTCATAAATAATAATAATAATCAAAGGACTAAGGATCAGCAGATGATACAAAAAAAGAAGAGATTTACTACAATCTGTTCTAAGAGAATAATAATCACAAGTTTGACAACACAGAGTTACATCTAATCAAATTTCACAAAAGTTTTTTCTTCTTTTCATCTCACCTTTGCACTCAGATAGCCACAACGGAAACAAAAGCTTACACTAAGGGGCTTGAACCTTGCACGTACACTAATCTGCGGTTTTTGCTGCTTTTTCTACAGCCAAAGTAAGTCGCTCGTTGTTTCAGGAGTTTAAGCAGAGATTGGCTCGTAAGGGTATGAAAGCCAAGGGTGCTTGAGAGCCTCTGATGCAGAAGGACGCTTCTTTGGGTTTATCTCAAGAAGATGAGCCACAAAATCTGTGAATCCTTGGTCTCCCATTGGAAGCCGATGTCTCAAGGATGTTCTTTTAGGTATCAGGTACTCCAATCTGCTGCTTTCCTGAAAAATAATACCATTTTTTTCTTTAGAGAGAATGTTCTTATTAGCATATTGTATATGCTTCTTAACATTAAGAGTTGCATAGTTTTTGACATTCAGGGAATGTTCTTTTAAGGTCCCTGGAACACACTCACCTGGTTCCGCTCGTAGAGCATTCTGTTTTTTGTAAAGTATTTGTGGGAATCACGTCCCTTGGTAAGCATATCATGATCGATCGATCCTATGATTCCCATAACCCTTGCAAGCAAACTGGCTGGAGAATCGTTCTGGAAAAGAACCTGCAAAATTAACTCCACAAAATCAACAACCAATCCAAGACAATCTAGCTTTTTCAAACTCCAGCGACATCATGCTGTTACCTTTAACTCCATCAAAAGTTTGTATAAATGAAAGAATTGATGCATGGGCACTATTACTATGCGGATTATCAATGTGGAAATGTGGTTTCACTTCCAAATATTTTGGATTAAAATGATATGCTAAAGCAATGACATCAAAAATGGACCAAGTCAATGGAAAATGCAGAACTTACATTGCCTGTACATAGTTCAGCCAAAATGCACCCAAGAGACCACACGTCTATCTTTTTATCATAAGGAAGTCCCAAAATGACTTCTGGTGCTCGATATGACCTCGACTGGACATAAGAGCATAGGTGATCTGTCTCGAAACAGCTACTTCCAAGGTCAATGACTTTTATTTCACATCTGCTGTAGCTTTTCACCAAAATGTTCTCAGGCTTCAAATCACAGTGTATAAGTCCAAGGCCATGTAAAAACTGAAGTGCTTCGAGGCATTGGATAGTGATTGACTGTACAAAATGGTCCAAATGAGATCAGGAATCGGCTAGATATGTACCTATCGTAAATGGTAATGATGAAGCAGACAAACCTGCAATCTTGGCATTGTAAAATAAACTTCACCACCTGATTCTCTGTTAAATTTGTGGAATTCGTATAGATTGGCCTTAAGAAGTTCGCATACAATTAGCAAATGCTCCTACAAAATACAGCCAAGGAAACCATTATTTCAAACCATTCCCCAAAGACACGCTATTATATACATGGTACTAAGGTCTAAAACTGTTGAAGAGAAAGACGCTAATCCAGAGATGAATGTACAGCTTGAAGAGCTCATAACATCAACAACAAAGCAAAAACTATCTTATGAAATGATTACATGAACTATACGTATATTTCTTAGGTCATGCTGATCAAATCTGGAATAAGCTCCAATGACTCCATGAGATGACCCATGACGAATTAGATATGTAAGGTATTCAATTAGTGGGAAACTTAACCATTCCTAGCAAAAAATCCCAAGTAAACATAGAACTTTATGAAGATGGAAAGAGTGCTTACTCCAGAACCACGTATATTTCATATAAGACCTGTAGTATGCTACTTTTGTTTATAGGAACTTCCTTTCCCTTTTCCCTTTCTCCATTCAACAAACCTACTTGGTATTCCATGACCCCATTTATTTCCGTAAATTGCAATACATAAAATTTCTCAAAAGGTAATACCACAACATCTTAACATTTATTACTTGATAAATTGGTTCCGACCTCTCCTAAAGTTACACAACTGGTCCATTTTGATATGCTCTAGCAGAATAAATCTACCAGAGACATGATCACTTACCCGGTAGTAAAAGTAATCATACAACCGGAGAAGATGGTATTTGTCAGCAGGATCATGCTTGTTGACATACTTCAAAAGTTTTATCTCGTCAAGACTCTGGTCAAAGAAGTCTTTGTTGTTCTTTATAATTTTTATACAGACATCTATTCCTGTCTGTAAGTCATGCGCTTGTATGGCTTTACTGAACGCTGCTGATCCAAGGTACTCAGTGACATGGTAACGCCCAGCAATGACCGAATTTAAAACCACGTGAAAGTTCTTTTCCTCTTCGAAACCAGTTCTGATAAATATCAAACACATGATAAGAGAGCAGCACTCAGCTATATATGAAACTATGACGATGTAAATTTTTTTGACTAGTCTAATCTTGAGTGTAATTTGTCAGAAGAAAATAGTTATCCAAGGTAATCACAGTGAAATAAATATTCACATATTTTTCAACATTGGACACAGTACTCCCTGATCAATACAATACTGAAGCAATGTAGTTAGTTTAATTAATATACTATCCATCGTTCTACCTAACATGATGTTTCTGGGTTGAACACAACCAGAGACTCAGAAAGGCATGCTCTCCTAAATAGGAAATAAAGCGTAAAAAAAAAAGTTATTACTTTCTTTGAACTAGAAAGAAAGTACACTGTTATAGTTCAAACCATAAAAGTTGGAGAGAAATCTTACCTGTTTTTTCTGTGCACGATTTTGAGGTCAAAGGTTTCAAACTCCTCTTCTTGGGCCTTAATTTGTCTTACTTGCTCTTGCACAGCCACTGCCTCTTCATCATCAAGTGCTGTCACATGGTCATCCTCTCTTTCACTGCTGTCATTTCTATCATCTTCTTTATCAGCATGCTTTCTTTCTTCGCAAGCATAATTTGACAGAGAAGAGGGAGATGAGTTTACAGATTTTATGGACGTTGCATTATTTTCTTTCACAGAACTTCGAGAACTTGACGAATCACTACTTTTCCGTCTCCAAGTTGCAACCATATCATCAGTAGCTGTTGAAGCACTCAAACGTTCGGCGTTCTTATCTCTGATTACCGTTTTGTGATTCCCTGACCATAATGATTTACTAGATTCTGCATGCATCAACTGCCCATCTTTTTGCGACGAGCCAAACGAAAAACCTCCATGAGTTTGAATCTTCACATCAAAACTCCCGCCTGAATCGTTATCTACAATGTAATCTGGACCATCATTTTTACTTGCTTTCTGTTTATTCTTGTTTGATCCATCAATATGTTTCTTATCTGACTCAGAGTAAAGCTGCTTAAACCTGGATGCTACAGCATCGTGATCACGGGAGTACTCAAAATCTCCCTCACTGCTCCCTCCAGCCAAACTTTCACGTACTTCACTGCCAAAATCAGCTGCATCACTATTAATACCCACACCTATTGACCTGACTGAATCATGCTGATCATCTTCGAGGCAAACATCGTCAAGACGAGATTTTCGATGGACATTAACGCCTTTCTTATTACCCACCATGAGAAGTTCATTTGTCTGAGCTACAAACCCCTGCCAAACAGGCTCATCACGCATCGAATTGAGCACTTCCTCATCCATCAATTGCCCATCATATTGGACTATTAAATCATTTTTCTTGGTAGCTGGATAGATTTCTGAGACCGTAAGTCTTCGGTCATTTTCTGAAGAAATAGGTTCAGCATCTTTTGCTTGCAGATACTGTTCACCAGATAAATAAGAAGCCTCCTCTGCGTAAGACTGATCATCCTCTTCTTTGGTTGCATCCCTTCCATGGTGATCAGGACTACTGCGGGTCGTTCCTTTCTCATGATCACTTGGATAATCAATTTCATGGGCGAGAAACCATGTTTCATCCTCAATAGGTTGTCTGACATAACCAATGTCGTCATCATCTTCATACTCGTCAGAGTCCCAGTATTCGTTACGGTAATCAACAGATTCACTCAAACCATCACCGATGGTAGCAAAGCCAGAAACAAGATCGGATGCATCCTCTGCTATTCCCTGACTTACTGAAAGCCAGTTTCCCCCAGCAGATTTTTTTCCACCTGTATGAGATCATTGGGAGATTAAAACTTACTTTCACACCTCAACTAAAATTGATAAGGTTAAGGTCAAAGTAACAAAATTAGAAAGGAAAGCAAACATGGTCTTATAGTACTCAAAACAAAGAGCAGAGTAGAATTATAAGAAAGGAAAACAACGAGAGCAAACATTTGCCGATACTTTAACGTGAAAAAGCAAAACCATTATCCATTACTTGCTTTCTTTGGAATTGATGCCAGTAACTTCTCGATGCATTGTTCTAATGCATGAGTTCATCAAAATTAAACACGCTATTTCTAGAGTTTCATGGACAAAAATGCAACTAGAAGCAATGTGACAACCATGAGAAAAATGCACGTTTCTAGAAGTCCATCTCGAAGAGTGAAATCATGAACAAGAGACCACATGCACTATCATTTAAACTAACCATCATTCAGTAGTCAGAATGGAAACTTTGCAGCTGTATATTGCCATGTAATCTAACCTGATGAGCTGATTTCTTGTCCGATGGGAACATCAAGGTATGAACCTATGAGAAGGGCCTCCTCATCATTGACTAGCCTTGGACCTGAACCATCACGCTCAAATTTTTCTTCACAGTAAAGACTCATAGGATTGTCTTCAGACTTGAGCTTAACAGGAGGCAGCCTAGGAAACTCTTCCTTCCGGGTATCATAGACAAGCGGAAAACCTAAGCTACTTATATTCTTGTCATCAAAAGTAGATTGAGATTTACCAAAGAATAAAGCTCTTGCCACCTCGCTCTCCTGCTCCTTGATTGCCGCTCTCACATCACTAATGTCTGCCTTTTTCTTTCCCTCTCTGTTGTCCGAGCTGGCACCCAGATTGTAACTGGTTGACGCATCCCCTCTCGAGGATTGAAAAAGAGTCTTAACAGAACACTCTTTCCAGTTCTCTGAGGTTGTGTCTGCGTCATCTTCCGTTCTTAAGCTAGTGCTGCCCATATAGTTTTCATGCTTTCCAAAATTTTCAATTAGCCTATCAATCTCATTTGTTTCATTTATTTGGGATCCGGAGTTCCCTTTACTAGTATTTCCAGACCATGAAGTACTCTTATTGCCAAAGAAAACGATATCTTCACCAGTTTCCACTATTTTCTTATCGATATCAGCCGAATTCCCATGCCTCGACTGTTCTAATGCATATGAATCCACCAAGCTGCTACCACTAATATCATCAACGTTTCGATAAGGGTCCAAGGTACCATTACCTGAAGTAAATTTATAGGAACGCGCATCAGGAGCAGCATCACCTGAGTTTTTGGAGAATGTGAAGCTCATCTCGCTTGATACAATGGTTTCCTTGTTGCTCGGTTTCTCAGCAGCCGCACCATTTTCCCATTTGATTACAGACGCATTGGTGCCAGTCCCACAGTCTATCTCTTTCACAATCAGCTCCTTGGAGACTTCACTATCTCGAGAACCCGACCTCCGAAGTTCATTACCAGTAGCCCTTTCATCTGAACCTTTACTTGAATCTTTTGCCTCCAGGTTAAGCTTCTGAAGAAACCCATTTAAGTCAGACCGGTTGTTCAGCTCATTACGCAGAGCTTCCTCTGCCTTAGAGAAACGATTTCTCTTAAGAAACTCTAAAATCCCATCAAGAGAGCTTTGGTCCGTCATTTTTGAACTTCTACAACATACATACAGGAGAAGCACTGGCAATAAAATCCCACCAATCCTGTAACCAACAACAGAAAATATTTATTATTTAAAAAAAAAAATTGCTTCTGTTCAGATGTTATCTGATACGCAAACCCTCTACAAAAACCATCTTTCTCCCAAAACAAATCAGGAGAATCAAAATCCGCCAAAACGACTATTTCAGTCACATTTTAAGAAACAAGGCAATAGAAAGATTTTCCCTAAGGAAACAAGACTCACGTTTGCTCATACGGAACGACGCAGCAGATTCGAAAGCGCGAAACCCCTAAAAATCCTCAGAAATCATGCTCCAACGGGCAATCGAAATACAGCTGGAGATCCGAAGAACAAAAAATACCAAAATTAAGAGAGATGGATCCAACGAGACAATGAAAGTTCTGGTAGAAAATGCGCTTACAGATCAACGAAGACCAACAAGCAGGCGAAGCCACGTTGAGCTTTTCAATGGATGATGATTTTCGGACATTCACTGGAAAATTAAAAAAATCCTAAATTTAAATTAGGGTTCTTTTTCTCCAATATGCTATTTGCTCTTACATATGGTAAATACGCACGCACGCACATATTATTGTTGCGAAAATGTGTTCTACCGGATTTTAAATGATATTGCTCAAACCTAAAGATTCGAAAACGCTTTTTTTTTTGTTCTGAACTAAAAATATATTTTTTTCTAAGAAGATTTAAATTTTAATACAAACAAATTATCAATTAGAAGACAGCTAGAAGTTAATCTGGACAGCTGAATAAAATAAAATTTATTGAAATTTGAAAATAATTGCTTCAAGCCAAAACGGACTACTGTAACAAGTCTTAAATTATGACAATAAAAAAAGATGAAATATTATTCAGTAAATAATTTTACTTATTAACCCGGATCAGAAATCAGAACCATTATTCAACAAGAAAATTAGTTGACAAAACAAAATTCTTCAAGATCAAATTATCATGAAAGACGGTTTAAGCATTTTTAATCAAAATTGCTCAAAAACTGATGAAATACATTTTAAAACTAGAAATATTTTTTAATCAAAAAAAAATTGGAACGATACAAAAAATTTCCTTTAAAAAAAGAAATATTTTTTAATCCATTAAAAAGTAGTCTACTAAAGTCGTGTCTGATCTCTTTATTATTTAGTAATGTTTTAGAGTGTGGACCATCCATGGACGGACATCATAGCCAGAACATTTGGATACAAACTCATCAAATATATGTTTTGGAACATTTGAGTGTATAAATTTTTGAAAAATCATTTAATAAAATGTGATGAATGATCAAAATCTTCTGTTTAAAATTAATGCACGACCAATTTTTCTTTTTTACTTTCTAGTCTGTTAATTCTCAGTGCCAACTTTTATCATACCATGTAAATATATAATCCCAAATTACCTCTTTTTTTTTTGGTCAAACACCAAATTACCCTTTGTTTTATATCTGTAAGGATTATTTCTTTTTTTGTTTTCTTTGATGATAACCAGGATTATTATTTTTAATTTTTTTTTTCTAATTCATAATACAGGTTTTTTTGGTATGTATCTATACTGTCATCCATCAAGCGAGCAACCCAACAAGAACTTGACAATTACTTTATATATAAGCATAAGATCTACAAGCTTTGGCCGTAAATAGATTGAATTGAGAGACCAAGAGATGTATGAGTTCTTGGATACATTCTCTAAAGTGAACTCTTGTAAAGTAGCCAAAAGTAGTCAAAAGAAGCAAGTCTTTATATAAAGAAACCCCAAAGGAAGTGCGGAAATCAGATACATTGATTGAGCCATGACCTTAAAGCAAATTGTCGAGTTGGGTTTGCAGATCCTGAATGGAGATCATATTGATGTTGGCTTGTTCTTCAGCTGAGTACTCAGCTTTGAGCAAAGACTCCACTTGTGTATGAGCTTCCACAATATTTGTCCTGAATATAAAACATATACATAGAGTTATCGTATCAATCCATTTGTTAGTATTCAAACTAGCAAAAGAGATTTGGGTTCAGGCACAAGGGAATAGGAACAAGCACACATATGAAACAAGCCAAAGATAGTTTAGATGGTCGATAAAAGTTGCAGAGTATTTCGAGAAATGGACTTACTTGATCGGCTTGAAAAGTATGCTCCTTGTTGATGGATTCTGCAGATAGAGTTTCATTTTTGCTAAAATCGGAAGCAACTCTTGCTGTATTGCAGCATATACCTGGTTCAAGTGCATGTGATACACATTAGTCTTTCCCTTGGTGTGGAGAGATGTTGTCTTGCATTCTGAGCTATGAAGAGTAATAAATCTTAAATATGCAAGAAGCCATCGCAGTTTATATATTATCCACGCTGATTCTCTCTTTTCCATATCCATTCAGACAACGTAAGAGTGTTACCTTTGCTTACTGTTATTAATTCTTGAACTAAAGAACCACAAATGCATGTTTAAGGGATCATTAGCATCTATATTCCTGTGTACTAGAACTGCTAGTGAACAGAGATTTTAATATCAGTAGCTCTAGTACTAACGAGGGAAGTTTGCGTCCTGGAAAGCTTAATAGGGAACAAGAAATAGCTGCCATATTTCTGAGACATACCTTGAAAAAAAAATAACTCAATAGAGTACATTAGCTATCTCATACCTTCTGAACAAGTTCAGCCACCTTATCTGGAGTAGCGAAAGCTTGTTCCTTTAGCGGCTTAGCCATGACAGAGTCAACTTTTTGATTCTGAGTTCCAGTGGAAAGAGCAACTTTTATGGCTGAGGCCTGCATATACAAGTCTACAGTGCATAAGCAAAGCAAAACTATTACGCTATTCCATTAAGATAGAAACCTCTTTAGATAATATTCTCCCTCCACTCATAATTGGTGCATTGTATTAGACAGACATGTCTTCGACACAAATTATAAAAATGGAATACGGTTTGTAATGCACAGAAGGAGATTTTTAAGTTTCTTGAAAATGAAACAGTGCAAGGATGCTGAGTTAATTTTTTAGTAAAAAATAAGAATCATAAGAAAACTTGAAAAACATTGTTCCCAGAAAAAGGAAAAAGAGAAACCCACCTTGGTCACGAATGAAAGCATAGGATCCACAACGAGCTTAGTGACTGACATAATGAACTCCTCACAAGTTGTCTTAAGACATTTTTCCAGTTCCTGCGAAAGAAAGGTCCACGCATCATTCCCATTCATATAAAGGTATGCAAGAATCCAGCACAGATCATAGAGGCATGTCTGCTACAAAACTTACCATATATCTTGGTCCTACTAGCATAGCAGAAGAATAACCCATACTATGAAATTAAGTTTTTAATCTTTCACCAATATTGGTACATCAGTCTTGCAGAAAGATGCCCATGGTTTAAATTGTAAAATGACATCAACACATCTGAGTGACAAACTTATGTAAACATGGAGCAAATCTGCAATTGATAATGGATGGAAGAGAAAATCACAAACCTTCTTGGCATCTATTTGGCTCTCCAAAACTCGAGGTGACAGGGTCCTCGCTAGTGAGGTTGACCTAGACCAGTCAAAAAGTGACGCTTGACCTCTAAGTATCCTCCTCAAGTGTTCCTAACCACATTTTATGAATAATATTAAGTATTGGAGAAAGTTAGCAAAGTCATCAGCAAATAAAGAAACTGAAGGAGGAGAAAGATCTGAAATCTGTCCCCAAAGATAAGCACTCTCTAAGGCGATAGAGAAAGGTTTAGATCTTTCAGACAAAGTAGACTTGAATGTCAAAGAACTAACCAGCAAATGGGAGAAATCAAGCTCTTTGTGGGTGACTGAAAATTCTATGTCAAAAGGGGCAATCTGGAAACAAATATAAGTATCGTTTAAAATACAATCATTGACAATATAGCAAAAGAAGCCAAGTAAAGATAGATCAGCCATAACCTGTTCCCTCAAGATAAGGAGGTGTTTGATAAGGAACAGCTGGCCATCCATTGTAGTTGATCGCTTAATGACAAGCTTGCTGGCTTTCTGTTGCATATTTGACAAAATAGAGTGGACTTCTCAGCTATGGCAGACGTGGAGCATATGTACAAGCTTCGTAATTAAACTACACAAAAATAACTAAATTTCTTTACAGGAAAATGGCACATCTTCGTGTAATTAAAATTGATAATGTCAATGAAAATAAGGACAGCTGGAAAGCGAACAAAGGTCAAGGCGAGGAAAAACTGGTTTTCTAGCTTGCTTACTTGAATTGACAAAGAGCAAACTTCTACAGCTTCCTGTCGAACAGAAGAGATGGTCAGTTAGACAACTTTTCCTAAACATGAATTGGTGTGTCTTCTTTGACAGAATGAGAAGCAATAAAGCTACTGATAGAGCAGTCTTGCCTGCGCTAATCCAGTAAAGACTGCTGGCTCCAAACAACGATATAATTTTGATAGACAAGAGAGAGTCTTCTCCAGAGGTGGATACCAAGTCTTAAATACATCGGCGTTTTCATCATCCTGCACCTTAGAATATAAGTATACAACTACAGATAACCAAACCATAGAAATAGTCTGAAAATTTTCATTCTACCCCGAGATTAGTTTCAGATGTTGTATTCGGAGATCCCTCCAGCTTTGCAGGGTAATCCAGATCTTCATCAGAGGGAATATAATTTGCAATCTGCAGAAGTAAGAAGGGGTTTCAAACAGAGCAACTCAAGAAATGCAAAGTCCTGTAAGACTCAAGAGGATAACACAGCCGAAACTAACAAATTTCTCCACTTAATAGTCGTTCAGTATCAGTTATAACACAATTTCATCTTATCAGTTAAAAGTAATTCGTCTTAGTGGTGACAACATACAAATTTCAATATTTCTACATAGACGCAGATGAGAAGATCACGCATGTGGAAGTAAAGGCCAGTGAGAGAGACAGAGAAACTATCAAAACATCTGCTGGTAAGGTAAATACGGCACCTCATCTCGAATGTATGTTCTGGCACGAAAAGTCAATCTCTCGTTAACATCGGCCAAAATTCTTTGTAATGTAGGCCGCAGTCCGGCCAGAGGTTCACTCTGTCTAGCGGACTGCTCCCCCAAGACTTCAACTTTAAGGATATGAACGAGCTCACATAGAAGGTCAATATTTGCTTCGTGAATCAGTTTTGGGCGTAAAATGTCATATAAGTACGTAGACCTGTTCAGGAATCAAGCAAATACAATAAATTGGATGCATCGTATAAGATATAACAAACGAAAACAATCTGAATCACTTTGCTTACTCATATTTGAATTTTCAAGAAGTCATATTAAGATTCAAAGAAAGTTGACTACAGTGCAGTGGATCCACCGACTACAACAACTAAAGTGTAGGAAGCATGGCATAAGGTATAACAATCTGGAAGATACTAGCCATAAAAGTTCATATTTGCTACAAATTCAAAACATGATCACATATGCTTAAATCATATTCATAGTTGGCTACAGTGTAGTGGACCCACCGACTATGACAACTTCCCATCTTTAAATAAAGATAAAGCTAGTATTAAATAAAATAAAGATAATATTATCAAGGCAATGCCAGCAATGTAGGTCCCTAATTCACAATTAACGATAATGATGGGATGAATTTCCTGCTGTGTATTATTTGATGAACGCTAATGGTATACAGAGAACGAGAAGGAGAATAAATTTGTAACGTTTCAACTATTAAGTATTCAAATAAATAAATTAGATGCTTATGGCTAAAAATAATTCAATCTGTATTAGCTGTCTATATTTCAGTATAAAAGGCACCAAAAATCATTTTATGGCTAGATTGAACAGAAACAGAGGTGGTGAACATGGACAACACGGCACATCAAAGCTTACAAAGGATCCACTAAAGGTGCCAGACTTGAAACATCTTCTGATGATGCTGGAAAGAAATGAGTAAACAGTTGATACTCCATATGACAAACCTGAAATTCATAATGGAGTTAAGACATGTGGTACAGTAATTTAAGTTTCGTAAAACCAAGTCCATTAACAATCTCTAAAATTTTCAGCTGCAAGAGCTGATAATCCAGCCGTGGTCTCTCTCAAAGACCCTCGTCTGACCTTTTAAATCACACAGATTAACGGCTATATTAACATTCTCAAATTTTCTTATATCTATCCCCTATGATGATAGCAATGTCCTTTTCTACTAAACTGGTATAACTCCTAGTCTCCCTCGTGAATAAAGAGAGGTATCTATCCCTTTATTTTCCTTCATATACCTGCATCAGATATGCACAACCAGATCTAGTCAAAGATGGCAGTGCCTCTTTCTTGGAAAAGTCAGATACTCGTTGGTGAACTATGCCTTTGACCTGATAGTGTGAAATGAAGAATAGACAGGCGATTATAGTTACCGACAGATAGAAACTAAACTATATTGTAATCCAGAAAATGAACTCACAAGAGAAAGACGTTGTTCACAGTATAGTCTGTGGCATTCTGCAAGGATTTGAACATATTCCTTTCTTGCTGACCTACTCTCGATTTCCTCCAATACAGGTTTAAGCTGGACAAATAATTTTTTCGATGTCATAAGAAAGAAAATATCCTCATGCCCTAATCTCAACACTAAACGCACAAAATTGACGTTGAATAATGTTACAGAAGCTAGACTTCCATTTTCTCTTATCTAATATTTTAAGCCTAGCAATGTCGCACTAACATGGAAAAAAAAATAGATGGTATCACCTCACTTGCAGCAGCCTTGAAGCGAACATATATAACAGATGCCTCGACACCCTCCGAGACAGATGCTTTGTTTCCATCTGTCCCGCGAAATGCTGCCTGAACCTGAAAATGAAATCAACATGTCTGTCTCAGGAAACTAGGCATAACTACACAATTCATTCTACCTGCCTATATTACATGCATAAAGGTATGCAATATATGTACATACACAGTTACGAGAACTAAATACATATTTTGTGTAAGCTGTGCAAGACTATAGGCATATTACAAAGAACACTTACCTGGAAAGCAGCAGTTTTGAGCACTGCAAGGATGTAAGTTCGAATCATGCCCAAGGCGCGTGACTGTAAAAATTATAAATGTTAGCCTTCTCACATAACAGAGGTTACAAGATACTTATCTTCCCTATCAATTCTGGAAACAGTGCATGTGCAAGCACTGTAAACCCAAGCGTCTCTCAGTAAGAGAGAAATAGGGAGGGGAGACAGAGAGAGTGAGGGCTCTTTCATAGTACCTGGAGCTGACGAAATTTGAGCAAATAAACACTGGACTCCGCATATTGGGGATTACTTTCGATGTACCTACAGAACCCAAGGTAGAAGAAGCATATTACCATCATTTCAAGGGAGCAGGACGAACTTTAAGTGCGGCATTCTTTTAGAAAATTTCCACGTAGTAAATGTAAATTTCATAATACTGAATGCAACGTCATTTACTCACGATATGCACTCATCGAGCCGTTTCAGTAATGGAAGAAAGTTAGAGTTTGATACATTCATACTTGGAGAGTAAAAATTGGAGGATATCTGCAAAAAAAAAAAAATATATATATATATATATTAGAGCAGTTAACACCTGTTACGTATTTCCTCCTAATTTTACAACCAGTATTCAGTGAGAAACATAAACTATGTACTAAATTCCACGGGTAGGCCAAGTTGTAGATTATGTTAATGAGTAAAACACGAGCACTGTCTCAAGCAACTACAAACTTATACTTTAATATATGCAAACACTATGTTGGTAGGCCAGTATTTAAATCTTACATTCTCCAGTTCATCAAAATAGTTGAGCTTACTCCTTAGTGCTTCTGCAAACTCCATCAATTTCTGCTTCTCCATTAACTAGAAAAGGTGGAAGAAAGAGCTCAGGTAAGTAAACTACAGCAATCAAATAGTGAGTCAGAAACTCTTGATCAGCCATGATGCAGTAAGCATCTTTTGTTTGTCATTTCGATATTTATAGCAGGTAGGGGGAAAACACATACGAAAGATTAAGAGAAACAATAAAATCATTTTGCTGCATAATAGACAGAAAAAACAATACCAGACGGTCGCATGCATCATGAAGAGTTTTAGTCTTTGTTGTTACTGCTTGATGTTGAAGCTGCAATTCATTAAATAGGTCGAGCGTTTCATCAACCTGCGCAGGAGAAACCCTAAGGTCAATACAGAAACAGTTGGCTTATAATTTCTTGGAAAGGTAAGGCCACAGCATTGTACAAAACTTGGCGGAAACCTGCCTGGTGAAGTATATTATCACACCCCTGGATGCGCTCAGTTAAAGTATTGACATAGTGCCGATACTTTTCCTCTGTCTATGTCAGAAAATAACAAAACATTTAGACATATTTAAGGTAATGTTTTCCGACTTTTAACTTAGGAACAACATGACAATCACTAACCTCAGACTTCATCGCTGATTCAAGATCAGTAAACCATTTGTAGAACTGTTATAAAAACAACATAAGTCGAAATGAAGAAGCATTAGTACACACATATACAGATGTAAGAAAAGAGATGCCCACAAATACAAATGCAACCCCTATAGTACTGCATAAAAAATTGTTTATCAAATCAGCTAAGCATGGTCTTTCTTCACAGATGTGACAGATCCTTGGAATATCAAGCTGCAGGAAAAGAGATTACCTGATTTGTATTAACCAAAACAGCTTCAATTGCTCCAGAATCTCCCAAGTTTGTGTCCTCTGCTGAGACCGACAAGCCATTCTCGGGGCGGTGAACATGCTCATGTACCTAAAACCATGAACTAACAGTGACATCAACAAAAAAAAGGGAAAACATCTGAAAAAAAATAATAAACCAGAACAGACAACCTCAGACTCACAAGGTTAGAAGGAAATGGCCGCTCAGCGACTGCGTGGGATAAAGAAACTATAGCTGCTTGTTGCTCCTCTGTCAAAGGAGCGCTCTGCAACGGAAAGTAACCACATTACAATTCAGTATATGAAGAGAAAACAGGCACATCGGCGATTCAGGTAATTGAGGCATCGTCACAGTGAATCTCTGATATTCAGATCCAACCATTTCATCTGAACAAAGGATCCATATCCGGACACCATCAGTTGATTTTCCTGGATCTAATGGCGGGATCTTGAGCTCAGATTGTGATAGAAACTCGCGATTACCTGTTCCCAAGTGGAAGCGAAATTGTAGCCTTTGGAGATGGCTCCAGATTTGGGGAGGCTTGAAGACGATGCCGCCTTAGTCGCCATATCTATGGCGGTTTCTTCGAACTAAGGAGATTCCTAATCTCGGGTTTGATTCGTCTTTTGGAAGAGAAAGACGACGATCCGTGCGTATCTTTACTCTAACTTGACAATGTGTTCATTTGCTGGGTTAATTGCGATCCAGGCGGAGTCACAGTTGCACGAACCAAAACGCCAGAATGGAACGCTTTTTCGCGTTTGCGTTCGCAACAAATGCAATTAAAGGTTAGGGAACGACCGTTGATACGCGCGATGAGATCTGCCGGCGATCTAAGGCTCCGGGACGGCCAGATAGCAGAGGATATCACACGTGTGCCGATTTACGCAAAACTTATCACTTGTCAGAGTTAACCCTCAAGTTCTTCGAAATTATACTTTTTGGCTCAATACTTCTAAATTGAAACTTTCACTTGTATATTTCGTCTTCTTTTTAATTATATGTACGATTATATACGTGATGACGGACATAATTAACTCAACGAGGAAACTGTGTAGGAGTGATTAGGAAACCAGATTCTAGAAAGAAAGAAAACTAAAATTGAAATTAGAGAGACTGGATTAAGAGAAACTAAAAAAATATATATAGAAGGTGTGGTTATAAGTCGTGTCAACTTAGATGTCAAGATGTATGCTTTTTATCTCCAACTACATCCCATTATTTTTTACTTTTTTTTTTACAAGGTTTTTTATTTGCTGCGTTGAAATATCTTTCTTGGTGGCTGATAACTACGCCCAACTTTATCATATCTATACTCCAACATCCATTTCGTCTTTCCGTTATTATACTTCACCATAAACAAAATTCAGTTAAATAAGTTTCTTCATCAAAACCTTTATAGTTTGCATACTACATTGTGTTCGTTACAAAAAAACACAAAAGACGTGCAAACATTTTTCTTTTATAAACTAAATCTGTTTGAGTTATTAGGATATGTACGTGGTCTATTAATTTATGCTTATGTACTCGATGTATTAGCCAGTCTAGACAGTACTTATTATAAAAAAAGGACTTTCGTTAAAATATTGGTCCCTGTGCAATTTCTAGTTTTATAGACAGGTTTTACGAAACACTCTCAAATTCTAATTTTAGCAAAAAAATTGATCCCAAATTAAGACAATTTTTTGCAAAAAAGAGAATGGTCCCTGTGCATTTGCACCTTTGGCACATGGGTAAAACCGGACCTATAATTCTATAGTATTAGTAACTAAATATACAGTGAAAAACGTTTACTAACCTGCTCAAGATATTGATAGGGAGAAGACTTAATGAAATATCTGAAGTCGTGAGTTAAACAAACTATCATTTTGAAAGAGTGCTTTATCAAAATGTCTTTTAAAAAAAAAAAAAAAAAAATCTGATAGAGTACGTAAAAATCAGGAACCATTTCACTCATTTATAACTAACATGACTTCGAACTATATTGCACACTTGCAGTGACATTTATCTTTAAATTTTATACGTGTGAATCTACTTTTCACTGTATATATATATATATATATATATATTCACATAAGTTATGGATAGTTGCAAGGAACTGTATGAATGTACGTAGGAGTTTCATTTGTGCATGATCTTGACCGTAAGCGATATGTTTGAAAAAGTCCGCTGATGTAATTGCATCTTTTTCTTCGTACACGACATCTTTAATTTTTTCTCTTTACTTAACCATAAAAACCATCTTTTAATTATTTCTCCAAACTAAGAACGACGCCGTAAGATTTATATGATTGTCCCATACATATATATATATATATAAGTTTATATGTTTATTTTTCTTGGTAAAAGATTTGTATGATTAGACATTACTTTCATCTCATATAAACCGATTGAAAATTTGTGGTGTGGATACAATAACATTGATACTTTTTTAACATTTCGCTCAGATCGATTAGAGCTCACTAATTAGTGGTTTTATACACCAAACATTAAACATACATGTTATCGATCTAAAGTCTCGTACGTATACGAACTAAATAGCTAAGCTAGAAATTTAGGACTTACGTATGTATACATAAACCGCAACACAAGTTAATAACCCTAGGAGGCCGAGTTTCCAACAGACAAAAAGTCGAAGAAGGGAACACGACTTTCGTTTTTGTTTCCCGAGTCATTAGGGTTGCTTTGATCTAAATCTTTATCAATAATCTCGCTCTTGTTTGAATCCGTGTTTACTTGTAGAAAATTGTAGAACTCCATAGGCTTTTTACTCTGGTTTGCTGCGATTGCATCGAGAAAAAGGAAGATCAAAAGTATAAGTTAATTATAACATTTTGAGACATAATCGCTAATCCTTCCAACAATCATATGAACATGTAAACACATTAATTTATAGAAAACGGGTCCATCGTTTTGAGTTTATACCTTTGGTATTTAAAGCGATCTTTCCGGTGAAAAACTCCTTGAGGAGCTGAAGATGATTGATATGAGAGAATTGGTAAGGGTAATTGATAACGTCTCCATGTATTCTCTTCCAATCTCCAGAAGACCTCATGATTTGTTCAGTCGCCATTAGAGAAGAAGACGAAGTCGTCGAGGGAAGAAGACGAGGCTTGGAGGTTTGGCGTGTGCGTCGAGCCATGATGACGTGCCAATGGTTCTTGACGGCGTTATCAGTTCTCCCGGGGAAAAGTCTAGCGATGATGGACCACCTGTTCCCGTGGATCCGGTGAGCGGCTAAAAGTCTTTCTTCTTCTTCTTCCGTGAAAGGGTTTCTGTTTATTCTCGGATCCAATTGATTAAACCATCTCAATCTACAACTCTTACCTGCATATACACCAGCACAAATTAATCAACATCTTATTTTTATTTAACCAATATATATATATATATATATATATATATATATGTCAAACCCTAGTTTTGTTATATATATATATATGGACCAACGTCCCTAGAAGATAATTACCAGATCGACCAGGGAGCTTGAGGGCTATGGCGTTCCAATTATGAGGACCATATTGTTCGACCAGACCCTTTAGCTTCTCGTCTTCCGCTGGTCTCCAATGGCCTCGACTACACATGATCCTTTTCTTCTTGGCGCCGATCTATCTAATTACTTATTTAACACAAAGTGTACCGATCGATCGAGACCAATACAAGAATAAAGAAACAAAATATATCACAAGAAAAGAAACCACACAGATGTTATATCAACAACGTACGCAGGTATTTTGGTGCGTTCATGTATTTTATATATATATATATGTATAAATATCGAAATTAAAACCCTAAGTATTTTTTGGGGGAAAGGTTGGGGAAGATGGATATGTGGGAACAAGAAGGAAGGTGAAGAGCAACAGCACGTATACATATATATATATATATAGTCTATTAATATTATAGAGAGTTTATATAAGATGGAGAAAAATAAAATAAAATAAGATCCGTTAGAGAGTCGGGAGGGTTTGGACAGACCTCTCCACCGGCGACTGATGCCAACGTCTTCCCTAACCAACACAACGCCCACTACCTTTTTCTTTTCTTTTGTTTTTAATATTTTTTTTTGCTATGATTTTGTTTTTAATTATAACTTACATTTTAAATAATTAGTTCATAGTATATATATGGCATATATTTATAATTAAAGAATATATAAGGGTAGAGATTGCTTGGCGTGGGCTGAATTTCGTTAACCTCTCAACGTCTCTTCGTATAGTATTGGTTTAAGGTTTTTCTCTAAGTTCTAACCTACACCCGCTACTTCAAGCCACCAATACTCATCTACGTTTGTGTAATCTTGGGCAACCTACGTATTTATATAGAATAAATTAATATTTGATATCCTAAACTGATATTCTTGTGAATTAGTTATAGTTATTTGAAACTTTTTTTACTTTAACCTAACATATATACATAATTTTATGCATATATATATAGATCTTATCTATTTGTATTATAGTTTTATTTGTAAAAAAGTAGGTGTATAAGTATTAAATTTCGATAAGAAACTACTTTATTTTCTTTCTTGTGTGTAAGAAAACTACGAAACCATGCTATTAATAATAAAAATGTATTAGTTTGTGATAATCTTCTTCAAATATTAATTTGTATTTCGTTCATAGTAAATATACTTCTCCATATTGTAATAAATATATGTGTTATATTTTGTAACGAGCTTTGTATATCATGGAAAATTAATCTATAATTACATTAGCTAGATAGATCATGAGTTCTTTGTTATTCCATAATATGTGGATTCCAGCTATTGTATATTGGTTGTCTTAACCAAGCGTGGTTATCCCGTAGGCAAATTGGCTGGCATGGGTATGTGCCATGTTCTTGCATTCGATTCCGTTTGACACCAATGTTCTGTTTATCATATTGTGGACGTGCATCGGTTGGTTGGGTCTCATGTTTATTAGTATGAGTCTAAAAACCTAGGATTTCTTCTGATTAACCAAAAGAAAGAAGTATATTGCCTGTCCTGTCTTATTAGTTAACGGGCGATGCTGATTAGATGCTTAGATAACTTTGAAATATCATTTTATGTTTTCGAACTTTGAAAAATATCATCATTTTTTTCAAACTTTGAAATATCAATTATATGTAATAAATTCTTGAAACTTAATCGAATAAAAAAAAATAACAAACAAACAGGGGAATTAAGAAGGAGAGAGTTTGGTAACAATGTTGTGGACTTCTGGTTAAATGGCAGGTCATATATAAATATTGATGGATAGGTTCTGATAACCTTTCAGACCTAATTAATCAAAGCTTAATTCGAACTATATATGCCAACGTGGACACCATACAACTAACCTTTTTTCAGCTAAGTTTTTTTTTTTTAGAAAGATTTTTTTTTCAGCCAAGTTAATTCAGCTTTTTAACACCGAAGCCACTGATTAGACTAGGGATCATCGGATAAATAAATTTGATTTCTTATAGTAATACAAACAAACAAAAGAAAGATGATAAATCGACTATTTAAAGTAATAGAGGTAATAAAAAAAAGTTCGACTATTATTTACATAATTCCCCTTAACTTATTATTGGACTTAATTAATATTATTTTAGCAATGTTCTTTTTTTATATATAGCAATGTTAGTACGTTACAGTGGGAGTTTTTTTTACTTCTACCACTTCTAAATTTTTAGAATGGGTTTGATTGTTGTTGTTTTGCCATTTCGGTAAACGAATTGTCACTTTGATTTTATTTTACCATTTTTTGTTATTGGACACGCAAATTATTACCATTAAAAAACATGATCGAATCGCTATATATACTTTGTTGCTTATTATGATCGCACCATTTTCTCATCCTTAACCTTCTTTCATGCATATTCAATAAATTTAACACTTGTGTTAAATAAAATTCAAACAAATTAGATGTTATAGAGTTGATGGCATAAACTCATTCATTAGTGAGCAACTTTTATACAAAAATATTGACAATTACATTCGCGTCTTATGTTAAAAATAGCAATAAAAGTGGTCAAACATTTGGTCTTGAAGCACGTCATTAGTTTTCTCTGGTCCAAAACGGAAATTTATATGTTTCGTACTTTCAGGAGTTGGGACTAAAAAAACAGCATATCATCGGTTACATTGATTGAATGTTACGTGGGATCTGTTGAAACAAATTTTATAAAACTTGAGAGCTTTATAAAAATGTGTAAGTGTGTGAAAGTTTTGTGAATGGTTAACTTAAGTTAGTGGGAGTGTAAAAAATCTCACATTGGAAGTTGGAAAACATTTTCTTTTGTATATATAAGATCACCTCTTATTTGTGTTTCAAAGGAGTTGAAGAGAGAGAAGAAAAGACCACACACGGGCCGCCGCCGCTGGCTGACCTGGCCGTGGCTCGTTGCATTTTTTAATTGCTCTTAGGGCTCTTGGGCTCTTATAGGTTGATGGTTGCTCGAGCAATTATTTTTTGGGCCGATTTTGGATCGCCGCATTTCTAGAATATTCTTGTGCGTGTTTATCAAGTCGTAAAACTTAATCAACAAGGCCGAACCCTAGCTCTCTCTTTTCCTATATATACGATCGACTCTCTTGAGAGAAAGGCATCCGATTACACACAAAATACACACCAGCAAAAGAAAAATTCTTTTAATTCCCCATCGCTTATAGTAAGTTTATTATTCGAGAGTATCATAGAATTTAGTTCGACAAATATTCCGTTATCGAGTGCTTGCGATAACGGATTCAATGGTTGTATCCTGAGACTCATGAATCTTCTATTTACCGTCGCACTATGGGCGATTCTTTGAGTTAAGGAAATAAAGTAATCTCGCATCCACTGTTTCATCTATGTTACATCGTTTGATTAATCTTGTATTTCCTTAACGTTTATTTATACATTCATGATTAAATCGCTTTCTTTTTTATGTGCGAATTTTTGGTCCTACATGATCGATGTTCAAAAATTTGCTAGGCGTTAGTCGGGCGGTGAACTGGACCTAGCGGCTAGCAAAAAAATCGGAGATTAATCGGAGATTAGTTTTTGAGTTTTTTTTAATATTTTATTTAACTAATATATAAATGTTATAAACTATACTATTTTATATAGGTGAATATATTTGTATATGTATTATTATATATTGTTTCCTTGGTAAGAGAAGTGAGAGAGATGAAGGAGATGAGAGGGAAATGTGAGAGAGTTATAATTTTCTTATACCTTGTGTTTTTTACAAAGGGCATATCACATATTTAACAGAAAATTGATAGATCTGACAACAAACATGATATTTCAAACTAAAAATCATAAAAGTTCAAAGTGTTTTCTTATTTTTCCTGATTTTTTCTCTGATTTAGGTATAATTCCGGCGGAGATCCACCGCCTAGCGATTTTCCGGCGACTAATCGGTCTCGGCGGCCGCTTTTTAGAACAGGGCGTGGGATTATTCGAACATCTCTCCCATTTGTCTTTTTAAAAAAAAACAAAACCGAAATAATTGCTGGTAAAGTTAAGTAGGAAATATAATAAAAAAGATAGTTGGGAAGGGATCGTTTGTTCTTCTATTGGTAGTTAGGAGAGAAGCCTTCTTCAGTTTCGAAACCTATCAAATTTCTTCGAGAAAGACTCAATACACCTAAACCGGATCTTGATTACACTTAACCGGCAGCATACATCGGTTTTCACTTTTTAAACTGTACGGACTTCACCAAGTGCTGACAGAGACTCAAAGCCCTTAACCAACCGGTGAAACCTTGTTTATCTTATCTGCACGAAGAAGCCAACATCATATTGTTTCAAGAATCTCACATCAAAATAAAAAGTTAATGAGATTCAGAGAGAAAAAACAGAAGGTAATAATTATGAATCATGAAGAAAGCAGACATCTCACGTTCATTAACGGAATGCTAGCTAACAATGATACAAAACATTCCGCTCTATGTACGCAATAGTCAATACATTAAGTACTAGACAACTGACCTTGATAGGTCTCTTTACTTCTGAGACAAATGATTCTTGTCCAGAATTGGAGACTGTAATAAACGACATTTCGCAAGAGATCAACTTCCAGGGATCCATCATCCGGAAGAACTCCTCTCAAAGGCAAGAAAATCGTCCCGGCACATTCGCATCGCACCTCTGAGAATGGTTCCCATTAAAAAAGTGTGATGATCATCAGTTTTCAGTGCCCATTACTTCCCTCTGAGCTTTGTACTTTTTCTCTTCTCACTGAGTGCAAAACGCCTAGCCATACTATGATTGTAAAACTTCTTCATATGCTCAGAAAGCTTTTGGATTGCCTTGAGGTTACCAACCTCAGACAGACGCATCAAAAAAGAGTCAAAGGCTCGATACGGCAGTTTCAGTCCCTTATCCACAACCTCTTCCAGAAGAAAACACGCCTCTTTACCTCTGTGACAGTCGAAAAGCCCATTGATCATAGCACAGTAGGTCTCAATGTCCTGACCACAGCCTCTTTCGTCCATTTCTTTCCATGTATTGAATGCTGCATCGGGATCATCCATTTCAAAAAACATAGATATCAGCATGTTGTATGTTTGGACGCTAGGAGCACAACGCGTCTCTATCATTCTTCCATAAAGTTTAAGTGCTTCATCGCTCTTTCTATTCTCACACAGTACCCTAAGAAAGCAATTGTAAGTGACTATATCAGGCGGGTAACCTTTATTGCTCATCTCATCCAAGAACTTGTACGCTTCCTCAACCTTTCCAGCCGTACACATACCTTCAATTACTTCCTTGTATGTTGACACATCGGGAAGGCAACCCGTGCTTATCATACGCCCAATTAGTTCAAAGCATTCTTCCGCTTTATCATTCCTTGCCAGCGCCACAATCATCAAAGCAAAAGTCTTTGCTGTCGGAGCAGAAACCGTAGAGCCTTTGGTCATCATGAACTCGAACAACTCAGCAGCATCATCCACCATTCCAGCTTGGCAGAAAGCATCAATGGCAGCACAATATGTGAAATTTTCCGGCTTATGACCAGCTTGGATCATCTCTTCGAGCAGCTTCATGGCCTTTTTAGGGTCTCTGACTCTGCAGCACCCAAAGAACAAGACATTGAATGTATTCGCATCGGGTTTGACTTTGTGCCTCATCCTTTTAAGCAAACCTTCAGCATCCTTTACAAGACCACACTTGCACAGAGCATCAAGAAGCATATTAAAAGCATTAATCTCCGGCTGCGTCTTCACTCTGATCCGTTTCCTCTTGGCAAATTTCTGTACATGAGTCAGGTACCTCTCGCAGTACTTTCTGAGAATCTCCAGCAGAAGATCCGTGGGAACAGCGGTTTTGTTGTTGTTTCTCTTCGTGTAATCTAACATATCGATCACAATCCTAAACTGCTTGGTCTTGTACTTGGTGCTTGACAATATATCAATCATCTCATTGTAAGTAGAAGGCTCGTGTGAGTAATGTTCTTGGTGTCCAGCCCAAGTGAAGAACCGAAAAGCCGTCTTTTCCTCGTACTGGAGCCTTTGTAAGATCTTGCATACCACCGGAGTTGTCAGATCGACGCCGGATTCATCAAGGGCTTTCTCCATATCATCAAACGCATTCAAATTCGCCATTATTGCTTCGTGGAGGATTCCAACCGCGTGATTAGAACCCGTTGTTCTAATATCATTTCCCTTGCAATAAGCCAGAGATTGATCTTCGGAAACCCTTTCTCTACGGCTGATTTCAATTGATGGGTTTAACAAAGTCGTAGAACAGAATGAATCCCTCGAATAGCTAATTTGAGGAGAGATTTTGCCGATTTGAATAGAAGAACCTAGACGAGAGAAAAGTGCGGATCTTTCTGGTGGTGTTGTCGATAGATGCAAGGAGGATCTAGAACGAAGAAAACAGGAGACCACCAGCCTTCGCATCATCCAGAAATCACTGGGAGATAAACCCTTCGCGAGGGTTACAGCGAAAGAGACTGTGAGAGAAAGAGTAAGGGGACGGCGATGGAGAGAGAGAGAGGCTTTGAATTTTTTTAATGGGCTTCTTCTATTGAGGCCTTTTATTAAATCTCAGTTACATTTTTTTCCCCAACTTTTTTTTTGTTTATGAACACTTTTACACCGAGTACTAGTGTCTGCTGACTCTTAACAATCATTCTGACTTCTTATGTCTAAACCTGAAAAAATGCATATAAATTTATTTTTTTTTTGGATAATTTTTAAACTTTAGATTTTTGTGGATAATTTATCCATTTTTCCAAACAGAATAATTTTGTTCAATTAAAAATTCATTTTTTAGAGATAAAATTTAAATTAAAGGTTACATAAATCAAAATTTCTTAGCTTGAACCATATAATTTTGTTAAATTAAATTAAAGGTTAATAAATTATACATATTAAATTTAAACGATTATTATACACATTAAAACATTTATCTAAGAAGATTACAATCTTCAAATTATCGATTACATGAAAAATCAATTTTTTTTGTCAAATTGTGAAATCTTCCCGAGCATGTGCTCCTCTGCTTTTCTTTCATGCCTATGTTGAATGCATTGTTATGGAAGCGTTTATCAAAAGATTATCCAGTTCTATTGTCTCTATCAAATCAGAGTTCATGCACTCATCAAGTTTGTAACAAGATTTTACCACACCATTTTGTAACATCGAGAATTAATAGTATAGAAGTCTTTAGTTTTTAACTTTTGATGTAACATCGAGAATTAACATGTAACAAGAGCTTTATGAATCTATTCAGGTGGTTAAAAGATGACCCACAAGCATCATTAAACCAAAACGATCAATGTCTAAGTTAACCAAAAGAAATTACTTTGGGCCAACTACAATTTACGGTTAGCCATATACAATTTACGGTTTCTTTTAAGCATCTACAAGATCTAGCAACAAAATCTTATTAAATTGTTTTACAATTACAAAGAAATCTTACCAAATCTCTATGAAAATATTTGAGATTAATATGCTTCAAAATATTCCTGCAACCATTGCATGCAAACAAAGTTAAAATCTTGAACGATTCCATTTTGTTTATCAAATTTTGTTTTTTTTGTTTTCTTCTCATTTAGTTTTTAAACAAAAAATTATTATTATTATAATAAAGAAATAAATAAAATAATATTATTTGGGGGAATTATGTTTTTGGACAGATATACGGGTCAGGTTTTAGGAAATTAGATTTTTTGTTCGGTTTAGTTTTGTGGTTTGGTATCTGGTTTAGATCAAAAGACATTAAAACCGACATTTGTGGGTATATACGTTTAGAACTTTTTTCGGGGATATAGGTCTTTAACTTTTTTTTATTGGGGATTTGAAACGGGGTCATAGTTTGGGAGACATCTAGAAAGATGCGATACTTCTCGTGGAAAAATAGATAGTCTTCCCATACTATTTTATTTGAAATAAAAAAGATAATTCACATATAGAAAATAATGGTCATATTTTATATTTAAAATATGTATGATGAATTGTAGGTGTAAATGATATGATATTTATGTTGATTATATAAAATATTTATGATTATGATTTATTTGCAAATTAATAACAAAACAATGGATGAGAGTCTGAATGGATAATTTATGTATTAAAAAATATATTTAAAATAAAATATAGAACTAAAAGTATATATAACAAAACGGGTCGGAACATTTGGGTAGCTAAAACCACTAATTTTGAATCATACATATCATATCAAAAATATTTTTTTCCATACAAAATAGATCAACATAAAAACAAAAACAAATAAAAAAAATTATCGCATGCACTCATTGTGGATTAAAATTTTAGAAAACTATATAATATATTATATACCAAAAATAAAACTGCTAACACATCTCAAATTTATACATCCACATAATACATTTTGTCCAAAAAATAGAACTAAACATCAGAAAACAAAAATTAAAACTTATCCCCGTTCTAGGGCGGATTAGAAAAAGATTATGTCAATATAATGAACTCCCGTTACTTTTCATATTAAACTCCCGTTCTAGGGCGGATTAGAAAAAACAAATTATATCTAAACATCAAAATAATTTTGTGTCTCATATGACAAAAAATAAATATACAAAAAATTATATCTAAACACAAAAATAAACACAAATTATATTACAAAATTTGATAAACAAAAAAAATATATTCATGTGCGGACGCACGGATTTAGAATTTAGTGTTCCATTGTGGTTAAGTCCTCAATTGTATTCTAATTATGTATCATCACGTTTTTCTTAATCTGGGTTGAAATACTAGTAATTTGCCGTAAAAACAAGAGTGCTTAATTTTCTAATCAGACCATCCGATAATCTTAGCGTAGTTTTTGCGACTCTCGTTTGGAATCATTGTATCTATATCAACCCAGATTTATTCGGGTTCGTCCACAATGAAATCGATTTGGAAAATTTGTGAAATTTTTGATTTATTCGCGTATTAGATTTAAGCTTATGCGTCGTCGGTTTTTTATTAGGTCGGGTTTTTATTGATTTCGGGTGTATTGGCAGTTTAAGATCGGTTCAAGAAAATCAAATCACAATTTTTGGTTAATTTAATCAAATACCGCGAATTTCAAAATCGATGTAGTTCTGGATATCAAACTTTATTTTGTGTGGAATGATCGCGATATGATCATTTTGTGAGAGAAATTTGTAGCTCTCGTCGACCTTTTGAAAACAAAGTTCTATTTATGATGTTGCATCATTTCCTGAACTACCAAAAGAAAGTTTACGTTCTATATATTATTGTTCTAATGATGAAACAAAGTAATGGAGAAGTGTAAGATATAGTTCATTATATTATTGTTCTAATGATGAAACAAAGTAATGGAGAAGTGTAAGATATAGTTCATCATCATTCACAAGCATTTACAAATCTGTTTTTGATTAGTCACCAGAGCAAGTTGTCTGACATATTGTGGAACTGTGGGTCTATCCACATTGCACTCAACTAGACTCTTCGTAACTCATGCCTCATGATAATCGTACATTATTAATACATTTTGTATAATGATGAATGATTAGACTGAATCAAAACAATTATGGTTTATGAGTGATACACAACAGTTCAACCGGGTTTACAAATGTAAAACATATCAAATCTAAACTTTTGTTAACTGCATTTGCAATTAACATAGTGATTTGTAATATTAAGAAGTTGAATATCCGTTTGATCAAAAAATCCTAATTTTTTTTATAACATTTGATTTATTAAAACTTAAGACGAATTACAATAAACATGTAATGCTTGAGTAATTTCATTTGGTACAAAATCTGTTTTTGATTAGTCACCAGAGCAACTTGTCTGACATATTGAAAATATACGATAAGTATGCTTGTATGCTTGTTCTGGAATTGTTGTTTGCTAGCATCTTCTGTTGGGACGAGTCTCTGATATAGATTTCTCAAACTATGACTATGTAGGTGCGGAAAGAGCCTGATGACCTGAAGGTCAAGTTTCAGCCTCTCACGATGAAATACATGAAGGAGAAAGAGAGAATTGATGAGATTCGAAGCCTTAAACATAAAAGAGAAGAGCTCATGTTTGCTTTGCAGGAGGCAAACGGAGATATGACCTTGCAAGAGCTGCTGATCTAAGATATGGAACAATCCAAGAAGTGGAATCTGCAATTGCCCAACTTGAGGGAACTTCTGAAGAGAATGTGATGCTCACAGAAAATGTTGGGCCGGAATACATTGTTGAAGATGCTAGCAAACAACAATTCCAAAACAAGCATTTACAAAATCTGTTTTTGATTAGTCACCATAGCAAGTTGTCTGACATATTGTGGGTCTATCCACATTGCACTCAACTAGACTCTTCCTAACTCATGCCTCATGATAATCGTATATTATTAGTACATTTTGTATAACGATGAATGATCAGACTGAATCAAAACAATTATGGTTTATGAGTGATGCACAACAGTTCAATCGGGTTTACAAATGTAAAACATATCAAATCTAAACTTTTGTTAACTGCATTGCAATTAACATTGTGATTTGTAATCTTAAGAAGTCGAATATCCGTTTGATCAAAAAACCTATTTTTTTTTATAACATCTGATTTATTAAAACTTAAGACGAATTACAATAGTCAACATAAATGCAGTTGTGATATTGTTCCTAATTATAGTAAAAAAAGATACTAAACCAAAATTTAAATAAAATTGTATCATATAATAAAAAAAATGAAAAATAACTGTATCTTTTGAATTCATACTAGATAAGCTGCATTATTGTTTAATTAATACATTTTCTAAACGAAAGTATTCAAACTAAACCAAATTGACTTGGGGATAAATGTTTACTTGTAACGATCGAATAATAAATGATAGGTTTTGTTGTTGTTGTTGTTAGTTATACAAAACAAGTCAGTTTCTATAAAAGGAAAGCAAGTCGTAGACGAAAACACCAAAAGAAAAAAAGAGATAGCTCTAGCCGTGGGTAACATACATTGGACGAACAGTATATAACGGAATGATTGAAGACACGTGTCGCCACCAACTGCACTGCCAACCTTTCAAATTTGCTACAGACCGTTGGGACGGTGAGAGTCGTGATCTAACCGAAACCGATTCATGAACCTGAACACGTGTCTCTCTCTCACTGGGTTCCATAAATATCTTCTTGCGTCGTTAGACCCCGCCCAAAAATAGCAACGTCACATGCTTAACATTGCCGCCACGTGGACTGTATGTGGTGACATCACTGATATTTCCATTTATTACCAAAACACAAAAATTAATGTTATTTTCTGTGTAAGAAAATATTTTGACTTTATTGGAGATTTGAACAAAAGTGGACGTGGGATGCTTACGTACTTAGGCCGGTGGATTTTACCTTGTGACTCATTATTTTTGTGTTTGTAACCAAAAGATCTAAAGTTTCAAAATGATATTTTAGGAAGTGACGGCCGTTTGATGTCATGTTGTAGCACATATTTATTCGGTTTAAGCCTAATGTACTTAGTATAAATAGTCCAAGTTGATCCATTCGTAACATGTGAGAATATATTTGGTCAAAAAAAAAAAAAAACCTGTGAGAATATATATTACATATACAAATTAAAGCTTAACGTACGAGGCACTTGACTATACACGTATATCATGTATTTTAAAAAAAGAAAAGTATTAGGAAAACAAAAGCTTTTAATTATTTGTGCGAGGATGGTGCCAAGTTTCCGATTTTAATAGTATAGAATAATGGAAACCAACCATGTCCATGCGTATGCATGTTGTAGGATAAGTATTGCCGTATTGGTAATGGTGGACATCGTCCTCCATACACATTTATTTATAGGTAAGATAATTTTCTTATACCTTGAAGTTATAGGCAGATTGACTTTTTTAGTTCGTACATGCTCGTAAATTGAAAATCATCACCAGCTTTTTGTAATTAAGTTTTTGATACATAACTCTTTTTTAAAAAAAATTGCAGTTAATAATATTGGCAATGCTAATTATATGGGATAATTCCAGCTATTAAAAGCACCGTCAATCAGGCGAGCTTCGAAACCGACCAAACGCATCTTGCACAAAGGCAGTCTGTGAAGGGACACAGCACGCACGCTTCATGAGGAAGGAATGCTTAAGGTCCTACCAAACCCACAACTCATCAAACTCTGATGCTATGTAATAAGGACTACATGCGCATGATCATCTACTCCACATGTGGTTCATGCATATGTAAGACTAACATATGGATGAACTAAATTAACACCACATGTTTAGGGTACCATATCCAAACTCGACTAATGTATCCTCTTATAAACATCACTCTAAGCATCATTAATTTTAAAAAGAATAATACACAAAACATTATAAATTTAAGAGCATCTGCATATTATCTCTTGTGCATGGTTTATCAAATTATCATTTAACTTTATTTCCGAATTTATTTTAACTTGAGCGTTTTAGGGTTTTCGGAAAATATTTCATTATCTTGACTAATCTCTCTCCGTAGCACACACTCGTCTACTATGGGCTTGATTGGTATAACTGATGATAGAACAACAGCACTAAGCAGTATGCTGTTGAAGTTGTATGCTCTCACTACAAGAAAACATTCTATTTGCGTCGGCCATTTTCGATGCAAATTCGTCGCAAATTCTGTGTTGTAACGGATTTGCGACGAAACTCATTTCGACGCAAAGTTCTGGACGCAAACTTCAATTCGACGCAAACGTTGCGACGAATCGTTTTAGTCGCTAAATCGTCGCAAAAATTTCGTCGCTAATTCGACGCAACTATTGCAACGGATTTGCATCGAAAACATTTGCGTCGATTTTGCGACGAAATTTAAAATAGGTTAAATTTATTCGCCGCAAAACTGTCGCTAATTAGCGATGGTTTTGCGACGAACTATTTTTTTAAATAAAAAATAATTAAAATTAATAATAAAATTAAAATTAATATTAATATTAAAATTAAAATGAAAATTGAAATTAAAATATTTTTACAAAATTTAAAAACAAAATAAAACTATTCCGCGTTCAGTCTAACAAAGAAAGTGGACATAATGCGGTGCGCAGTCGGTACGTCTAGAACCTGACATCTACAAAATAAAATTAAATCGATTAACTAACAATTATAATGTTATTACAATTTCATTTTAATAATTCGAAATCTATCTAATATGCCAAACCTATCAAATATTCCAAACATATCTAATTATTCCAATCCTAACAAATAATTTCAATCCAATCTAATTATATAAGGTAAAATTTTTACTAAATTTAAGAAGGGTATTTTTTAGAGAGAGAGTGGAGGGAGAGCACATAAATTTTAGAGAGAGAGAGAGAAGTAGAAAATGTGCGAGTTGGGAAAAAATGTCCTCACATGTATATAGGGATTTGATATCGTCGCAAATTCGACCCAAATTCGACCAAAATTCGTCTCAAATCCTAAAAATAATCTGAAATTTTGTCACGAGGGAATATGAAAATATTTGAACATAGCGACGAATTTGCGACGATTCGACGCAAATTCGACGCAAAATTCAAATATTTTCAGATTCCCTCTTGACAAAATGTCAGAGGGTGTCCTAAAAATATTAAGAGTTGCGACGGAATTGCGACGAAAATAATAAATTCGATGCAAATTAGTTGCAAATCAGTTGTAAAAATGTGAAATTGTGAAAATGGTTTTTACATACTGTTGATCGTGTAAATCACATAAGGATAAAAAGGGTTGAAAGATCGATCGGTATCTCTCTCTAAAATCTCTTTTTCTTCCTCCTTCTCTCTCCCCTTCAATGTAATCGGGGCTTCGTTATTTATAAGCCTCCTCGGTGGCTTCGTCAGGTTCCCCGAATCCCGGAAAAGCTCCGCGAATCCCGGATTAGAAAACTAATTAATTTTCCTATTCCGTGTTCCCCGTAAAGTTCCGTGAATCCCGGAAGTGGGTTCTGATTACGACAGGTTGATACCTACGAGTTCGGCACATCGCATGTCGGTAATTGCATGATGTCTTTTCTTTTTCTTTACCGATCTCGAGCCGTCGTCGATTGGGATTAACTAGACCGATCTCGGTTCGAAATAAGGAATTGAGTTCGGCCTTCATCGAGCTCGATGGTTGGTCGTTTTGGACTCTTTTTACCGATCTTGAACCGTCGTCGATCGGGGCGTGATTCGTCGACCTAGATTCAAGTACGACATTCATTCACATTCTCTCTTTACCGAACTTGAACCGTCGTTGATTGGGGCGTGATTCGCCGATCGAGATTCAAGTTCGGTAATCATTCGGATTCTTTACCGATCTTGTCGGTTAATAGTCTCTCGGGGACCATTCTTTCAAGTTCGGAGGTCGTCGACTGTTTCGTGGTTTTTCTTTCCGGGTTCGAACCGTCGTCAACCAGGATCAATTGGGCCGGTCTCGGTTCAAACCGGGCTAAACCGGGGAGTGCTAAACTCACCACCAACACATACCTTAACACACAAGTATATGTTTATAACTTGATATTGATCATAAAAAGCACACAAGTAAACGATTGTATGAGTTTTCAAAAAAAATAAAAATTCAAGAATGTGGATTATATAGTATAAGTACATGTTATAAGGTGTGAAATGATGTAAATGTACATGATATTTAGAATATATTTGAATTTTTAAAAATTTATGTTTAACTCATTCCCTACAATCATATTATCATGTTTAAAGCAAAAATAATGAAAGTTAGATTGTTTCGCATGTTTAAAATTCACATTTAAAAACCGAAGAACAAATTTTGTCACCGATTTGCGTCCGGATAGCAACAAAACTTTATAATTCGTCGCAAATTCGTTGCTAAGTAGCAAATTCCTATTCATTTGAGGTTTGGACTATTGCATCGATTTTGCTACGAATTGTGATATTCGTCGCAAATTCGATGCAAACGTCCAAACAATTTGCAACGAAATGTTAAAACTTTACAATTTGTCGCAAATTCGTCGCTATAGGCAAAACCTCAAATGAATAGTGAAACTTTTATAGTTTGACGCAAATTCGTTGCAAAGGTTGCGTCGAATTTGCGTCGAAATGTGGCTACGTGGTTAATTCGACGCTATTTCGTCGCAAATTTAGGACACATTTGCAACGAAATGATTCGTCCCAATGTTGCGACGAATGATATTTTCGTCGCAAATTCGTTGCAACTCCGTCTCTACTGTTGCAACGAAAATGTTCAACACAAAAAATCGTTGCAAATCGTCTGTTTTCTTGTAGTGTCGGATTAATGTACACATTTTAAGTGATTGGCAAAACTGTGAATGATTATGTATAAAATTATTTAGTATATTTATTTGTAAGCATTGTATCTATATTTATAATATAATTTTTAATAATTATTTCATATTTCAATTGTATTTATTGAATTATATTTGTATTTAAAATATTATTTTAAAATTAATTGAAAATAAAATAATGATAAATATTAGTTTTAAAAGTATAAAATTTACAAATATAAACATATTTTTTGATATTATTTAACAAATAAATCAGTCATATAATTTTTTTTTTTTTTTTTTTTGATATTTTAGAAGTTGATGTTCTACCAAAAACTTCATATGAAAACGTAGAGGAACTGAACATTTGCAGAACATCTGCAGTTTTTAATGGTTTCCTAAATGCTTTATCAACAAAAGTTGATTGATTGATAAAAAACTTAATATTTTTTAAAATATTCTACCACCAGTCAAGACTTATATTGATCTCGAAAAATAGACGTGTATGATTTCGATAACCAAAATTTTGCTGAAAGACTAAATAATTTTAAATGAAGAAAAAACATACGTTTTTTTTTTATGTGAAAAAATGAGGTCATCATCTTTTAAATTCTTTATCCTTTTTTCCAACAATTTTAATAATGGGACAATTGGTCAAATAACCAATTTTCAATAAACCATTAAGAAAATAACCATGGATAATCATAAATTAAGCAAGTAACAAAAAGTTGCTTTTCAGACAATTTTGCCCTCCTCTGCACTGTAGACAGTCTATACTATTTTGATATTGTTCTATTTGACAGCACATATTGACTCCATAGATTTTGTTTTTTCCTATGAATTGATTCAATTTTGTAAAACTACAAAAAAACACATATTTTTTTTCACAGCAAACATGATTTCAATTTTTTAAAACTAACAATATTTTTTTTCCAGCCGTGAATAGTGTCACCAATAACGTAATAAGTCTATTTTTATTAATAAAATAACAAGTCTATTTTGTTTTATCAAAAACGTAGCAAATTTATCAATAACATAACACTTCTATTTTTTCTAGACATTTTATCTCTTAAGTGTCTCATCAATAATTTACAAAATTGCAAAAAAAATAGACGTTTTATACACACATAAAAATTAGTCTCCATTAATTTCCGATCGTCTCTCGCCTACGACGTCAAAGTCACCGTCTTTTTCCAACGGCGAAGTACTGGGTAGTGTTGCGAAATAATAAAACCAACAATTGAATTAACAAAAGCCAAATATATAACTTCCACCATGAAGCCAAATATATAGACAGTCTATGTGTTCTATATAGACTGACGCTTTTTAACTACATTACATATCAGAGTTTGAATTGAAAATTACAAATCTTTACATTGATTAGAATTACAAGTTTGTAAAATAGTATAGACTTGATAAGTAGAATAGACAGGGAGATGAGAGGAGTACAATATGAGGAGGAGAATGAATATAATGAGATATTCTACATAGATATTCTATACGTTTTGTCATTTTTTATCAGTGGATCGATGGCGATGAGAGGAGAGGAAAAAAATCAGAAAGAGAGGAGTGATTAAGGAAGACGCAAATCTAGCAATAACATAGCACGGCTTTGAAATCTACTTATTTGCCTTGAAATCAAGGTCCATAAGCTTATTGGCGGAGTTTACGATGGTATGTGCAAGCAAATAACAAAACAGTTGATCAAAAGTCACGAAATTGAAAATTAGAATAGAAGCGCAACTCACGAGAGGGAGAGAGGCAGGGGTTCGAAATGAATCGATTCGATTGGCTTCCTTGAATCTGGGTACTCGTTGGTATGGCTCTTGATGTGGGAAACGGCGATTGGGCTTCTGATTCATTTTCTCTCCTCCGCTCGGCGTTGCGACAGTCGACATCTGGTGGAGTTGTGTCGCGAAAAGTATCTGAGTTGGGCGAGGACGGTGCTTTGGATTATGATGGTGATTGCTTTGATCGGAGGCGCCGGAGAAAGAGAGATTTGAAATAATAATTTTTAAAGAATAACTGAAAAAAAGAAAGAAAAAGAGGGAAAAAAACAAAGATGAGAAAGAGAAAATAAAACATCGGGATAAAACTGCATTAATATAGATTATATACGTAATAATATCTTCAATTTTTTTTTGGTTAGTTTCTAAATTATAAATTTTTTGTGGTTATACGCTACAATTTCCCTTTAATAATCTGATGAGCGGGCCGTACTAGGTACTCGAAAGTCGGAAAGAGCATTAATTTTCTCCATAAAGTTGAAATTGGTGCCCTCAAGTCTTCTTCACCCTCATTCTCATTCTCATTTTCATCATCATCCTCTGCCCCCCATCCCCCATCCTCTTTAATTATCGTTTCCTTTTGCTCGAGCCAGGATTTATACCATTGCGGTTCTCGAATCGAACGCCATCTCCATCTCTCTCGTTTCCATTTTGCAATATCTGCCTATCAGAAAAGAGCAGGAGCATTTTTCTTTGATGGTAAGGGTTTTATTTCTCGAATTTTCACATTCAAAATATCTTGGATTCATGCCCTTTTCTCCCTCCGGGTTTAGAATTAGGGTTTTGAGGTTTCTAGTTGGTTGTCCGGAGTCTAATTCGAGTCTGACAAAAATGCTTTTTTTTTTTTGTTTTTTCTTAAAAAAAAAGCCTAGTCTGATAAAAAGGTTGCTTAAGGTTTTTTTTTTTTTCATGGATTGGATTGAAGTTTTTGTTTAAATCAGTTACGAGGTTTCTTGGCTCGATAGACAATCCCTTTCTCTTACATTTTTCATATATTAATTTAGCATTATCCTTGACGATCCTTCACTCAAAATCTTCGTTTTTTCATGTCAAGTTGCTTCCTGGATTTAGGAAAATCCTCGTTTTTAATGGGTTTTGGTTGCCTCTTTCCGGGATTTCGTTTAGCTTTTGAATTCGTTCACAGTGGAGAAATTGTGAACAGAACATTTAAAGTTTCATGCTTTCTCTGTGAGTCACATGTTCTTTTTCGCTGATTAAGTCTCTTTTTTCTTGCAGCAATCACTTGGAATTATATGTCTTTTAGCCAATAAATCTGATAAACGTCAAGAGGTAGGTGAGAAAATCAAAACTCTCTCTTGTTTTGTGGTTTTCGAAAACCAGGTCTATCTGATTGTGTCATTTGCTTGTTTGTTTCTCCTTGGACATTGGTCTAAAAGTAGTTTAGTTTTCAATGTTCTGGTCACGTAGAATTATGAAGATTGTAGTATGGCAGATGGCTCGTGAGCTAGTTTAACTTTATCTATGAATTTAGTGGACGAGAATGGAGTTGGGCTGTTTTTGGTTGGATATTAATTAGTTTCGTCTCCGTGTACCATGTTCGATGTAGGATCATCCTATTGGCTTTTAGCTTGATCATCTCATCTACACAGATCAAATTTGGTCAGTCTTAGGGGGATGTGAGAATTCTTTTTCAAGTTTAATCTCTGTTTATACTATTGTCTTTGCGATTGTAGATTTGTTAAGCTCTAGAAATGGGATGCTTTGCATCAACGCCGAAGGACTCTGGTGGAAACAGAAGAAAGCCAACGAGCATAGGGGACGTTTCAGTATATGTACCCGGTTTAAGGGTACCCAAGCCTGTGGAGTTTTCTCAGTCACTGGGTGATCAATTGCCCAAGACTCTTGTGGAGCGTCTGACAGCTTTAAGAACGCGAATAGTTGTGATGGCAAATCAAGAAGGACCAACGATAACAAGAACTAGGAGGAAGACCCAACATGGTATGTGAGAATATCCTTGTCTGTTTCTCCTTTTTTCTCTTTTCCCTGCTTTCCTTCTTCAAACTCAACAGAATTGTTTCTTGCAGGAGGTTCAACGCTCGCAGATCTCCATCAAGCTCTGGAAGATTACCTACCTGTTCTCTTAGGATTAACTAAAGATGGTAAAATACCATTTATGTGCTACAGAATCGAGATCTGTTTGGTTTCATGTATTCTGACATGCATTTGTTTAATGTTTCAGGTGGCCATTTACAATTCAAAGTACAGTTTAGCTGGGTAAATCAGGAGGATGAGGAAGAGGTGCGTTAATCAAAGCAGTTTATCTCTAACTGTGCTGTTTTGATCGTTCCTTCACTTTGAAATTTTGACTTTTATACTGAAGGTAGTATATTATATTATTATAAGATTATTTACCTTTACCAGGAAACAGCCATGTCAAACGTTTGGTATGAAATATTGTCGATTTTGCATCTAATGGCAATGCTACAAATGTCACAAGCCAATTTACTGCTTCTTCCTAGAGGTTCCATTGATGGCTACCATCCAAAAGTATCAGAAGGTTAGAACTTCAAAATTGCTCATACTTCTTCCATTCTGTGCCAAAAATACTCATCATCTTGGTTGTTTCTCGTTAGATTCCGCTTCCTCTCACATCTTCTTGAAAAATTCAAAAGCATCACATTGTTCTCCAGAAATGAATCTTGATATGTGTTGAGTCCTCTTTAGTCCTCCAACAATGGATTAAAGGATTAACGTTATGCTTGTTTCAATCTGTTATAGAAAATAGACGAGCTTCAATTGATATCTTCTTAAAGGCAGCTGGATACCTTGACTGTGCTGTCAAGCATGTACTCCCTCAGTTTTCAGCTGAGCTAAGGTTCACTAATGACAAAGTTTTTAATGTCAACCGTTAAAATTGTTGATACTTCTGATCAACCCTATTGACATGGCCCTTGTTTTTTTTTTCCCTCCTTTTCTACAGGAGAAATTTACCTGTTGACCTTGCAGAAGGAGCTCTACGGGCTCTTTGCTTGCAAGCATTAGGCCAGGTAGAACCTTTTTTTGTTGGGATATATTTAACTACTTATGGTGTGCTACATGTGTTTCCTATATTATTTGTGAACAATAGTTTTCGGTAGCCTAGGTTAGAAGTAGTTACCTACTTTATTTGTGAACAAAAGTTTTCGTGAGCCTAGGTTAGAAGTAGTTACTTAGATAGGTACTTTTGAGTATTTTGATAGCATTTTCACTTCTCTCTTTTAAGGTCTATAATCTTTGCGTTTCTGATTTAGGGTGTTGATATCCAACTTGGGATGGCGATTGATAGCGCAAAAGCCACTCTTGCAGTGAAACGAAGACTTTCATGTGAAATGGTGAAATACTGGCAGCAGGTAATCATTTTCCTTACCAAATTTGTTTCATTATTATAATGAAGTGACACGCTAGATTGATTAGTTGTTGTTAATGGGAGTAGTGTGTATTATCCACTTAGATTAATGGGAACAAAAAAAGACAAAAACAAAATGAAAGAACAAAAGGAAGAAAGTGGTCATTTCACCAAACACAAAAGTGTCACTAACTTGTGCCTGCTGGTCACCCATGTTTGAGGGGGAAAATAGGAGTAAAGTTGCTTACTAAGTTGTACCATAAATTACGAAATATCATCATCATTAAAAGTGACCACTAGTCCATTCTATACTGCTTTAGTTACTACTTTTGCCTCTTTTTTGAGAGGCTCATGGAAGAATTGATAGGCTTTCTTTTGTTTATTACGGTTCAAAAATTAATGATGGGTTTCTCGGGTTGAAAGCTCTCTTAACACTTCTTGATGAACATTGATCAGGCACAGGATAACTTAATGAATCTTCCATTAGCAAATGGCTGGGGAGAAAAGCATAGGCTCTTTGTTAAGTGGAAATATGTTGAAGCTAAGGTACAGTTTGGACATCATTCTCATCATTAGATCTTTAGAGTTCACATAGATGAATGAGAAACTCTGGTTATCTGTACAAGGCTTCAATTTTCATCAAGACTCTTGGTATCTCTGTGTATTTGTAATACCAGGCTGCAGCTTACTACTACCATGGCTTGATTCTTGATGAAGGAAACACAGAGAAATCACATGGCATGGCGGTTGCTGCCTTACAGGCTGCAGATGAGTGTTTTAAAGAAAGTAAGAAATCAAGTGAGGCGTTTAATGCTTCTTCACCCACGTCAAGGTAAATCCGTCTTCTGTGCCCTTGTAAATGGAACACCTGTGTCTATCTATCTCTCAGTCATTAATATCCATCCACATTCGTTCAGGACTCCACCGCTCTTTGGGACAATGAAGTATCTATCAGAGAAAATACCGAAAGACACTTCAAGTAAAGTCAGGATAAACCGCGATCTATACTCATATGAGAAGTGAGTTTCAGTAGTGAAAAGTTTGTTTAGTTTTCTCTCGTCTTTTGCTATTATATGCTCATCAATCTTTTTGTTGTCCATTTATGCTGCACTATAGATTTATGGAGACAGCACCAACGCTTCCTGATTTTGCCTTGGCATTGAAACCCGATGAGTACCAACTTCCTTCTGTAGATGCGTCATGGTCTGAAGACAATCTACGGACTAAAAACACATCAAATCACATTACGGGCAACCAAAGATAGAGCAGTGGGTAGAGTGCATATTACCTTATAGAGTACAAAGCCAGTGGCCGCCATAGAGATACAAATGGTATAGCTCTATAACTACTCCTGTAATTCTCCAAATGTCAATAATATATAGAAATTTCTGTGTGAAAACTACCAAATTGGATTTGGATTAGTTTCCAGAAAAAATCAAGGGAAGATGTTGTCTGTATTCTGTATGTTTGTTTAGTGCAATAAAATTCTATTCTCTCTGCAAAAAAAGGTTTTGTTTTTGTTCCGCCTTCACTATTATTACTTGGAAAACATCTATCTATACACCAGACAAAAAGTATGGTTCTGCCTTTTGATTTGTTTTCCCTCGTACAAGGTTTGGTCTTCAGAACTTACAAAATTACAGATAGGTAGGTAGAAGGAGTTGAACTTTGGCTAAACACCAGTGAGAGCTCGAGGGCTATGGTCGATGGTGGAGAGAGACATGCCTGACTGAGACACTGCTCTGACAAACGCCATGTTTGCAGTCAATGTCGGGGCTCCCCATCTATCACCTGTCCCAAACACAGTCTTGTTCTTCATTGCTAACTTCCTCGTTGTTGGGAGTCCCATCACACGCTCTGTGGGATTGTCATTCACCAACCTGTCACCAATCACAGTCCATCATCAATCACAATTATAATGAGTATCGAGCTTTTGAGATTCTCTGTTGATACAGAGCATAATCTGATTGTGATGTTTTTTTTTTGCATGTTAAGATGCGAATTACATTAGGCTCTTCAACAACTGCTCAGCTCTGTGCTTCTCATTGGGTCCAGCATACATGGATACCAACTCCTTGAACTCTGAATGAACACTCTTGCACACAATCCCTCGCTTCCCTGATAATACAGTTGCCATTTTGACAAGAACTGGTTGCTCAATTTCAGATTCTGCCTGCACGTAATTGTCGATTTCACAAAAGAAAAGTTTTATGTTTTGATATACTAGAGATGGTGATTTTGATTTTGTTCTCTTAATGGGTACCTGAGCAATCACAAAAACGGTATTTCCTTTAAACTTTCCCTCTAATTCGATCTCAGGCACATCCACGATTCTCTCTGCACATCCGTTAGTGATTCCAGAAACGAGAGCAACCAGTGCAGTTGTGTCGAAATTTATGAGGCAGTCTTCACCTTGCAATCTCATGGAGGAGATTACACAAGAGAAACCATCATTTTGACTCAGCTCTGCTTCAACTACAACCTCAGGTTCAGGAAATGCAAGAGAATCGCATTCATCTATGAGCTTGATCTCAACAGAAATCGCTTCTTTATACGATCTGCTTCCAACTACAACACCCCATTCTCCTTCCATCGTTTCCTCGCAATCGAAATCGAGCATCGAAGAATCCGAATTCAAGCCCAAGTCCAAATTCACAGCCCCAAATTCGTCTTTCAGTTTCTCGTAAATTGAGGAAGGCAGACCATTCGCAAAGAAGAGAATCAGCGAAGAAGGTTTTAGCGTGGTTGTGGAATGAGCAGCGGCGAGAACCTGTTCAATTCTTGACCTCAAACCCTTGCTTCCATGGCGGTCTCCATTCCAGGAGATGTACCTAGGGTTTCTGTCAGAGACGATGATCCATACAGGAGCCTTTCCGAGAGTACAAACGAGATCGACATGAACGCCACCAATCGGAAGAGGAAGCGGCTTGCAAACGCGCGAAACGCCGGTGATGGACGGCAGCCGCAAGATCCGTACGACTGACTCAATGTGGCCAATGTTGACACTGACAAATTGCGGAAAAACCAAAGTCAGAATCAGAGCGAGCGAGCGAGAGTGAGTAAGAAAGAGATGATAAAAACAGATAACCTGAGAGGCTGTGGAGAAGGATCGGTAACGAGTGACGAGAGGAAGGAGAGCTCGGAGGAAGCGAGTCTGAGGAGAGTGCGACGGCATGAAGCAGTGATGGCAGTTGATAAAGGAAGCTGCCCGATTGTCCTTATAACCGATTCGCATCTCTTCTTCGCTGTTTCTATCTCTCCGATCTCCATGGCCACCACCGTCGTCTTCTTCGGCGATTGGTGGCTTCTGCTAACCGGCAACGCGTCGTTAAATCCACAGAGCTCCGAGACACTAACGAAAGAGGCTGAACCGGCTCAAAATCGGTACATGAATAACCCGATTTGGATAGCTAGGAAACCCGATTTTTTTTAACCGGCTCAAAAAAGCCCAACAAATGCTCCATAAAGTTAGTGTAAACAAAATTAACCTAGTTTTGCAGTTTGTATTAAATAAATATGAACTGAATCAATCACAAGTGTTGGTAGGTTTGCAGTTTCACTAGGAACTTCGAGTAAGGCTTAGATTTTTTTTGGTTTTTTTTTTAAAACAAATTGGAAAAAAAACACTTGATTCTTATTTTTGGTATCTTACTATTAATTGAGAATACACTTAAAGATGAATGATTCTCGGCCAATCAAAAAGATGATGTCAATGCCACGTGTATTAATGTTATGTTTTGATTGGCTAAAGAATCTGTTTTTTTATTTTGTTTTTGATTTATTTTATTGTGATCCGGTTAAAAAACACATGGATCTTTTTGACCCGATTATAAGATCTCGGATCTCATCTTATTATTAATTGAGAAGATACTTAAGTGATAGATGATTCTCAGAAAATCAAAAAGATGATGTTAATGCCACATTGTATTAATGTTATGTTTTGACTGGCTAAAGAATCTGCTTTTTTATTTTATTTTTGATTTATTTTATTGTGATCCGGTTAAAAAACAAGCGGATTCTTTTCACCCGACTATAAGATCTCGGATCTTATCTTACTATTAATTGAGAAGACACTTAAGTGATGTACGATTCTCAGCCAATCAAAAAAATGATGTCAATGCCATGTGTATTAATGTTATGTTTTGATTGGCTAAAAAATCTGCTTTCTTATTTTGTTTCTGATTTATTTTATTGTGACCCGGTTAAAAAATACGCAGATCCTTTTGACCCAATTATAAGATCTCGGATCTTATATATAATTTTAAAAATAATCTTACTATTAGTTGAGAAGACACTTAAGTGATAGATGATTCTCAGCCAATCAAAAAGATGATCAAAAAGATGATGTCAATGCCACGTGTATTAATGTTATGTTTTGATTTGCTAAAGAATATGTTTTTTTATTTTGTTTCTG
>PKMM01010310.1:0-15447 GCA_002933915.1 Eutrema heterophyllum | reverse complement strand
TGACACGGTTAAAAAACACACGGATCCTTTTGACCCGATTATAAGATCTCGGATCTTATATATAATTTTAAAAATAATTACGAAAATAATAAAATAATAACCAGAAAATAAGATTTGTTCATTTTTAGTCCCTAAAAGTATTTAATCATTACATAGAAAATATTACTATACATTAAATTTAATATTTACGAAAATAATTTAATTTTGCTATTATTTTTGAATCCCGTTTTCGCGTTTGGGCGAGAAAACAGGAATTTACGTGCATGAGGGCAAACGGGATTTTACGTTTTTGACGGAAAAACGGGATTTTACGTTTTTTGCGGGAAAACGAAATTTTACATTTTGTTTTGGCAAACAAGATTTTACGTTTTTTACGGGAAAATAGAATTTTACGTTTCTGACGGGAAAACAGGATTTGACGTTTTTAACGCGAAAACGAGATTTTACATTTTTTGCAGAAAAACATGGTTTACGTTTTTCGTGGGCAAACGGGATTTGACGTTTTTGCGGGAAAATAAGATTTTACGTTTTTGGCGGGAAAACGATTTTTGACGTTTTTGACAGGAAATCAGGATTTTACGTTTATGGCGGGTAAACTGGATTTTACGTTTTTGGCGGGAAAACATAATTTTACGTTTTTTGCAAGAAAACAAGATTTTACGTTTTAGGGCGGGAAAACGAGATTTTACATGTTTGACGGAAAAAGGGATTTTACGTTTTTTGCGGGAAAACGGGATTTTACGTTTTTAACGGGAAAATATGATTTTACATTTTTGGCGGGAAAACGGTATTTAACATTTTTAACGGGAAACATGATTTTACGTTTTTTACGGAAAAACGAGATTTACGTTTTTCGTGGGAAAACGAGATTTGACGTCTTTGCGGGAAAATGAGATTTTATGTTTTTTGCGGGAAAACGATTTTTGACGTTTTTGACAGGAAAACGGGATTTTACGGTAACCTGGATTTTACGTTTTTGGCGAGAAAACAGAATTTTACAATTTTTTTGGCGGGAAAACATGATTTTACATTTTAGGGCGGGAAAACGGATTTTACATGTTTGACTGAAAAACGGGATTTAACATTTTTACGGGAAAAGGGGATTTTACGTTTTTTGGCGGAAAAACGAGATTTTAGGTTTTTGACGGGAAAACAAGATTTTACGTTTTTGACGGGAAAACGGGATTTTACGTGTTTGACGGAAAAACTAAATTTTACGTTTTTTACGGAAAACCAGGATTTTATATTTTTGAGGAGAAAACGGGATTTTACGTTTTTGGCAGAAAACAATATTTTTCGTTTTTCCTTGGAAAACAGGATTTTACGTTTTTTTCCGTGAAAACGGGATTTTACGTTTTTAGCAGGAAAACAAGATTTTACGTGTTTGACGAAAAAATGGGATTTTACGTTTTTGACAGAAAAACGAGATTTTACATTTTTGACGTGAAAACGTGATTTTCTGTTTTTGGCAGGAAAACAGGATTTTACGTGTTTGACGGAAAAATGGGATTTTACGTTTTTGACGGAAAAACAGGATTTTACGTTTTTGACGGAAAAATGGATTTTACGTTTTTGACGGAAAAAAGGATTTTACGTTTTTGGCAAAAAAACGGGATTTAACGTTTTTCCCATGAAATCGGGATTTAACGTTTTTCCCATGAAATCGGGATTTAACGTTTTTCCCAGAAAAATGGATTTAACGTTTTTCCTAGAAGAACAGGATTTTACGTTTTTCCCGGGAAAACATGATTTTACGTTTTTGGCGGGAAAAAAGGATTTTTTTTGTTTTTGGGTAGGAAAATGGGATTTTACGTGTTTGAGTGAAAAACGGCATTTGACGGTTTTGCGGGAAAACGGTATTTGACATTTTTTTACGGGAAAAAGGGATTTGACGTTTTTAACGGGAAAAACATGATTTTTAATTATTTGCAAGAAAACGGGATTTTACGTTTTTGGCGAGAAAACATGATTTTACGTTTTTTGCATGAAAACGAGATTTTTCGTTTTTTGGGTGGTAAATGGGATTTACGGTTTTCGTGGGAAAACTAGATTTTACGTTTTTGGCGGGAAAACGGAATTTTACGTTTTTGTGTGGGAAAATTGGATTTTACGTGTTAGAGGGAAAACGGATTTGACGTTTTTGCGGGAAAATAGTATTTTACATTTTTGACGGGAAAATGGGAATTAGCGTTTTTGACGGGGAAAACATGATTATTAGTTTTTCCCGGGAAAACGGGATTTTACGTTTTTCCTGGGAAAAATGAATTTTACGTTTTTGGGCGGGAAAATGGGATTTTACGTGTTTGAGGAAAAATCGGGATTTGACGTTTTTGCCGGAAAATGGGATTTTACGTTTTTGGCGGAAAAACAGAATTTTACGTTTTTTACGGAAAACACAGAATTTTTAGTTTTTTAGGAGGAAAACGGGATTTTACGTTTTTGGTGGAAAAACAAAATTTTACGTTTTTGCGGAAAAACGAGATTTTACGTTTTTTGGCGGGTAACGGGATTTCATTTTTTTGGCAGGAAAAACGAGATTTTTCGTTTTTTGCGGGAAACGGTATTTAGAGTTTTTGGCGGGAAAACGAGAATTGACATTTTTGACGGGCTTCATCTGGATTGAGCATCCAGATGAGCAAGCGAACATGACCTAAGTATTTTTACTTCTCATGTGAGTGGCCCATCGAAAGTAAAAATCAGACGATTGTTTTCCGAACTTGCATCCACTTCATAGTAGGATTTCGTATTATGATCAAATACCAAACATATCTAAAAATTAAACAACTATATTTCTGCCACATTATTCTCTTAACAAGATAAGTTAAACCACCTATAAAATTTAATTAATGTCTGCCGAGGATGCGGGCCACTCACCTGGTTAAAAAAAAAAAACGAAACCAAACAAAAAAAACCGGAAGTCCAAATCTAATCCTAAGCAAAGTAAACACATTTGGTCTCTCTCTCTCTCTCTCTGCATTTCACTATTTTTTTAAAAATTAAATATATCCCCGGAACTAAAATGGAGGGAAACTCGACGTTACAATAAATAATTATAAATGACGACTTTACCCCTATATACAATTATCGTCATTACTCGAACAAAAAAAAAAACAAAAATCAATTTTTCTCGATTCGCGCATGTGTTTATGAGTTTATGAGTAAAGCCCAAAAATATTAAAAACCTTCTCTCCACTTTCACATCAAAGCTAAACCCTTTGATCGGTTTCTGTCTCTTCGTTTTCCTCTCTAAATCGATTCGACAATGCCAAATCTCCGGTGAATCTCAGACTCTGACTCGTTGATTTTCCGGCGTCTTTCTCGCTTTATCCGTCCGATTCGGCCGGCGCTCTTCCGTAATCATCCTATTTTTTTCCGTTTTCTTTTCTTCTGATTAGGGTTTCGGAATTTCTTTTTCTTACCGTCGCTTGATCTGTTTTCGTTTGAGGTTATGATACTACGATTGCGTTTATTGTGCGTTTATTTTGATTTTGATTTCTTGTGATGCTCACTGGATTTTTTTGTCCATAGGGGTCTCTGTTAATCTCTGCGAAGATAAGCGAAGGTGGGGAAATATTTGTATGGCCAAAATCTGAGAACATTATGCTCAAACGTAACGGGATGTCTGAAACCGAAGAAGATAATAGTATCAAGCAAAAGGGTTTTGACTTAAACGAGTGTCCTGCAACTTCTAATGGGATGGAGAATTTCAGTGAGTCTGGTCTCAAGGCTGAGCCTGAAATTGACAGCTTAGTGGACGATGGGATTGAGAATGTAATCGAGATGAAGAAGGAGAAGAAAACGGTGAAGGTTAAGCCGATTGATCGGGAAGTTAACATTACTCGGAAGGTTCTTCGCTCAGGCTCTGTGGCAAGGGATACAGCAAGCAGTGACAAACATCATGTGGCTGTGGAAGAGGTAAGAACGGGTGCTCGTAAGGGAGATATAAGTAAGGGTGACAACATTAGCAAGATTACTTCTGTTGATGAGGTGAAAGAAGAAGCAAAACCTGAGCATGTGGAATCTCATGTACCTAAGGAGACTCATGGTGGTGGTTTTACAAGTCAAAATAAAGTGGAATATGAGGATGGCGTATCAGATGATGTGAATGGGAGTTTTGAGCCACATGGAAAAGAAGTTCAAGTTAAACGCAAAAGAGGAAGGCCTCCAAAGTTGCAGATCAGCAGTCAATCGGATGATAATGAGGGAAAAAGTATTGGCGTCAGCTATGTTAAGGAGGAGAAAACAGAAGTAAAACTTGAGTATGAGCAATCTGCCGAAGATAAGATGATTCTTGGAGCTGATTTTAGGAGTCAGGTTGAAGCCAAAATTAAGGATGATAGATTTGGGAATGTTGAGCCACATGGGGAAGAGCTAAAAGTTAAACGTAAGCGGGGAAGGCCTAAAAAGTTGCAGATCAGCAGTCAATCTGACAAGAATGGCTCTAACACAAACTGTAAACTTGCAAGAACTCCAGATCTAAGCAGCCTTAATTTGAAGCCGCAGCGTGGTAGACCCCCAAAGACCAAGGAGACGGCTGTTGGTCTTTACATAAAAAAGGAGAATGTCGACTGTGGGCATGGGAGCACCCTAATTACGCTGGACCAGAGTATGAGTGGCTCTATTGATGAATCCAGGAGACCAAAATGTAACTACGGTGGCAGAGCTAAGGAACCTGAGTCTGAAGGAGGCAATTGCAGGGGAAGGAAGATGGTACGTAAACGTGGGCGACCTCCAACACCAAACACGAAGAGGAAATCTGGGGAGACAGATGACTCAGATTGTAAAGCAAAGAAGAGACTGAAGCTCTGTGAGAGTTCCTTAGAGCCAAGGCTTGACAATCCCTTAAATGATGGAGAAAGGAGGATTGGAGGACTACAAAATAAGCAAATTGAAGCTGGACAACAATCTAGATCAAAATCTAAGAAAATGCTGAGTGACCGGATATTGCAGTTACTTCTAGCTGCTGGTTGGACAGTTCAATATAGGGCCCGAAATGGGAGAGCATATAACGATGCTGTTTATGTTAATCCTGAGGGAAAGACTCACTGGTCAGTGACCAAGGCTTATCAAGTTTATAAAAAACACTTGGAAAGCAGCACGAATGATCAAATGAACTCTACCACTGGCTCTGGTTTCGGCTTGCTATCAGAAGATGACCTTCACCTATTAGAGAGAAAAACTCAGAAGAAAAGGAGTGATAAAGGTAAGCGAAGACCAAACTGGAAGGACATAGATACTGATGAAAGTATGGTCTCAACAAAGGGAATAGGAAGGCATGCGCTACATGGAAAAAAAGCACAGAAGAAACGAAAAGGTCATGGGTCAGACAACTTAGAAAGAATTTCGGTATCAGTCCGAAAAATAAAGAGGGAAGAAAAACATAACAGAATGCGTGGTGCTCTGTCGGCTCGCAGTTCTTTGGATGATGCGGATTCCAAGGAGAATGGGTACATTTTATTTGAAGGGAAACGCACCATGCTGGGTTGGATGATTGATTCAGCCATTGTGCCACTTAACGGGAAAGTTCAGTGCATGAACTGCAAAAAGACACAAGTGCGCCTAGAAGGAATAATTACAAAAGATGGTATTCGATGCAACTGCTGTGATGAAGTATTCTCTGTTCTCGATTTCGAGGTTCATGCTGGAGGTAAGCACAACCAGCCATTCAGAAGTCTGTATTTAGAGGGTGGGAATTCTCTCTTGCAGTGTTTTCTTGAGTCTTGGAATAAACAAAGCGAAACAGTGCTTAAAGGGTTCCATATTGTGGATTTTGGTGTTGGGGATCAAAATGATGATACATGTGCTATATGCGGGGATGGGGGAGATCTTACCTGCTGTGATGGTTGCCCATCAACCTTCCATCAGAGCTGCTTGGGCATTAAAGTAAGTTGCACCTTATGATGTGAAAATTATAGTTAAAGAAGGGTTCTTAAGCAATGACTAAGTCTTTTGGTCAAAAATAATTTTATGGTTTGAATCCTTCAAATGTTATTGCAACCTTTTTTTTATGAAGTGGCTTATTGTTTCTGTTTTTCTATAAACTGCAGAAATTCCCATCTGGTGCCTGGTTTTGTTGCTACTGCTCATGCAAATTTTGCGAGAAAGTTGAGGCAGCTAATCATGACACTACAATTCTTTCCCCCTTGTTGAGGTGCCACCTATGTGAAGAGAAATGTATGAATTACACTTTAAAGGCATATTATCCTTCAATTGTATTTATGTATAAGCTTCTGTTAAACTTCTTAAAATGGGTTTTGAGCTCAAAGCATTACCCTCCATACTTTTGCAGATCACCAAACATGCATCAAGCAAGAAGGCGCAGTGCCTGGTGAAAGGAGTACTCATTCATTTTGTGGAAAGTATTGTCAAGAGGTAGCCTTCCTTTTTTATTTCTTTTTATCACAGGGCTTTTTTTACTTGAAACGCTGGGTGCAGTTTGCAAATAAAATTTCTTGGAAGTCTGATCAAAAAGTGCTTCGTGTGGGAACCTTTGTAAATTTTGTTTGGATGTCATTTATAGATGCAATTTTTTATAGTGTTGCGAAAATCAGGTTCAATTTTTGGACTAGAGAAATATGGAATTGGAATTTAGTGAAAGAGGCCTTTCTGGCTCTGTGGCAATATTATTTCTTAATAGAGAAGTCTGTATAGAAATATTTGGATGTTCTTAATATGTTATCTCCATTTTTCGGCCAAGGCTTTCTGTTTAGCATAGACTGTGGATGATGTTTCTTGGGGACTGGAGAATAATACGTGGCTAGGAGGGTAAGTTATTCCAACAAGAGAATTTAACCATAAACAGTTAATTCTTAGATTCAGGGACTATTAAAAAGTAAAAAGCAATATGTAGGAAAAAATACCTTCACGTGTTCCTTAAAACTTTATTTTTCTTTTGGCTTAATGACAGTCAAAAGGGTCACTTTGCAGCTGTATCTGTAGATGTTGGGCATCGGGTTTAAGTTGAACATAAAGTGACTTTAAAGTCATGAATAAAAAAATTTCCTGAACAAGTAGCTTTTTACGAATATATTACTACATTGGACGCTGAGTATTTCATTTGTTTCTTCTCAGTTATTCGAGGGACTTCAGTTACTCATTGGAGTAAAACACCCACTGCCTGAGGGCTTCTCCTGGACATTCCTTCGCCGCTTTGAGCTCCCTCGTGAGGTTTCCGATAGTGACATATCTGAGAAGATTGCATATAATGCCAAACTGGCTGTTGCATTTTCTGTTATGGATGAGTGCTTTTCACCTTTAGTTGATCACAGGAGTGGTGTCAACCTGCTTGAAAACATTGTTTATAATTTTGGGTAAGCTGATTTTCCAATAACCTGTCCTTACATGCTTCTGTTTTGTTCAATTGGTTCATTAGCAAGTCTTTTAGGGTTGTCTTCTGTGCATTACCTATGAGAAAATTTCAATTTGTTGTGACTCCATATTTTGATTACTTCCCTCTGAAAAGAATTCTTCTTAAAGCTTCTGTTGTCTTTACAAGTGGGTAATGTATACCCTTCACCTTTGTTTTTCCCTTTTCTGTGTCCCTTTTCATGTGAGATAATGGGCTAGGTGAATCTAATTGACCGTATTGACTAAAATGTAAACAGTCCATCTGCTATTAGATTATATTTTAAACCTTTTCCTATTGTTTTGTAGGTCGACCTTCCATCGGCTAAATTACAGCAATTTTCTCACTGCTGTTCTGGAGAGGGGTGATGAAATCATCGGTGTGGCATCTATCAGGTGTGTTTGTGGTATCATGAAATTGATTACAAGGATTAATAAGTTTCTGGTCTTAAAATAGCAGTAGAAGCCAATTAAGCATTACCTAAATGTGACATTACACTGTTTGAACCATAGTAATGGGGCAGTATGTAGACCGAAGATTAGAACTTTAATATTTACTTGCACGGAGGTTAGTTATTAATCCAGTAGATAACTAATGATTATCCTAAAAGCTTAATAAATACAATTACTCATGCTGAGTTCGTTAAATGGAAACTCTGTTGCTGGGATCTCTATAAATTGAGGCTAGTCCTGTATGTATATATGAATGATATTTTCTTTCTGTGAGTGCCCATGCATATTGAGAACACAAATGATTTTTTCATTTACTCAGGATCCACGGCAATCAACTGGCAGAAATGCCGTTTATCGGAACCCGCTATATGTACAGGCGTCAAGGAATGTGTCGTCGACTAATGAGCGGCATTGAAACTGTAGACCTTCCACATCTTTTCATAGCCTAATTTTTTTTTTTTTTGTTATCTCGTTTATTTAGTCTGACGGTTTATATACGTTTTTAAGTACGTCTTAAGTTCTTGTTTATTGCTGTCAAATGTTGCTTGCTATCTTTGAGGTTTTATTAGATGTCTACTGGTTTTGGTGACAATGACCATACTGCTTTTTAGAGGATCTTTAGCATTTCCATGTTCCTAAATGACAAAAGTTTTGCTAGATTAGATCACACTGAACTAAAAACATAGATTTATCTAGACATCTGATCTCAATTATGAAAAAGTGACATATTATAGGTTAACTTATCTGATTTTTGGATAGTTGATGCGAACTAGTCAAGTTTCTTTTCAGTGTGCCATATGTCTTCACCTGCTATGTACTATCTCAGTCTCCTTTTCTTTTTGTATTTACACTTTATTTTGTATAGATTCTTTTGTCATATTACATGTGCTTTGTTATCAGGCGCTTGGCTCTCTCAAAGTAGGCAAATTGGTCATACCTGCAGTGCCAGAACTAATCGATACATGGACTTCAGGCTTTGGCTTCACGCCTGTTCAAGAATCAGCGAAAAAAACAATTAAGAATCTGAACTTGGTGGTGTTCCCTGGTGTAGACATGCTGGAGAAACCACTGGCAAAGGAGAAGATCTCTGAGTCAAATGTGTCCTCTTCACATGGTACTGATTCAGTTTCCTTTGCCATATGATTTCTTAATATGCTCATGTTATGTGCACATTCATGGACTGAGTTAAACTACTCCAGGTGATCTGCCGTTGGCACCTGAGATGAGCGTGCCTGTAAATGTTGAGGAAACTAAACTCGAGGAGTCAAAAGAAAGCGCACACGAGCGAAATTGTGCAACTGCTGATGTTGAATCCCCTTCTTACCCAGTTGATAGCTGTTTGAAGTCAATGAATGTAGAAGAGGGAGATAATAAGTTACTTAATGGGTCCTTGGAGGAGAAAGAAGAGATTGGGAAACTGACCGATAAAGATGTCGGTTCCCTTGCTGATGTAGTTGATAACCAAAGAGACTCTGACTCAGGTGTGGCTGATGATTCTCATGCGGATCAAACTGATACAAAAAGGCAGGAAAGTGATAATGTAGAAGATAAGACGCCGTTATCTAATGACAGCCGTGGAGTTAGAGCCGAGGTTACTGAGGAGTCGGATCAACAACCCGATTGTTACATAATAGAACAATCTCAGCCGCCTGGTTATGGTGGAACAGAGAAAAAGATTGACAACAAAACTTTAGCGCTAAAGAAAGAAGTGCCTTCCAGATTGCGAGTATCGCCCCGACTGATTCAAAGAACATGGAGAACATCATCGCGGGTGAAGCAGAACAAGTACACAGGTACTAATGCCGTATTGCTTGACTCTCCACATCGCGGGTATGTTTGAGATTCATTGCATAGATGGATGTTTTGTTGTTTGTGCATATGACCAGAACTAACGCATTTTGTCTAAAGATGAGAGCAAGCTCTTGCAGATGAAAGAAAAAGTAGTTAGATTATGCTAATTGCATTGCTTAGTAGTTTCATTATGGCTCGAGCCAGAGGTCAAGTAACCTTTTTGCACTGCTTAATGCTTTATTAGACTTTTAATTTTTGGGTAGCAAACAATTAATTTTCTTTCATCTACATTTTGTAATATCAAAATATTGAGGTGCTTCATCTTATTTTCTTCTCTCTGAGCTTATGTTATTTCTTAACTTAGTATTCGGAGTTAATGTTTCTACTGAAACTGAAAATATGTTTTGTGTTCTCGAGCTAAGTAAATAAAATACCAAAATACTAAGTTAAAAATACAAAAACAAATTTCAAAATCAGCTACACACTTGATTTCATATCTTTTATTTTTCACTAATAAGGTATACTAGTGATATGGTCCGTACCCTGTGCGGGCTCTAAAGTATGACAAAGTTATATTATTGAACACGGAAATTGAAAATCATTTATAAAACAAATAGATGGCAACGACAAAAATTTGCTCATTAAAGTACTTACAAATACGGTGAAAGAAGAAAAGAAATAGGAAGACTATACAAATGTTAACAAATTAGATACGGCCAATAAGGAAACATAAAAAAAACATAATTTTCTGTAATTTATGTAATTTGATGTCTCGATAGCAGTAGGTTGAGACTCAATGTCTAAGAGTACAAATGTTAACATGATCTTACAGACGTCTATTAAAACAAACCGATAAACCAAAGTATGCTTAATAATAAAAATTTAAACATGGAAAAATCACAATCAAGTATGGTGAACCCCGTACGAAGACGCACAAAAAGTTAACTAAAGACGTATTGTATTGATAATCAAAAGTCAATCAAAATAATCGTAGTCCATTATATATCTTGAAACACATAAACGTTATAATATGTTAATGAATATGAACCAAATATAAAAAAAATTCAAAGATAAACCACATAAGTATGAGTAACTAAATCTTAGTAAAAACTTATTTGTAGACAATGTCGATGGTTTTTTTTTGCGGCAATTCTTGTCAGTTATCAAAAAATTAAACTTTTTATAGATGTTACTCTTGAAACCGCAACGTAAAGCTAACCGTGAGAGAACATAGATTTTGGTAAATACAGGCCAGCGCTCTCCAAAGTTTGTCCTTGAATCTTGTTAATAGTTATTGCAAAGGCGAGCGTGACGGATTCCAAAATATGACAAAGTTATATTATCAAACACGGAAATTGAATATCATTTATAAAACAAAGAGATGGCAACGACAGAAATTTGCTCATATAAGGTGAAAGAAAAAAAAGAAGAGGAAGACCATACAGATAGAGATGTCAGACGGGCCAGCCCACGTCTAAGTAGCCCAACCCGATGCGGTTTCAAATTTTTTTTGGGTTTGGCGGGCTGGCCCGTCGCGGGCTGCGGTCCCAAATTGGTGTGTCCAAGCCCAACCCGCCTATAGTGTATGGGTTTGCGGGCTGACCCGCAGGTTTATACTATACCGGCTTAACCACTCCCATAACCGTTTTCCATTGGATAATTTGGTTGGTTCCCCTAATTAGTTCATGTCAAACCCATAATTTCATAAAGAATGGCAGCTCGTTTTGGTTATATTCAGCGTAAGCAAACAATGTACCAGAAATTTTAATGAAGTTCCGAGAAAGCAACATAAGCACAAATCCGAGAAAGCAACAAAGGCAAAAATCCGAGAAGTAATGAAGTTCAAACTGAAACTCTAGCTTAACTCAATTCTGAAATTCGAGAAGCAAGAAGAACAATACCATTTGATTTTCTATTACAGAGCTCCTGATAGAGCATGACTCTGTTGGAAACCTCCGAACCATTTATTCATAGTCTCTGGTACAAAATACCTCTTTCGTTCTGAAAACCATTGCCTACAAAGTATGGCAACATTAGAAAATTTGGGATTTCAAAGATTTTAATACCAAATTAGGACATAATTCATTTGGAGAAAAAGGTGAAGTGGAAATTATTCACTCTTGTCGTAGAGAGAGACGAGAAACTTACTAAATCCAAAGCAATACACACGATAATCACTATACAAAAACCCAGTTCTGATGTCGTTAACTAGCGAATTTGCTACATATTATGCGACAAGCACGAACATGTATCTCTTTCTTCTATATAGAACATCAATTTAGCAAAATTATCCTCAACAACGACAATAAACTCACCGAGTGATCAAAATGGAAGCATTATGTAATCATTGTACAAAGAAACCAAACGAATCAAAACCAATTGAAACAAGATAAACTTACTGGATCAGGGTAAGTCTCAGTTCTATGATGCTTGCCACCTTCACAAACCCAGCTTCCATCACTCGTTACCGTGACAATCCCCGATAGATTCTTCACACCGATCACCAAAACTTCTCTAAAAACCAAAGTATCATTTTTTTTGTTTCCAAGTAAACACACATCGAAAATCAGAGAGAACAACTGAGAAATTTACTCTTTAGTAACGACAACAACATCGATGTCCTGTCTAGAAGCAGTGTCTCTGCATCTGGAATTCGAAGCCCTACATAAGCTTTTCCACCATAAAGCTTCTCAAGTCTGATATTTATCAAAAAAACAAAATCAAAACAAAAGCGAGATACTTGAGCCGATGAAGCAACCGAAGTTCCTGTTTGAAATCAAGCCACCGATAGCCATGCTGTGAACAAAAACGCACAAGGAAGAAGTGAGAATAATCTTCAAGCTTCTTCCATAGAACTGGGTAACGACGCATACTAAATCTTTTCCTCGATTTTAGGTACCAATCGCTAATCAATCGAATCACCTACAAACTGAAACCACGAAATCTCCATCGCCATCGCCATCGCCTTCACTCTCTACGGTTGTCGAAGTTTTGCTTTTTCGCGGACCAGATTGCGAACCCGCTAAACCGCACCGGGTTGGCCCGCTAAACCCCTTGACCCGTCACGGGTCAACCCGCTAATTTTTGGACATCTAAAAATTTGTCCAAACCCACCCCGTGACGGGCTTACTTGGGCCTGGCCCATGGGTTAAAACCCATATTGACATCTCTAATACAGATGTTAACAAATTAGGTACGACCAATAACATAAAAAAAAACATAATTTATGTAATTTGATGTCTCGGTAGCGGTAGGAGACCCAATGTCTAAGAGTACAAATGTTAACATGATCTTTCAGACATCTATTGAAATAAACCGATAAACCAAAGTATGCTTAATAATAAAAATTTAAACATGGAAAATCACAATCACGTATGGCGAAACCCGTACGAAGACGCACAAGAAATTAACTAAAGACATATTGTATTGATAATCAAAAGTCAATCGAAATAATCGTAGTCCATTACATATCTTGAAACGCATAAACGTTATAATAAGTTAATGAATATGAACCAAACATGAAAAACTCCAACATCAGTACGAAAAACGTCTCATTAACTAAACGGGGTATAAAAAAAATTCAAAGATAAACCAAAACAAAGCATGAGTAACTAAATCTTAGTAAAAACTTATTTGTAGACAATGTCATGGTTTTTTTTTCGGCACTCCGTTCTTGTCAGTTATCAAAATCCTTAAACTTTTTCTAGGTGAAATTCTTTGACTTTAAAGTTGTTTTCTTCTCTATCATTATGACAAAATCGCTAGAACATTAATTATCACCAGAAAGAAATTATACCATGAGTGGATATGTGAGTTTTTTTTTTTGAATAGTATACTTTATTTCTCTTTTGCTCTCACAGGTGACCTAAGAATCATTATTAGGCAACAAGCCTTACATAAACAACGTGTGAGGTAGTACAATAAACAATCAAAAGAGAGAGGAAACCGATACAGCAAGAGTAAGAAGTCATGAGACATTACGTTATGGTGATTATTTCATCAAACAAAGATATCGATTAACATGGAAATGCAGTGATTCGAATCAAAATCACCAGTGACCCTGAAACTTGATGATTCAATGGAACGTAAGAGAATTTAGGATCCTAATTAATGGATTTCTGGTACCTGGAGATGATGAAGTCGTTTGTTTCTGGTGAAATCTATTTGAGCGTAAGCCATGGCTTGCTCCTTACACAAAGTGGTTCTCCATAACACGCCAAATATCAACTCTAGCTATTCCATTCATTTCACCGCTTTTTAGGATCAAGCAACTTCACATAACCGATAAACTAAACCCACAAGACAAAAAAAAAGACTAAAACTTAGAATTTTTTCTATATTATCTACATTAGACTCATTTTTGTCATACCGGCAACGTTATTTTCGCACCGACTTTTCCCCGTTTCCGTGATCTGTGCCAATATATTGAAAACACACACAATAATAGAAAACATCAAACAACGCAAAACCTAAAAGTATTATTTAACCTCGACATCTTAATCTCCATCATTCGATTTCAACGTCATCTTGTATCTGAGGTAGATCAGCAAGTCATATGTTTCTTTAAGTTATACGATGACATTATCAACCGAAATAACATAATGAAACAGAAACTCACAAACCATCAACGAAAATATCTAAACAATTAATATACAGAATTCAAACTAAAGAATTAGAAATACACTGTTCAATTCAGATCGAAACCCCAAGAGTAGACGGTATGAAGTAGAAAATGAAATCTAGATTAATCTACATGCATATAAGAAACATCGTTTAGATATAAAACAAAACAGAATGTTGCCTCCAACTCCAATGGTGATGTAAATTGGAGCAGATGGATCTTTCACGGGAGAACTCAAACCATTAATGATATGTACTTAATATTGGAGACATGCTCTGATCAAATAATACAACCATAATCTTTGTATTATTTTGGAGACGTCCAAAACAGAGAGAAGCCATCTATTTCACACTGAGACTTTGTTTTGGACGAACCATGACTTGAACGTGACTCGCAGCCTCAATGTGAAATAGATGGCTTCTCTCTACGCTGTGTACTAAGAAAAAATAATCAATTAAAAAATCAGCACTGAGATGATACACTTATATTGAGGGAGAGAGCAGATGTGTGCTAGGCTGCTAGCACTATCGGAGTTTAGATCGTTGGAAAAAGGGATCAGACAAAACTTGATCGGAGTTTCGATCGCTCGTAGCGAATAAGAAATTACAGCTACATTTTTATCTATTGCTTCAATAACCGCCGCAACACAAATCACAACACAATACCAATAAGAAGACACAATTGTGATTTTTTTCTGCAAATAACAAATCTAAGAGAAATTAAAACCAAACGTTAAACAACACATTTTAAACGAGTTAGTGCGAAACATGATCATGAGAAACATAAGAGAAATCAAAAACATACAGTATTTTTTAACATAAACTGAGAGAGAGACTGATGGGAAGAAAGAAACAAACAACAACAAAGAAACTAAGAGGACTCAAAGATCCTCGACAACGTTTCATTCAATTTGAAAATTAGTATTAAAACCAAAACAAACACGTCTACCGTCTTTTTTGTTTTGGCTTTGATCCCTAGCTATCTTTCTCCACGATATGAAACCAAAAAAAAAAGGCAGTTTCATATCAAATTCAAAGAAAACAAACAAAAAACAACAAAGAGACCAAGATCTCTCGTATGAAAATAAGATGAAATCCATAAAATAGTAATAGCGCTGTGCATGAACTAAACTAAACCTAGGCGATAGAAAAAAAGGTGGCCGAATAATTTATGAAGATTTCACTATTTATACGAAAAGGGATTTAGGGTTTAAATCGATTTTTTTTTCTGGATTTGAT
>PKMM01010309.1:0-10371 GCA_002933915.1 Eutrema heterophyllum | reverse complement strand
TTCGTTCCTAGTTTCCCTGCGTTAACCTCTGCTGTGTTTTCGAAGACCTTTCGTAGGACCAGGTCGCCTTCCTCGAAATGTCTTCCTTTGACTTTTTTGTTGTAGTAGCGAGCTGCTTGTTGTTGATAATTTTGGATTCTGAGAAGGGCTTGGTCGCGATCTTCTTCTAGTAGGTCTAGGCTATCCTTGATCATTTTGTCATTAAGGTCGGTATCTTGGGTAAGCATCGTGCGACGGAGTGTTGGAATGCCGACTTCAGCTGGGGCCAAGGCTCCCATTCCGTGTGACAACGAGAAAGGTGTTCCATGCGTAGATCGTCTTGGAGTCGTTCTATGCGACCAGAGTACTCCTTCTAGTTCATCGGCCCATAAGCCATTTTTAGCCTCGAGTCGTTTTTTGAGGCCATCAAGGATAGTCTTGTTGGTCGCTTCAGCTTGCCCGTTGCCTTGTGGGAATCTTGGAGTGGATTTGCTGAGTCTGATCTTCCATTTAGCACAGAATCCTTCAAAGAGGTTGGAGACGAATTGCGACCCGTTATCAGTAACTATCTCGTATGGAAGACCATGGCAGCAAATTATATGTTTCCATACGAATTTCTGAACGTCGATGTCACGAATTTTAGCGTAAGATTCGGCTTCGACCCACTTTGTAAAGTAGTCCGTCACGATTAGCATGAAGCGTTTCTGTCGAGATCGTGGTAAGGGGCCGATTATGTCCATTGCCCATCTCATGAATGGATATGGTGCAGTCGCCGTTGTGAGTAGTTCGGTAGGGATGCGTATCATAGGTGCATGTCGCTGGCATTGTTCGCATTGGGTAACGAATTTCTCACAATCAGCGACCATGGTCGGCCAAAAATGGCAGTGATTTTTTATTTTTAAAGCGAGAATTCATCCTCCAGAGTGGTTGCCGTTCGCGCCTTCGTGAGTTTCTCTCATGACTCCTATCGTTTCCTCGCCATGCAGGCTTCAATAGCACCCCGGATGTGCTCCATCTGTATAGATTTTCGTCTTGTTGGACATATTTTGCACATCGAGTTTTAAGGCGTCGAGCAGCCCACCTATCTTCGGGTACATCGCCATCGCAGATGTACAAAAGTATTTCTGCTCTCCAGTCAATTGCGACAGGATCTGGCTCGGCAAGTTCGTTTTCTGCTGGTTCGTCGATGGGGTTGCCGACTCCTTCAACGTTGTTGAGATCGCCTAAAAAATCGTTTATAAGGCACACACCTTTAGGTAGGTCGATACTTGGCGCGTTAATGCTTTCGACTGGTATAACGCGTCGCCGGCTTGGTTCAGAGGTTGATGCGAGCGCAACAAGTGCATCTGCCGAGGTGTTATCGCTTCGAGGGATTTTAGTAAGCGTGAAGAATTCGAACTTGGTGACGAGTTCTTTGACCACTTTTAGATATGCGTCCATCCGGTCGTTTCTTGTTTCGTAGTCGCCGCTGTATTGGTTGGCAACGAGCTGTGAGTCACAGAATGCTTCGATTCGTTTTACTCCAATCCCATCGGCTAGACGTAGGCCAGCGATTAACGCCTCATACTCTGCTTCGTTGTTAGAGGCGGTGAAAGCGAGGTGGAATGACTGCTCTATAATTTCCCCAGTCGGTGATTCCAGGCTGTGATGATGACTGCTAATGCGAGTTTTTCCAATGTCGAATACCTTGTTTCTGCGTCATCCAATGTCTTGCTGACGTAGAAAATTGGTTTTTGCTCGCCGCGGTCCTCTCTGACTAATACGCCGCTAATCACTGAACTCGAAATCGAGATGTATAGATACAAGGTTTCCCCCATTTCTGGCTTGGCTAGGATTGGCGGGGTAGATAGATATTCTTTCAGATGTTTAAACGCTTCCTCGCATTTATTGTCCCAATCGAAGCGTTTGTTACCGCGCAACAGTTGGTATAATGGAAGACATTTATCGGTTGATTTTGATATAAACATTTTGAGTGCAGCGATCCGGCCGGTGAGTCGTTGCACCTCGCGTACGTTTTTCGGAGAAGGTAAATCGATGATGGCAGATATTTGTTTGAGGTTGGCTTCGATCCCTCTTTGGGTGACGATGTATCCTAAGAATTCGCCAGATGTTACCCCGAACGTGCACTTGGATGGGTTCAACTTCATCTTGTATTGGTTTAAGATGTTAAAACAGGTCTGTAGATGGCCAATATGGTCGCCAACTGTGAGTGATTTTACCAACATGTCGTCGATATAGACCTCCATAGATCGACCAAGTTGGTTTGCGAACATATGATTAACCAGTCGTTGGTAGGTCGCTCCAGCATTTTTGAGACCGAATGGCATGACCTTATAGAAGTAGGTTCCCCGATCGGTGATGAACGAAGTTTTCTCGCGGTCATTGGGATGCATCATGATCTTATTGTAGCCGGAGAAAGCATCCATGAAAGATAGGAGCTCATTGCCGGCGGTCGCCTCCACTAGTCGGTCAATATGTGGCAAAGGAAAACTATCTTTGGGGCATGCTTTATTTAGATCGGTGAAATCTACGCAGATTCTCCATTTGCCGCTTTTCTTTTTACTACCACTGGATTAGCCAACCACTCCGGGTATTTGACCTCGGTTATGGATCCTGCCGCCGATAGTCGTTCTACCTCGTCGTTGATGGCCTTTGCTTTTTCTGGACCGAGCTTTCGTTTTTTCTGTTTGATTGGCTTGAAAGTTGGGTCGGCGTTGAGTTCGTGGCAGGCTATCGCCGAATCTATTCCTGGCATATCGTTTACTGACCAGGCGAAGGTTGATACATTCTGTCGGAGCAGACGAATAAGCTCGAAATTTATTTCTTCTTTTAGGTCGGCCCCTATACCGACGCATCTTGTAGGATTGCTGTCGTCTATGTTGACTTGGATGATGAGTTCGCGTTTAGGCTCGTTTTGGGGAGGGAGATCGCTTTGTATTCGGGGCTCGATGACGAGGCAGGCCTTTTTCGTTAGGCGTAACTTATGTTCGGTGGCGAAGCATAGCCTTGACATTTCTTGGTCGTATCTATCATGAAAATCGCAAAAAGATCTTGAATCGGAACGCTGCCACGTGTTGCTGGATCGCTGCTGAAATGGCGTGTTGTTATTGATGTTGTACGCCATTCTTTTCGTGTTGTTGTTGCGACTATCGAGATGTTGGCGCGGTTCGTAATATTCTTCCTTTGCTGTTGGTGGTTTAGGTGTTTGGTTGGGCTCCTTTTCCTCCTCGTCTTCTATGTATAAGATCGCTCGATGCAGAGCGTCTTCCAAGTTCTGTGGTGTGTTAAATTTTAAGCTATCGCGGAATTTGGTGTTGCTTCGAAGAGCGGTTCGTAGGGCCGGGATTGCTGCTTCGTCGGTGATTGTGATCCGAGAGACTATGGCGTTAAATCTCGTTACGAAAGCTCTGAGAGATTCTTTAGGACCTTGCTTGATAGTGAATAGGTCGGCGCTAGATACTGAACCTTGGATATACATCATGTAACGTTTGAGGAAGGCGGTGGACAGTGCTTGGTAGCTATCGATAGAATTGGGTTTTAATTTGGAGAACCAAACGAGCGCAGCACCACTTAGATTCTCGACGAAGAGCTGACAGAAGCCGGCATCCTTTTCCTCTAGGCTGAATCGAGATCGTCCCATTTGGACGCTGAAGGCGATCATATACTGACTGGGATCCGAATTACCGGTATAGGTCGGCAGGTTGAACTTGACTGAGTTGCGTATCGGGACGTTGGTTATTCGGGTGGTGAACGGAGTGCTTTGGGCTTCTTTCAATACACGATCTATTTCTGGTGCTGAACTGGTCGCTTGATGGACTAGCGAGGTCATGGCCTGGAGTCTAGCTTTCATTTCGTTCATTTCATCGTCTCGGCTGAGAGCCTTGGCCTGTAGCAGATGTATCTCGTGGTCGAATATCCGTGTGTTTGTTTCATCACAATTCGAAGTTGGTCGATCTAAGTTGGTCGGTCGGTCTGAGTTGATTTGCGGCGGCGATGAATCGCCGAATAAGGTACGTTGCAGATGCTGGGTTTCTTGAGCGACTTGTTGCTTCGGCATTCGAGTCTCTGAGGAATGTAGGATGTTGATTTGATCCTGGCAAGTGAGTTGAGTTGCAGCTAACTGGTCAAGTCGTATGTTGGTTCTGTGGCTTAGTTCTTCGATGCGTGCAAACATTGTTTCAAAGAGGGCCGGGACATTGATTTGATTGGGTGTGGTATGGCTGTCGCATGGCATCGATGGAATGATGATATCGTCGGTAGAGCTTGGTGTCGGGGCATCTTTCTGGACCGGTGATTTCGTGTTGATAACCTTGGATATTGTAGGTGTCGCTTCTATTGCTGTTATCGAGCTACTTTTTACATTAGTTTCTGCCATCGTCGATGAACTGCTTTTTGCGTGGAGAAGAATCTCTTTGAGCCCTACGGTGGGCGCCAATTGTTGTAACGGTTATGCACTCAAGGAGTAATTCGATAAACAAGAAGAATGAAGCTCGGAGATTTTCGTTTAGGTAAAGCTTAGTTACTTGACAATAATCAGAATGAAGATAACTGATCAATAGGGAGGTCGTAACTCGTAAAAGTAGATCGATAAGTTGATCGTTAAAGTAGATTGTAAAAGTAAGTCGTAAAAGTAGGTTGATAAGTTAGTCGAACTGTCATTATTCCCGGAGTTTTCGAATCCCCTTTACAAATGAAGGTACGAGACTATTTATAGCAAAACGATTAGGTTAATAACGGGCAGGACATGTCTTGGGGTCAGTCAGTTTAGATCAGACCGACCGACCTCAGACCTATCTCGGTGGCGAGATGGCAGTGGCTCTTGTAACTCGTACGGTCGAGTTGGATGGGCTTTGATGATTTAAATGGCTTTAGTTGATTTACTGGACCGATCTTGACTTGGGCTGAGCCTTAAAGAGGGTGTGCGCAGCCCACCTCCAACAACTCTCACAAATCGCGTTTAGAACCAATAACGCCTATTCTCCGAATCAACAAGCATCTCCATCGTTAAAATAACCAGATCCAATTCCAGAAACCTCGAGATTATCTCCGGTTTAACCGAGATCATGCGGTATATCGAAGCTAACGATCCAGAATCGTGAATCGATCGATCTCACCAACTGAAATGTCTAATTTGGATAGCCGACCACGTAGTGATGAGCATCAAATGCTATTCGCATATATATGGATGTACGATTGTCATCTTCAGGCTAGCATCGTTAATATTTGTTTATGTAGTTAAATCGTTCTCATGGTTCTGTATAATGTTCTTGTAAACTTAAGTTGAAAAAAAAAAGTGATCCAACTCATATTTCTTTGCGAATTTCACCTTTTAAATTCTTTTTTTTATATAAACTCACTAAAACAAACCATGTTCTTTCGTTCCTTCTTTTTTATAATATAAATTCACTATAAATTTATTTTTGTTTTCTTCCACCGATAAATATGAAATAAGAAAGAAAAAAAAAAGTGAAAATAAGTTATTTCGGAACCATATTAGTGAGTTACAAAAAAAAAGCTTAATAATTTTATCAAGAATCAAGTTCGAGACCTGGAATTGTTTTAAAGAAAAACAATTTTATTAAGTAATATAATCATGGTGATAACACCCAGGTCCTAGGCAAAGTCGGGTGAAACATTTGTTTTGGCCCAGTTTTTTCTGAGCTAATATATATTAATATTTGATCCATAAATTACCACAAAAAAAATTATTAAAATTTTTATTAAATTAGATTGGACCCCTCCCCAAATTCTCAAGGCCGGCCCCGATAACACCTAGACAACAAAAAAAAATTGCTATTTTATTTGAGCTTTCTGTATTTAGCATTCACCTTTACTATTCAGGAGATCACTAAACAGAACTTGATAAGATTATTAGAAGATACATAGTCTGTGAATGGATAACCACTCATTTATTTTACCCTATGTTCTGCTCAATCTATATCTATCAGTCAAGAAAAAATATTTTAGTTACTTTACCTATATTTTCCCACGTGTTTTGGGGCGAGGGAAATATTACTATGGTTTGGTAATGTCTTAAAATCTGAATCTTTGTCTCTTTGACTAACCAAACCATAGTACCTAAATATTAACCATATATTATTTTTCTTGATATTAAAAAAAGAATATCAGTTAAAGATTGGAAAATAAGGTCACGAGACTCACATAGTCACAACCTTTGACATCAGCCTGGCACCACACACACATATATACAATACATATATATATATATATTTAGTCTCCTCTATCATTCGNCTCTCTCTCTCTCTCTCTCTCTCTCTCTCTCTCTCTCTCTCTCTCTCTCTCTCTCTCTCTCTCTCTCTCTCTCATGATTTTACTGTTTTGCCTCTTTTTCCTCTAAATCCTAGTTGAATTTTGTAAAAACAAAATACACCCAATTGCATGTATGTAGATATACACATATACGTATATAATAGACTCATTAAGGTAAATATATAGTCTCTTAGCTAGTTCAATTCTTCATCTTGCAGATTTGCTACAAGAAAAATGATAAAGGTCTTAATATTTTTTTCTTTTTTGGGATTCATCTTTATCAAGTGTAGATACAGTAATCTTGTATTAAGTTATTAAGATCATGTTTATCTCCAAGTGAGTAATATATAATTATCGTTTGGAATCAATTAATACATAAAAGGTTCATACATCAAGCACATCAATCTACAATCAATTTCTACAATTCAAAGATTTAATTACTTTTTCTACATATATCAGATGGTGGTGAGGATGAGATTGGGGAAGATTGTGGAAGGCTTGAAGTCGAAGATAAAGACGAGTTTAAGGATGCGGAAGAGATCATCATTATCATCTTCGTCATCGTCGTCGTCATCATCATCGTACGAGAAGATAGAAAAGAGTGAGAGCATGAGATTCGAGTTGAGAAGCAGAAAGGCACACAAAATTATCCAACAAACTCTTCAAATTGCCGACTCTCCTACATCAAGAACTTATGCTTTCTGATTTCATCTTTTTAACATCCAAAACATATTCATACATACATATGGATTTGCGTGTACGAATCTGTTTATACATATCCCATATAGAATTTGTACGTGTGTAGTGTATGTAAGTGTGAAAGGTTATATGGATGATGTGATTGCGATGGATCTCATCTTGGCTAATGGATGATGATTAGGTGAATACAACATTAGCAGTCCTTAATAATTCAACTCACTAATCTTTGCCTTTTTCTTATTTTTTAAAAGAATTATTTTTCGGTTTTAATGTTATTTTTTAAAAATTACGGAATTCCAGAGTTTGGGATTGATTTTTCATTTTAACATTTTTTTTTTTTGGGACCATATTTTAACATTTTCTTATACGCTTATATATATATAACGTTGCCATATTTAGGGAAAAAAAACGTTACCTTAAGGTACTGGAATACACCTTTATATTCTTAACCATATTATAGAAAACTATTATTTCAGGAAAAAAATATCAAAACATAAGAAATTCATTTTTATTGCTGAAACAAGGAAGTTAGAAACATAACCAACCAAGATATGCAAGGTTATGTTTCGTTCATGTGAGAGACAAAAGGCATATTATTTATAATTTTGTCTAAACCATCCAAATCCCTTTTGAAAATATTCAGAATTACTTTTTAAAAATATATAAATTCCTTTCTTGATTTCTTCTCCAACTTCAGCATATTATTTCGAACTTAAGCATCATGTCTTACCCCTCTTGTATATTCGTACCCAAGACTTGAAAAGAAAAAGAAAAAAAAAAAATTAATTTAACCATTAGACCAGGCATATTTCTGATTTGTTGTTTCAACCAATAAGTTTTAAAATTCTTGTCTTAATTCTCTCCATTATTTTTGTGTGGTAAAATATCACAATCTAGAAACAGATTCATCGATATTTTGTTTTATATTGTCAGTACGTGTAGTGTATCTCAAACCTCACAAAAATTTAATTTCAAAAGAATATTCAAAAAGCAAAATATAGTATTTAATTGACATACAAAATGCAAGTGGTAATCTATAGTTTTAGGAAGGATGTGATAGACCAATAGAACACCAACAAAACTTCTTTAGCAAAACAAAAAAAACACACCAACAAAACTTTATCATTGAAGAAACACGAAAACGGAGGACACACTATGCAATCTTAGACTCTAAAAATGCGTAGAAATAGAGGTGTAGATATATAGACGATTACATTCTTAGAAATCGATTACTGTATATGTGAAATAGATGATAATATGTGATTTAACGTATGATTTGTGGCTTGAAAATAAATAAAGTTGACAATTAAGAAGTTTCTTTTCGTTTGTAAAAAGGTTGATGTAATTTCAAACAATTTGACATAAGTGATGTCGTTGTTTAATTGACTCTTCATAACATAAAAAAAGAGGTTGAGACATAATAGAGGTTTCCTAAGTAGGTGAAGGGTCATGCATGCCCATGCCTCTACATTACTACAAACTAAAATTTACATACCAAATCCTCTTTCTATATTTTTTAATATATTATAAACGCTATAATTATTAAATATAAGATGTATTTCAGTTATGGCATAAACAGATTCAAAATTATATATATTAAATTGTCCATCCGTGTCCATCTCTAGTTTCAATAGTTTACCATTTATATATATATTTTTAAAAAATGTATTTAATAGTTATAGGAAGGGTGCAGAGTATATAGAAGCTCTTGGAGTGGAAGAAGGCATGGAGATTGGGCCAGACAGTATAAAAAGGACAAGAAATAGAGAATAATAATACACAACACTAAGATCCAATGGTGTGAGGACAATAAGCTTTTATCAGTGACAAACACAGATACAGTGTGAGGACAAAATCTTACCATTTACTCCACCTTAGATGCACCATGCATCTAAGAAAACCCCAAACAACCTCTACAATTGGGGAAGAAGACAACAAAAAATAAATATGTGTATGTATGTATACAATCAGAATTAAGAAAAAATAGGAAACTGCAAGGCACATGAAAATCAACCTTCAATGATAGCATCTAGCTAAATATTGGTCACATGATGTGTTTTTTCATACAATCCACAAGTTTTGTGAGAAGGAGAGAGATAGATATGTCAATTGAATCGTTCTCATCGGGTTTAAGAGCAAGTGAAGCTATTAGTAGAAATGAAAATAATATAATTGGTAAATTATTGAGAAAATAAAATAATTGGTAAAATAATTGATATTTGTTTAGTGTATAAAATTATCGACGTCCGGATGGAGTATCTAAATGGGTTTTAAAAATTACGAACAAATTTTCGAATTCATCTGGCTGATTCGAATTGGATCATCTCAATGGAAATGGTTTAATCAAAAAAAGAAAAAGACGAAAATATCCCCAACAAAATAAAATTATTACAATTAAAAAATATCCACATTAAATTAAGTTATTACATAAAACCATATAATAAACAATAAATAATAAATAATAAATAATAAACAATAAACAATAAACAATAAACAATAAACAATAAACAATAAATAATAAACAATAAATAATAAATAATAAATAATAAATAGTAAAATTCCGCCAAACGTAAAATCATGTTTTTCCGCAAAAACGTAAAATCCCACTTTTCCTCCAAAAATGTAACATTCCGTTTTCCCGCCATAACGTAATTCTCGTTTTTCCACCAAAAACGTAAAATTTTATTTTCTCGCCAAAAACGTAAAATCCTGTTTTTCCGCAAAAAACGTAAAATCTCGTTTTTCCGCCAAAAACGTAAAATCCTTTTTTTATTAGTATATTCGACTACAAGAAGACACGCGCATTCCGACGGCGTTTCCGACGGACTTCAAACCGTCAGAAATTATCGAGGGAATTTTGACGGTTTAAATTTTCTCGGAAATCGGTCGGAATATTTCGACGATTTGAATTTCCTCGGAAATCGTTTGGAATATTTCGACGATTTGAATTTCCTCGGAAATCGATCGGAATATTTCGACGGATTTCCGAGGGAATGTCGGCGAACCGGTATTCCCTCGGAAATCCGTCGGAAATCGGTCAGAAATTTCCGAAGGATTTCCGACAGATTTAGACAATTTTAGTTTTAGCCGGGATTCTGAAATTGTCTCGGCTAAAACTGAAATTGTATATCGAAGATTAGGCATCGGTTGTTTATTTTGCGTTTGTGTTTACGTTTATATATTGAGGGCCAACTCGTATAATATACGAGCAAACGAATATGGCCAACTCGTATAATTTTTGTTGGTCAACTCGTATAACACATAGAGAAACAATCGCACACGGAAACTAAAAAAGAAGAAAGAGATGACCAAAAACGTTATCAATGGGCCAAGATAAATATTCTCTTAGGCCCATTAGACTATCAACAATGGTTTTAAGTTTCAACACCCTCCACATCATATCTCTCTCTTCCACATCATTTT
>PKMM01010303.1:14504-30726 GCA_002933915.1 Eutrema heterophyllum | reverse complement strand
AAGTGTAGTTATCAAAAAAAATTAAAAATGGTGTAGTTTTCAAAATATAAACTCATGTGAAGACATTTTCTTAAATTTTCTCTAAATACTAGACAATGATATATCCGAGAGAAAAAAAAGGAGATTTCGGCTCCGTTCGGCGCTTTGTCGTCGGCACCGGTAGCCTTTGTCATGTTGTTGGTTTGCAAATTTATCAAAGATATATGTAGTTTATCAGAAGTGGATTTCGTTGAGACAAAGCTGGAGCGGAAGTACATCCATGGTGCTGGTTTGTGGTGCTTGTTTATGGTTTTCAATCTCTTATAGTCTTTTTGAATTTAGGTTTGGTAGTAATCGCTTATGTTTTGAAAATTTAAGTTATTAATTTGATTTATGAAGAGGCATGCGTCAGATGTACATATCTTCAAATCTGTTGACGGTGTGGCATAGCTACTTTCGTTGTCGTTTTCGTAATTGTGTAACGTCTCCATCCTTGTCGTTGTTTTACCGGATTTTTACAAAAAAATCTCTTCTTCTAGAGTTTTAATTTTCCGGGTAGTAGTTAGGTGTTGGACTTTTTTAGTAATCTCTTGTCTTCGATCGTTTTTGGAGCTTTGTAATGGTATCTAAAACTGGGTTTCAATCTGACAAATCTTATTTTCGGCAAGGAGTTTCGCTATGTTCTTTACATTTCTGTAACGGTTTATCCTCTTAATCGATGGACTTAGTTTCATAGGCTTACTTGTATGGTTTTGGTTTTTCATATGTTTCCCATAAAGCTTTTGACTCCGGAGAAATGTTGTTTTCTGCCAGCTTTTGACTCCGGAGAAATGTTGTTTTCTATCGGTTTTTGTTTCCAGAAAAATATTATATTTTGTTGGTTTTAGTTTCCAAATAATCTTATATTCCGTCGATTTTGTATATTTTAGATTTTAATAATAAAATAAAGATTTCAACTTAAAAAATATATACTAGACAATGATAATACTCTAAACATGGTATATCTCATATTTTTATTTTCTTTATAAAAAAATGAATAAGATTGGATTATTGGCAAGTGGATATGACATGTGACAAGGCAATGAGACGTATCCCGTGCGTAACTTTCCTTCTTCTCTGGATAAGCATTTGCCACCTCTTTGTCCCTTATTTTTCCTCTTCTCTTTTTTTGAAATAAAAGATTGATTCAGTGATCCAAATTCATACTTCAGTTCCTCTTTTTTTTTTGGTTAAATACTTCAGTTCCTTTTATTCTCAAAATCGAACTTTAAACTGTTTCCCTATTGATTTTAATTTACTTGTTTTTTCTTTTTATCCAAAAGAGGAATCATTTTCCACTATTGATGAAGAATAACTAATACACAAACAAATGTCTTTTTCTTTTTGGTCAGACACAAACAAACATCTAAAAGATTCTATAATAGTAAGATCAAAGACCTTTGCAAAAAAAAAAAAGACTATTCCGCAAAAATGGCGTTAACACTATGTGAGTCTTATGATCAAAGCTGGTCACAGTTGAGGTGAACTTATTTCTCTAAACGTCATCGTTTCACTTCCATGTTCAGGTGGTAGAGCTCGTCGCTTAGTCTCTGCAACATCAATTCATAGCAATGGTTGTCTTCACAGAGTGAGTCCCACACCTTGATCTTCATGTCCTTGATTACATAATTTCAAACCTGATTTTATTCAAACTATTCCAAATTTCAATTTTTTCATTTGTTGAAGCTGCAACAAACGGGATCCGATCGGTTTCAGCTTGGTGAAGCAAAAGCAATAAGATTATTACCCAGGTGATAAGATAGATTCTGTTCTCTGTTCTACAAAGTTGCCTTTTTATAAAGCTAGAATCTTTGCAATAATAAACTTTTACCCGTTAGAGGAAACGCTAAAACAAACTAATGGGAATCTAAGAATAAAGACAAAGATTACTCAAGTTTTTTTAGGAGGACGAACATGGTTCAGGAATTGGGAAGTAGAGAAGAATTTATGAAAGGGAGCAGAGAAATTGAGACAAGTTATGATATTTTGGGTGAGATGAGACAGAGATTTCTGAGATTCAAGAAACAAAAGTATCTGTAAGCAAGACACTCATTTTCTTGATCCTCTGTCTTTTGCTCTGTTCTTCTCTGATTCATTTTCTTGATCCTTTGTCTTTTGCTCTATTCTTCTCTGATTCATTTTCTTGATCCTCTGTCTTTTGTTCTGTTCTTCTCTGATTCACTTTAAATCAGACCACAAATAGAAAAGTTTCAAGCTTTGGCCATAGCTCAATCACCAAAGGTGAGTATCATCAACTCTATTCCAATTCTTTCTTCAAACTTTTAATCAAACTCCAAAATAGCAGATTATGCGTCTAATTGGTAGAGAAATTTTCGCGGGGTTAAACCAAACTGACAAGGATAAGAAAAAAAACAGGTTATGGTGATAGGATGTGCAGATTCAAGGGTATGTCCATCTTATGTACTAGGATTTCAACCAGGTGAAGCTTTTACTATCCGAAATGTCGCCAATCTCGTTACCCCGATTGAGGTGCATTCACATTTACTCCATTTGTCCTTATAGTTCCTCATCAAGAAAACCTCTAAAACCCTTTTGATGTTTTCCTCTGTTTTCGAAAGAACGGATCAACAGAAACCAACTCAGCTCTTGAATTTGCAGTCACTACTCTTCAGGTAAGCTTAAACTAAGTGAAAATTGCAGCAAAAGAATGTGTATACTCATGTCGTTTCTGTATAGGTTGAGAACATTATAGTAATGGGTCATAGCAATTGCGGAGGAATCGCAGCGCTAATGAGCCAACAAAACCACAAAGAAAATCAATCTAGGTAAGAGATATAAACAAATGTTTTTAATTTAAATAACTCTTCAAATTGTTCTTGATTGTTGCAACAACTTTTGTGTGTATAGTTTAGTAGATAAATGGGTTATGAATGGGAAAGCCGCTAAGTTAAGAACACAAGCAGCCTCATCCCACTTAAGCTTTGATGAACAATGCAGAAACTGTGAGAAGGTAACTAATTTTAAACATCTTCTCTGTCACTTCAGGTCACTTGTACTGAAGCTGATTTGTGTATGTGTGAGTGTTTCTTTTGTGTGGGCAGGAATCAATAAAAGATTCTGTGATGAATTTGGTAACGTATCCATGGATAAGAGAGAGAGTGAAGAGAGGTGAAGTCAAGATTCATGGATGTTATTACAATTTGTCAGATTGTAGTCTTGAGAAGTGGAGACTCAGTTCAGACAAGAATAACAATGGATTCTATGTTTCAGACAGAGAGATATGGAGTTGAGTAAATATAAGAACAATCTCAGTTCTAATATTCAGATGTATCCTTTGTACATATGATTGATTACACAAACTGGAAGAAGAAGAAAAGTAATATTGTAAATAAGGGTATATAATAATTAGTATAAAAGTCTTTTTAATACAAAAATTACTGATATTATTTCGATTGAAAAATGAACATAAATTTTTTATAAAAAAATACAAAATAGTGTATTAATTCCAGTACTATTTACAACTAGCTTGGTTGTAGGTCGAGTCGGGTTTTCGGTTTGGTATCGATTTAGGTGGTTTTGTTTCGGGTTTAAGTCGCAAACTGATAAAATCGACATTTGTGTGTATACATGTTTCAAACTTTGTTTGATGTGTGAATTAAGAAATTTAATTTAATGGAAAAATAGAACGGGACATAAACTTATTTTAATACAGCTATATGAAAGTTTGGAAAGGAAAATAGATTGACAGAAAAACTGGGTCCCACCACCACAAAATTGACAGAAAAACTGGGTCCCACAAAATTGACAGAAAAACTGTGTCCCACCACCACTATGTGAAAAGGAAAAACAATACAATAACAAAAAAAATTAATAAAAAACTAATTAAGAATCAATAGTGCAAAACATAACAATTATACTCGACAATAGCGTTCCCTGTCTTGAGATCAAACACATATGTTCTTGCCTGAACATAACCTCTAGCAAATCGGAAAAGTCCACTTCCTCCGATCACCGGCATCTCCCTCACCTTATCAAACACCGAGTTTCGTCCAAATACGGTGATCGTGCTTCCATTGTATTTCCCATCCGTAATAGCGAAATTCATAGCCATCAACAATCCCACCTCTTCTTTGGATGTGGCTGCATAAAACCCTTGTGCCCTTCCCACCATTTTGGAGCTTAGTTTTGAGGTAAGCGTTAAAGGGTTATCGATCATACGCATTTGCCCGAAGCCTGTTGGTGCCGTGTAGTTTTTTGGAGGGTTCATGATTGGGACCGAAGTCGGGTCTTTGCCATCCAAGATGTCGTGCCAATACACTTTAAAATGAGTTAGTTTCTCTTTCTTGTGACGCAAAAAATCACGTTCGAGGGTTTCTCCTGTGACCGAAAATAGGACGAGGGACAGGGTTAGAGAAGAGAGAAGAAAGAAGGAGAGTAAAGTGGCCATTAGTGAAGAAGATGACTTTGTGGGTTTTGTGGCTACAATTTCATATTTCGGGTTGATATAGACATTATTAAATATGGAGGAGGACATTCTAGAAAGTGTGAACGGTCGTGTTGAATGTGTAATGATATCTGGAGTTGGTGTACCTACTCCAACTCATTGAAAATTATGTCGGTATCTTTATGGAGAGAGTAGTTCAATTAGATAACTTCGATTCTAGAAACAAAACAAGAACACCTAAAAAGCATCACCACAATTTTTAACTAAATTAGGATATCAAACCCAAAATCTTTGAAGTTCCTGAAAAAAAACCCATCATGGTCATATTAAGACGGGCTGCGGAATCCACCATTACTCGTAACCTTGTAGCATCTCAAATATCTCTAGTTATCTCTTGTTTTACGAACTTTGCTTTTTTGTGCTCAATCATCTTTAATATCTATGGTGGAAACATGGTTAAAACTCTTGGAACAATAAAGAAAATTCACCAGATAATGCAATCCGAAAACGAATCAAACAGGCAGTTCAAATGGTGACGAAAACCCGAAACGTGTAACGAAATCAATACTTACAAAAAGTAAGACTAAGCAAAACATTAAAATCTAGCAAAAAGAGTCACATCTAGTTTAAAAAGTCACACTTGTGTTTTTTTTCCCTACAATACCCCATTATCAATATTCAAATTTTGAGAAAACTCAATAGCCAGAGCAAGTGAAAACTCACTTGGTGAAGCTTCTTCACAGGAGAATAGTCCAACAATCTTGTGGAATCCTCTCTTTTTGGAAAACAAAGCTGGATTCATATTCTATTACTTCACGAGTGGATTACTATACTAATCTTGGAATCTATGTTTATTATTAGTTTGCCTAATTTGTTTTCGTATAACTGAACTAATCTCCATACCGAAAATATCCTCCTGGCTTGTGTTGAGAAAAAATGTTATTACAAAACTGTCATTACTTTTCCTTTGCCACGTAGGCAAAAGTTGGTTTTATTTATAGAAATACTAGCGTGCAAAAAAACGAAAGTCTACCGTTTTTTTATGGTAGACTTGTTTGATTTTCGTCAACTCAAATTTTGGATGGTAGATTTGTTTGAAGGATGATAAATTTGTTAAATCTTGGTAAACTTATTTTGGTAGACATATTTTACCGACTCGGTAGATATGTTTCAAGACGGTAGATATATTTTCTTCGAAGGAAGATTTGTTTATGGGTTGGTAGACTTTACAACCAATACGTTGACTTACAGTACATGTTTGATTTTTTTTGGTAGATTTATTAACAATGGTGGTAGATTAACCTCAAAAACGGTAGATTTATATATATTTCTTTTGGTGGAAGAGTTATCTACTAGGAAATATCGGATGGTTAGTTTTTCGAGACGGTATATTTATTTCTTTGCGGTAGATTTATAATGGGGTGGTAGATTTATTCATAATGACGGTAGATATAAAACCGTATAACATCTCAGTCACTTCGTTTTGTAATAGCGGTAAATTTAATATTAGTCACGGTAGATTTATATTGGTTTGGTATATTTATTTATAATGGCGGTAGATATAAAAACGTCTAACATCTTGGTCACTTCGGTTTGTAATGGTGGTAGATTTAATATTAGTCAAGGTAGATTTAAAATAAATGGTAGATTTATTTGTAATGGTGGTAGATTTAGTAAATCTTTTGGTATTTACTCAAATAACCTTCAGTTGGTAGACTTATATTCGTTGGTAGATTTATCATGTCTGCGTTGTGGTAGACTTTTAATGACGGTAGATTTATTGACATTGTTTGGTGGTAGACATTTGACCTTTTTCAGAATGACAAATGATGTTTTTGCCCTACACTAAAACTTAGATTTACGAAAAAACTAGGCACTCAATTTTGCTAAGTATGCGAATTTTTAGTGTTTGATGGTAAACTTATTGTGTTAGATGATATTTTTTTCGAGTTAACCTTTCTCTTAACGTATCCGTCAATATATATATATGCAGTTGTCAACTACTACAATGTCAAAAATTCCTTGCATTAACTTTTTTTTCATCATCTACCTCTTCTCTCAAACTCTGGTTTTCAGATTAACCTTGAATTTATGTCCTATTGGTTCTCTTAAACCTTCAACTTATGTCCCTTTCATTTTTTTTTGTTGTGATAACTATCTTTTAATATATGGTCTTTTGGTTCTTATTTGTGTTAATATATTACATTTAACTCAAATTACACTAAACCTTGAACATTACAATGTCAAATGACATATCATAAATTGTAATAGTGCTTTTATGCAAGATGTTTATGGAATCGTACCTGAATTATAGCAAACATGGTAGGAAAATGACATGTTAGACAAATGATTCACCGTTTGCAACAATTATAATTCAGTAACAAAGCTAACATCGTCTAAAATCCAATTATCATTTCTACAAATTCAAATACAGACCATCAATTCAATAATAAATCTACCATCATTTCAAAACAAATCAGTACAAGAAAAATAGGTATTGATAGCACATTAAGATAACACAATTTCTGTAACTGCTATTATAGGTGATATCGAAGGCTGGGATGCTCTATCAGAGCATTAAAAAAATGCTAACCACAAAAAAATTAAGAGATAATTACTAGAATAACTTCATAATGTTGTGTTATTACTAGAATAACTCTGTCACACCTTCCTCTAACTAAAATAACCTTCAAAAAGTGGTAAAAGTCATTCATGTACATATTTTTGTTTTAATCACCAAAATGCCATTAACTTTTTTTTTCGTTTTAATTTTGAGTTTTTTTTTATAGAAAATAAAGTAATGAAAAAAAGAAATAAAACATAAAGAATATACTAAAAAAAAACATTCGTCATTGGAAAAAAAAAAAAAGAAGAAAGCCGGCGATTTTGAGGGCGACAAATCGAAAACCTATTGTCTTCTCCGGCGAGTGGAACTCCGACGCCTATTACTTTCGGCATAACGTGCATAGATTCCGGCGTCGATTAGGTAAACTTCCTCTCCTTTGTCGAGTCTTTTCTTCTTCTTCGGCGAGGCTTGCGATGGGCCAATTTTTTTTGGGTTAAGCGCCGAAATCGAGTTGTAGGTGAAGCGCAGGCGAGAAGTAGGTGAATTTAAGGCGAAGTTAAGGCGGAAATCGGTTTTAGTAGGGGCAGTTTGCGAATACTGAGTTTTTTGGAGAAAAAATTGAACCATAATTTTTATGTGTGTAGATATCGGTGGTTCACGGTAAAGCGGTGGTTCACGGTGAAGCGGTGGTTCACGGTGAAGCGGTGGTTCACGGCTTGCAGATAACTTACAGAAGCGATTCCGGTGAAAGGAGACAACTTTCCGGTTAGGTGAATAAATCTACAAATATTTTAGGTTTGGTAGACTTGTTTGATTTATTTGGTGGTAGACTTGTTTGATTTATTTGACTTGTTTGATTCATTTGGTGGTAGACTTGTTTGGTTTCATTTGGTAGACTTGTTTCGTTTCGTTTCATTTTATTTGGTAGACTTGGTTCGTTTTGTTTCATTTCATTTGGTAGACTTATTTCGCTTCGTTTCGTTTCATTTTATTTGGTAGACTTGGTTCGTTTCGTTTCATTTCATTTGGTAGACTTATTTCGCTTCGTTTCGTTTCATTTCATTCGGTATACTTGTTTCGTTTCATTTGGTAGACTTGTTTCGTTTCATTTGGTAGACTTGTTTCGTTTCATTTCATTTGGTAGACTTGTTTCGTTTCATTTGGTAGACTTGTTTCCTTTCGTTTCATTTCATTTGGTAGACTTGATTCCTTTCGTTTCATTTCATTTGGTAGACTTGTTTCCTTTCGTTTCATTTCATTTGGTAGACTTGTTTCCTTCCGTTTCATTTCATTTGGTAGACTTGTTTCCTTTCGTTTCATTCCATTTGGTAGACTTGTTTCCTTTCGTTTCATTTCATTTGGTAGACTTGTTTCCTTTCGTTTCATTTCATTTGGTAGACTTGTTTCCTTTCATTTCATTTCATTTGGTAGACTTGTTTCGTTTCATTTGGTAGACTTGTTTCGTTTCATTTGGTAGACTTGTTTCATTTGATTTGGTAGACTTGTTTAAAAGGTATAGTTGTGATATTACTTTTGATGTATTTGACCTTTGACTTATTATGTGTTTCACAGAGATGGCCACATCTAGCGAGTCTAAGGATTATCCTCGGAGATTGTATCCGCCAGGAAAGTCTCCCTTGCAGATCCATAGCTTTAATTACGGTTGCCACCTGAGTGATTTCGGGTTGCTGAGGGATGCAGTGGGTGATGAGGTCTACAATAATATTATGAACAAATCTCAAGTTGGAGTAATTCTCAAGCTTGCATTGAAGACGTATGTTTGGAGTGCACACACTGTTCATCAGTTTATAAGCAACCAATTGCAAATTGATAGGAGGTATGAGATGTGGTCAATCATCGGTGGGCGGCCGTTGAGGTTTTCTATGCATGAGTTTGGTGAAATAACGAGCTCAACTGTGATCCAGTTGTTGTAGATGATTGGGACACGGATCACACAGATTTTTGGGAAGAGATTGGTGTGAATCCCTCAGAAGGGCCTAGCTGGAATGAGCTGGTTAATGTCTTGGAGAAATGCAAGACTTGGAGCGTCTCGAAGAAGGAAATGGTAGGAAAGCTATTCATATTGCATGTAGGAATATTTGGCCTGCACCGGAATAGTCGAGTCCCCTTGATGTTCGCTAAAAGGGTGTTAGACGAAGAAGCTTTTGAGAATCATCCGTGGGGTCGGCATGCTTTTAAGAGTTTAATAGATTCTATTAAAGTTGCTTCTTTAGGCGGAGCTAGTTACATTCTTCGTGGGTTTGTGCATGCGTTGCTCATATGGGCATATGAGTCTGTACCTATCTTGGGAGAAGAGAAAAAATGAGCACAATCCTGATATTGTTCCTCCACTTCGGTGGTGTTCATCACGGCCGCGATACACTCTCGACTCTATTTTGGCGGAGGATAAAAATACTTCCGAGGACAAGAAGGTATGTACTGATTTATGTTTCCTTGTATGTGATAATTGGTTTGGTTAATCTGTGGTGGTAACTTGATTTTGAATTGTTTTGGCAGATCATATTAGGTGGTAGGCTTGTTTATGAATTGTTTGGTAGAGTTATTTATATATTTGAATTGTTTTGGCAGACTTATGATCTCCCAAATTGTTTTGCTAGGTTGTGGTAGACTTGTTGATGACGTTTGGTAGAGTTAATTTTGTATCGAATTGTTTTGGCAGACTTATGATCTCCTAGGTTGTGGTATACTTGTTGATGACGTTTGGTAGAGTTAATTTTGTATCGAATTGTTTTGGCAGACTTATGATCTCCTAGGTTGTGGTATACTTTTATGACGTTTGGTAGAGTTATTTTTGTATCGAATTCGTTTTGGCAGACTTATGATCTCCTAGGTTGTGGTAGACTTGTTTATGACGTTTGGTAGAGTTATTTTTGTATCGAATTCGTTTTGGCAGACTTATGATCTCCTAGGTTGTGGTAGACTTGTTTATGACGTTTGGTATAGTTAATTTTGTATCGAATTGTTTTGGCAGACTTATGATCTCCTAGGTTGTGGTATACTTGTTTATGACGTTTGGTAGAGTTATTTTTGTATCGAATTGTGTTTTGGCAGACTTATGATCTAGGTTGTGGTAGACTTGTTTATGACGTTTGGTAGAGTTAATTTTGTATCGAATTGTTTTGGCAGACTTATGATCTAGGTTGTGGTAAACTTAACAATATTGTTTACCTATGGTCGCCAGTTCGTGTCAGACACTTATTAGGTGAAGCCGCGGGAGGAGATTTATCCATTTTGGCCCAACGAAGACTCAAAGCCAGACGTTGATAGGAAGATGGATAACATGATCCAAGATATTCTTGATGGATGCTTAGATGAGACGGTTTGGGATAACGCTGAGGCGGCTGTGAAGTCCTTGAAGAAGGAAACTCCAGAGGCTATTCATGTAAAGAAGAAGAAGAGGGACAAAGAAATTGAAGATGAAGAAGAGGGACAAACTGATGTGGAAAGGAAGAAGCAGAAGAAGAAGGAAAATAAGAAGAAGAAGGAAGGAAATCGAAAAGGGAAAAGAAGAAGAAGAAGAAGAAGATTTTGATCTTCGACTTGAAGAGTTTAAGAGAAAAGCGAAAAGGGAGGAAAAAAAGGAGAAGATAATTGAGAAGAAAAAGACTAGTGTGGAGAGGAATGAAGAGATCTTAAACGCCATTCAGTTTTGGCAAACCAAGTGGGACAAATGGAAAAAAAAATTGGAGGCCAACTTAGTGGGTTGGAAATGAGGTTGTATACTCTCGAGGCCAAAGATATGTTGAAAGAGAAGGAAGTTTTGGTCCTGGAGAAGGAAGATTCGGTCGAATTCGCTGCCAAAGATGCCAAAGATGCCAAAGATGCAAAATCCAAAGCCCGAGATGGTTCCGGGGAACAAGATCCGGTACGCAAGTCTCTATGTTAATGAAAGTAACTTAGAGAAGTTACTTGGAGACTACTAGAAAACCTAAAACTTTTGAACAAATTGGGTGTTTTAAAAACGAGATGGTAGGAAGTTTGAAGAACAATAATGTTTGAGTTTTTTCTTCTTTATGGTATACTTCTTTTTTCTTTTGTTATGGTAGCCTTGTTAAATACGAATTGACTCGCATTGGTAGACTTGTTCGAATCGCATTGGTAGACTTGTTCGAGTCGCATTGACATACTTGTTTGATACAATATGGCAGAGTTGTTTGATACGATATGGTAGATTTGTTCGAGTCGCATTGGCAGACTTGTTTGATACGATATGGCAGACTTGTTTGATACGAGATGGCAGACTTGTTTGATACTGATGTCTCTAATAACATTTTAATGTCACAGTCGTGGATGTTAGAGGTACATGAAACGTCTGAGCCAGAGTTTCCCATAGCAAGGGTCGTTAGAACCCTGTCGTCCAACTCAAAAAGGTTCGTAAAGTGAAAATTGAACCAACTGTCCCGAAAGTGACGATGCAACAAGTGAAAACCAAAACCAAACCTCAGCTTCGAAAGAAATATGATGACGAAGACTTTGTTGATACACCTCCACGACAGAAACCTTCATCACCTATTTCACCATTATCTGACCCTATGGAAAATGCAAAGATGCAAGCAATTGGCAGCGGATTAGATAAGCTGATGGCACTTCTAGCCAAGAAAGATCATGGACTCAGAAAGCAGCATACCCTAGCTCCCACTCAAGTGTCACCATTTGTAGGAAGTTCAGCGGTCAAACGCATCATGTTTGGTGTAATCCCTTCAGAAGCTTTCTACGATCCTTTTGAAGAGGTGGACAGTCATAAACTGGATCGATTGATCCAGTTTGTGGCGACAGATCTGTAAGTCATTCATGTTAATGGTATAAAAATTTATTTTAAACGATGTACCTCTCATTTCATCATTTTATCACGTCCGCATTTATAGGGAGAACCAAATCGATGTCACCGATCCAGTTGTTGAATTTTACCTTCAACTGATGACACGTAAACAGGACTGGCCTTGTGAGAAGTTCGGCTGGGTGGGTGATAGGGTATTTTTCTTTCTGGTAGATTTATTTTTGGTAGATTTATTTTAATAATGGTTTATTAGCGGCAGATTTATATATTTTTGTAATTTTGCAGCATATGTCAGCGGCAATGAATATGTTTCGACAACGGTCTTTGGGAATCCCATCTCCTTATCAAAGAGGTGGAAAGGTTGCATTCCTAGATCCTCTGTTCACCGCACAATGGTTTGTAGAATACAACATGGACTTCTTACCTAATGAGAAGAGTTGGATGTTTGACAGTGGATATTTTGACGTCGCCAATGGTCGATCTCCTGATTTTGCAATGACAAATAAGAAATGGTTCAAGGATGTCGAGCTCTTGTACATTTGCCACAATATCGACAATCAACATTGGATTGCCGTTGAGGTGGACATTCCGAAGAAAAAGGTTAATGTCTATGATTGCATTAAAGGTTTATATGGCGATGATACCATAATAAAAGATATGAGGGCATACGCGAAGATGATTCCACTGTTGTTGAACAAAATGTTTCCAAGCGAATGGAAGAGTGAGAAAGCCTTTCACACCTACATGATGAAGGGTATTGTGCAAAACGAACAAAGTGGTGATTGTGGCGTTTATACGTTGAAATATATCGATTGTTTGGCTCTTGGTCATGTTATGGTAGATCTTAACGATAATAACATTGCTGGGATTCGTATGAAATATGCAGCTGAGATTATGGACGAGATTCCATCGGACTGGTTTGGAGAAACAATTCAGCGATATGATCCTAACCCTCGTGGTGAGTATGATGATAGGGTTCCGTTGCAGACAGTTTCTGGGAAGTGAGGGATCAGAATTTGTGCTTTTGTAGAGTAGTGCTTCTGTAATCGCGGTAGGTTTCAAAGGACCATGTTTTTTGCATGAAGTGGGTCCTTTGAAAGTTTGGTAGACTTGTATGTACATATTGTCTCGCAAGCAAGGTTTTTTGGTGAAGTGATGTTTGCGAGATATTTTGTTCACGATTATGGTATACTTGTTTCACGGTATGGTAGATTTGTTTCACGATATGGTAAACTTATTTCACGATTATGGTAGACTTGTTACACGATTATGGTAGACTTGATTACGATTATTGTTCATTTCAACAAAGAAGCAAGCAACACATATCACTGTCAAACTTATTATTACACATATAAAGGAGAATGTAATGAGTTCACATTAGACATGTAGCACGATTATGCCCGCCGTCACCACATTTGGAACACTTGTGTTCTTTCCTTGGACGTTTCTTCTCCATTGCCACTTCCATTGCACTTTTGATTCGGGATTTTTTGGGCCGGCCGGGTGGGTTACGAACCAAAGGAGGCATACAAACTTTCTTAGCCACTTCTTCGGGCACAAGTAACGCAACATCCCTTGGCATTACTGTCCCCGAGTAAGCGTTGTACAAGAAATTTGTATGAAAGTAGGGATGGCATAGAGAGATCCTTGAAATTTTTGCAGCTTCCGCCGCTGCAATGGCATGGACGCACGGGATTTTATCAATGTCAAACCTTCGGCAAGAACACTTTTTCTCATCCAAATTGACAACATGCAAGGATGTTCCGCCGGTGACCTGTGCATGATGGTCATTTATCTCTTGCACAGTCAGTTGCTTGGCAGCTTCAACTCTGACTTGTTGTAAATACAAATTTGTCATCAGATATAATAAATCTACCGTCAAACTAAATAAATCTACCGTCAATCTAAACAAATCTACCAAACATAAATAAGAATGTAAACTTGTACCCGTAGCAATTTCTCAACAGCAGTAGTAAGCTCTGTTTTCATTACACTTGCAGTCTGGCGCCTTTTCGCAAACCACCTTGTTAGAATCGACCTTATTTCGTCCAAAAGTGTCACGATTGGAAAACTTCTTACTTTTGAGAGGACCTTATTTATCGATTCCGCTATGTTGCTAGTCATAAAGTTGTACCTATCTCCCGGGAAATGAACCCGAGTCCACATACGTACATCCGCTTTTTGCAAATAGTTATAAAGTCCGGGATTACTAGCTTGAATCTGCCTAAATAAGACATTGAAATCTAGAAGCCTATATGCGGTTGCGGCCTTCTTCACAAGTCTGAAAGAATCCCCGCCTTTAAATTTCACCAAAATATTCTTATGCAAATGATAAGTGCAAATACCCCGACTAGAAAGGGGGTAAATCTTCCCTATCGCGTTTCCAATTGCTCTATGCCTATCTGAAATGATGGCAAGTCCTTCATCATCTGGGATAACCCGGTGTAATTGTCTAAAGAACCATTCCCAAGACTCATCATTTTCGGTATCAACGACAGCAAAAGCAATCGGAAATATATTAAAATTCCCATCTTGCGTTGAGGCAATGAGTAGTGTACCTTTGTATGTACCAGTCAAAAACGTCCCATCAACAACCACAACTTTCCGCATAAACGGGAACCCATGTATGCATGCACCAAATGTGAGGAACATAAACTTGAACTTGTCTCCCTCGTCAACTTCAAGCTTTATAAGTGTCCCCGGGTTAGCCCGCCTAATCATGTATAAGTACGACGGAAGGTCCTCGTAACCATTCTCCGAACTTCCTGTTACAAGTTCCCGTGCATACTTTAATGCACGATGGGCCTTCCAATACTCCATCTGTATTAAATTGACCAAATTTAGTCTACCAGAAAAAGTCTGCCATTTCGTATAAACAAGTCTGCCATATCGTATAAAACAAGTATGCCATATCGTATCTAACAAGTATGCCTTATCGTATCAAACAAGTCTGCCCTATCTAACAAGTCTGCCCTATCGTATCTAACAAGTCTGCCCTATCGTATGATGTAAAGGATGTCAAACCTTAATTCCATATCGTTTTGTGAGAGCATCAGCAACATGATATGGCAAAACAGTTGGTCCAACACCACCTACAAAGTCTTTATAAAGACGTCCTAGTATCTCATGAGTTGCTTGCCGTGCACGAGACGAACGCATCGTAACAGAACATGTGTGCTCTCCAACAAAAGTCTTAATATGGAACCTTGGATTATCTTCTATCGTTGATGCACGAACCCTCCATTTACATCCTTCTACCCAACACTTAACCGTCAACAATTTTGGCGTTGAATAACCAACATCAAAGTCGAATTTATTTGCAACCGCATAGATCTTCAATCTCGTCTCCAACTCCTCTTTTGTTTCATAACATTGCCCAACACCTAAGTCTATGGACTTCATTTCCATCTGCACAAAATCAGGAATCGTTGTTGAAGACGGTTTCTTTGGTGGCAGATTTTGCATGTCTTCTTCGTTATCGGAATCCTTTCCACACGCCCCGTACTCTTCATCATCAGAACTTGCACCATCCGGGTCTTCGCAATTGTCAAATCTGTATTCCTCATCTTGTTCATCAATTTCGTGAACTTGTTCTTCTTCTTTGCATGATCTTCTTGAATTTTTCCCAACGACACGATCACCTTCTGAGTTTGATAGTTTGACATCTTTGACGACATCCTCCACTTTCTCTATAATTTCCACGCATAAACGAACTGTTTCGTTTTGAAATTGTTGCAAAAAACTAGAGAGTTGTCTACTCGTTGCCACAAATACTGGAGGTGTATCTTGTGGTAATTTTTGCAAATATTGTTTCGACAACATATAACTCAATTGTACCTCATAATAGCGATGATCCAATCCGAAATCTTCATAAACCATCCGAAAGAAATCACCAAACGAGGTTTTATGATCCACTCCTAAAATTCGACACCCTTTTGACTTATAAACCAAGAAGACCCAACGATTTTTCTGAAAAATCCATTTCCCAGAAACTAGAATAATTTGCTCCATGGTTGAAGATGAGGAGATGATGAAGAAGATGATGAAGATAAAATTTTTTCAAGATACAATACAGAAGCTAAAGAGATTTGCCGTCGGCGGCGCGATCTGGGCGGTGGGCGGCGCGACCTAGAACATCTTGGAAAAGAGTTCATCCAAGAAAAAAATCTGGGCGGTTCATCATCTGGGCGTGGGCGGCACGACCTAGAAGAAGATCCATGGCGTTTTTTTAAAAATCTGAAGTTTTTTTGTGGGCAAAATCGTCATTTGTTAATCTCCTATTTCAATAAGTCTGCCGTCAATAACAACAATCAATTTTAGATAAATCTACCAACTTCATATAAATCTACCAACTTACGATAAGTCTGCCAACTTAATATAAGTCTGCCAATTTTGTGTGTCCCAAAAGATTATATAAACCTACCGCCATTACCGA
>PKMM01010303.1:0-13893 GCA_002933915.1 Eutrema heterophyllum | reverse complement strand
GCATTTTGAAAGTTAGTTTAGTAATCCTCCCTAAAAAAAATTATATATATATATATATATATGTGTGTGTGTGTTTTATAGGATGCAAAATACCAAAAGCATTTAACCGACAAACGCCACAGTTTTGGGATGTGATGGTACGATGTCTTGCATTACACGATGTTTATTCGCAGCATCAACAGTCCTCCCGACAAAGAAGAGAAGAGATAATGAATGAGGGACATGCATATGATGATATGCATGGTTACTCAGACATCGATGGTAGTGATATGCCTCAAAATCATGTACCCAAGGCCGAAGAAAATGAAGAAGTGTCTCGTGTTAACCTTGACGATGATACACACCCTTCAAATGAGCTCACCCATGATAGTGGCAGAGGTGAGCAACGTTGCAGACGTAGGGGTAGTTCGCATTCTAGTGGCAAACGTGGGAGTAGTTCGCACTCTAGTGTTAGACGTGGGAGTAATTCACGTAGATCTGGCGGAAGCTCATGAGCCAATGTTGGAAGTGGTTCAAGAGGAAATCGTAGAAGACAAATCATTTGAGACAACCATACAAGAACCATCACTGGCTTTCAAGAGTTTCAACGACAGAGTTTGCAACAACTTCGTCCAGGTAGTTTTGACCAAGATGATTACGATGAATTCAAGAAGGCTGAAGCGATCTTCCTTGCTCTGAACGTTCTAAAGCACACTAAAGTTTATTGGACATGCCTTAATTCACTTAAAGGGCTAGTATTTTGGCGTAAGTATTTTATGGATATAGTTGGAAGCACCGATGAAGATAAGCTACAACTGCTAGAAGCAATGACTGGTGTTTCACGGAACAACCAAGATGTGCCAAAACAGTTGGGTTCAATCCAATCATTCGGGAGTCCACATTCAGGAGTTCTATCATCTGGTAGTCCATCTTCCGTGGGTAACAACCCAAATTTTTGGTCGGAAAAAGGTGGTTGCGGCGGAGAGGAGGCTAAAAGAGACGTTGACATATGCGGCAGAGAGTTAAAGCTTTGGGAGTGGTTGAGGAAGCATTGGGACTCGTGCCTGTGAGAGTTTTCAAACCTCGTACGGACACTCGAAAACTGCCTCATGTATGATCTATTACAACATTTATCCCGAGGGAAATGCTAAAGATCGGGTATGTCTTTATGATTGGATTAGGTTTAATTAATGGTGTTCGAACCAGCGCCAAAACCCAACCGATAAAGTAAACCTAAGAAATTGGAATTAAATTGGAAAAAACCAAGTCGTTTATAAAGCTAAAAGATTCTGTTAAATAACTGAAACGAACCAGAGCCAAAATCAAAACCAGGGCCAAGTATTACTACAAGGGTGAGCTAAACCTTTGTTTCAGTCCCAAGAGTCCCGTCCAATACAAAGAATGTGCTATCATTGAGAAGTGACCTTAACTCCGATTGGAGTATAAATGTAACTTAAAGGAAGAAAAAAACATGTAAAAATGTGAATTTTTAGTTCCCATAGAGAATCTTGAGAAACATGGAGACGAATGGACCCAATTTGATTTATAGAATGAACATCAGAAAAATCGTCAACGGGCAGTCCTGCATTGCGAAAAAGGGGGGAAAAATCGAACCTTTCAATATTTCTGAAAAACCATTCTTTGGTTTAAAGCAGATTCCTCAATAGATAATCTTGAGGAAGGGAATATTCATTTGGAAGAGGAAGAAACATACCTTTTCTTTCTCCATCTTCTCCTTCTCCCTATTATCCATTAGCGTTATCTACCAATCTTGCTTACTCTTTGAGGAGGCCATACGACACGAGTGACCCGTCCTCGAATTAAACCCAAAGGAATCTGCCAAGCAAGTTTATCCACATCAGTCACATGGGACAAGGCCTTGAAGAGTATCATATGAATCATCTACGTTCAAAATCTACGAAAAATATGAATCATCTGTGTTGGGGTCCAGAAGCAGAGGACTTACAGGGCCAAAGGTTTTTGAGTCTAAGCTGGAAGCTTTGTTATCTCCTTCTACCCAACAATGACCTTATGGAACTCTGATCACATCACTCGAACTACTTATCCATTCACTAGGCATCCCGACTATCCTCTCTATGTGTCTATCCCTGAAATGAGTTGGAGAGCTGCCAGAGATATGCAATTCACACTGTCAGGAGCTCATTGATGTATTTCAAAATATATCATTTTGAACACATACAACACAATGTCAGAGGAATACTATGAAACATATTTGAGACCTGAAAGAGCCAGAAATAACTGAGCTTTGGAAGCAACAGAAAATTACATAATACAANGAGACGAATGGACCCAATTTGATTTATAGAATGAACATCAGAAAAATCGTCAACGGGCAGTCCTGCATTGCGAAAAAAGGGGGGAAAAATCGAACTTTCAATATTTCTGAAAAACCATTCTTTGGTTTAAAGCAGATTCCTCAATAGAGAATCTTGAGAAACATGGAGACGAATGGACCCAATTTGATTTATAGAATGAACATCAGAAAAATCGTCAACGGGCAGTCCTGCATTGCGAAAAAAGGGGGGGAAAATCGAACTTTCAATATTTCTGAAAAACCATTCTTTGGTTTAAAGCAGATTCCTCAATAGAGAATCTTGAGGAAGGGAATATTCATTTGGAAGAGGAAGAAACATACCTTTTCTTTCTCCATCTTCTCCTTCTCCCTATTATCCATTAGCGTTATCTATTATCCATTAGCGTTATCTACCAATCTTGCTTACTCTTTGAGGAGGCCATACGACACGAGTGACCCGTCCTCGAATTAAACCCAAAGGAATCTGCCAAACAAGTTTATCCACATCAGTCACATGGGACAAGGCCTTGAAGAGTATCATATGAATCACTACGTTCAAAATCTACGAAAAATATGTGTTGGGGTCCAGAAGCAGAGGACTTACAGGGCCAAAGGTTCTTGAGTCTAAGCTGGAAGCTTTGTTATCTCCTTCTACCCAACAATAACCTTCTGGAACTCTGATCACATCACTCAAACTACTTATCCATTCACCAGGCATCCCGACTATCCTCTTTATGTATCTATCTCTGAAATGAGTTGGAGAGCTGCCAGAGATATGCAATTCACACTGTCAGGAGCTCATTGATGTATTTCAAAATATATCATTTTGAACACATACAACACTATGTCAGAGGAATACATGAAACATATTTGAGACCTGAAAGAGCCAGAAATAACTGAGCTTTGGAAGCAAAAGAAAATTACAGAATACAAAGAGTTTGATTTCATGGCCAAATATTTAAACTACATTATATAAAAGGTACAGTTTTTAGGCCATGTCCAGAGATTGAATATGAACGCACTTCATGATTCAGCACTACGAATAGATGAATTTTTTTATTTTGTAAGGTTCTAGTGATTTAGTTTAAATAACATTTTGAATGCTGTAAGCATCGGAGAAAAGACAAAAGCAAGAGACCAACATGTAATCAAGTATTACTCCTTATATAGTTATCTTCACTTGTCAAAGGATGATGACTCAAAAGTGGCTTGGCATTAAAAGGGATCATACCTGAACACTACAACATCACCACGCGCAAACTTGTAATTCTTAAGGCAAAATTTTTCTAGCAGAACATAATCATCTGCACCAACAATTGAACATCTAATAAGAAAGAAGAAGGGATCAAAAGAAGCAATAGTCTAATTTCAACTATATTGCCCCCAAAAATATTTACCTAAATACGAATTTAGTTGGGGATTGAATATTGGAAACATGGAATCTCCTCTTACCGGAACAACGCTACAACATCTATCTGAAATGGTAATAATATTTCCAGCGAATGCTTTCTTTGTCACTTCCCATAGAAGTTTCTGGATTCCCATGTCCAAGATGGTCTATCTAATATGTGATTCTCAACAACAGTCATAGAACCATCTGCAACAAAACCACAAGATTCTCTATGGAAACTAAAAATTCACATTTTTACATGTTTTTTTCTTCCTTTAAGTTACATTTATACCCCAATCGGAGTTAAGGTCACTTCTCAATGATAGCACATTCTTTGTATTGGACGAGACTCTTGGGACTGAAACAAAGGTTTAGCTCGCCCTTGTAGTAATACTTGGCCCTGTTTTGATTTTGGCTCTGGTTCGTTTCGGTTATTTAACAGAATCTTTTAGCTTTATAAACGACTTGGTTTTTTCCGGTTTAATTCCAATTTCTTAGGTTTACTTTATCGGTTCGGTTTTGGCGCTGGTTCGAACACCATCAAAAATAAATTGATTATTGTTTAAGTTACGACCAAAAAATTCCGTGGTGAATTTGCGATTGATTTTTCACGAATTTCCCATGTGACTACCAATGATTTTTTTTTTTTTGGTATTTGGTCGCAAATTTCTCACAGAATCTCGATCAATATATTCAGTTGTAAATAAGCAACAATTTTCCCACCAAATCACTAAATCATGGTATCTTGGTTGGAAATTGGTGGGTTATTTTCCCAACCAAAATTTCGGTGGGAAATTTTGTGGTATTTTGACATATTTTCTTGTAGTGTATAAGATTATTTCATGGTAACTTTTATTGATATCAAATGTTTGGAGTATTGCTTTATAAAAATACTAGATTATGACCCGTATATATGCGGGTTTATAGTTTAATATTTTATAACTCGTGAAAAAAACCAAAAAATCAAAATCAAAATTCAATTACCCATAAAAATAAATAATATACAAATTTAGAAATGTTATCGATGGAATAAATATATATTTTGAAAGAAGAATTTGGTGGAGCATATGCAATATATAGCTTTAGAAACGATTATTAGACTTATGATTTTCTTGTATGTAATTGACATACTACCAAATTGTTTATATAGAGGTGATAAATTATAATCTTTTCTTCTTTTAGGATTAGTAACTCATTGTTTAATTTCTTTAATCTAAATGGAAAAACTAAAAAAAAAAAATTTCTTAATAACTTTGCCTTTAGGAATCGATTATAAATTTAGTAAATTTTTTTTACACATGTTAGAATCTGATCAATTAACTTGATTAGGTGTCGCGATTAGGTGAGTTAACAACTTTGAAACATTCAACTTTATATAATAAGATTACAAAAAAGCATAGCACCGATGATTTTGATATTATTTCAAATTATGATTTTTACGTATACATTTTTTAAGAAATTGAGATTTCAATGTAATGCAGAAATCACATATGAGTCTTATTGCAAAAACACTGTTTAGTACATGTGATGTCACATATGCCATTTGCAGTTGGTCCAAATACAAATTTGCATGCTCGATCACACCTTCCAATAACCTTGCACGGCCCTATAAGTCTACCGCATATGAATTTGGGATATCTCCCATATTCTGTTCAACTGTATCAAATAAAGCTATATTTTATACTTTGATACCAAAAATTTAAGAGTAATTGCAAGATCTAGTATTTCTTAACTTCAAAATTAAGTTTTTTTTTCAACCGTGCGAACGCTTCTGTTCACACAGAAAAGACCCCCCAACCCCTATATCTGTATGAAGGTAGTAGCTGGTAGCTAGCGTGATTACGTAGAAGTGGTGGACCATTGGAAACCATGTGCGGAGTTAATCCTCTATAGGTTATGTTGTATTTTTTCTTCATCCTCATCTTCTCTCTTCATCCTCATCTTCTCCCTGCATCCCGTAAAGAAAATAATAAATTTGTGAAAAATCAAGATCAAAATTTCGTGTAAAAGACCAACTCTTAAACTCAATAAACAAAAACCAAGAAGAAGAAGAAGAAGAAGCAGAAGATTGGGATTTTCATTTTCTGTAATGGAAGGTTCGTGCTTTTGTTCATAGCTCTTTTCAAATTTCTTTTTATCCCCATCTGAGCAAACCCTAGATTTCTCGAATTCTCTCTCGCTTTGACTTGAATTTGCTTCTCGAGAACTGGATTTCACACTATTTATTAAACCTTACTCGTGGTTTGTCTTGGAAGCAGCATTTACCGTATTGCTGATTTGTCGTTGGAGCTCACCGGAACGGCGGTTACGCCGTCAAAGGATGTGAAACCGGCACCGGAAGCGAGAGGCGACGGAGCCAGGCGCAACCATTAAAAACTTTACTAATTTGTTTTGTGATTTTCTAGTAAAAAAACTATTGTTAACGATGTCAACATGTTAATTTACTTGTTAACGTTGTTATATGTTAAATTGAATTGTTAACTTGACTTGTTAACGATGTGAACATGTTAACTTCACTTGTTAACGATGTTATATGTTAAATTGAATTGTTAGCTTGACTTGTTAACGATGTTTATAGTTGAAAACCCATGAAACCCACAAAGATTCAATCTTTCACATCCATTTCTCATTACCCAGAACTCATCGAGTGTTCATCATCATCCATTTTTAAAGATTGATGATGATGGACTTTAGATCTGACTTTTCGTGTGGGTTTTGCGATATCATTATAATGGATTTTAGATCAATCTTTCGCGATATCATTACCCAAAACCCTTGTGATTTTAGATTCAGATACTCGTCGTGGTCGTTAAGATAGTTATCTGTGTCGATGGTCGGTGATTTATTGAAGGTTAAAAGGCGACGCCGGTGGTTCTTCCTTGAGCTATCGGGATCTCTTTCTTTTGGTGGTTCGGCGACGATGTTAACTTTGTTAACAGTTAGTATACATACCTTTCATGTCTCTAGATCCTATTAACATGGCAAATGACTTGTTCTCTTGACAAACTGATTTAAGTGTTTTCAGTCAATTAATACTAAAGTTCACACTACCGCAATCATAACGGTTGTCAATGCAGTACTTTAGGATCGAATCCACAGAGACCAAAGGTACACTACAACTCTCACAATTATGAAACTAAGCTAAAACAAGAATATGGTTGGTTTTGGAAAGGTAACGAAAGCAATTAAAACGATGTAAATTCAAATAGGGAAAAGCGTTAGGTCAAGGGTTTATTCTCAAGAATCCAGATATCACGAATCAGAAAACTATCATGGAATAATTAAACACAAGTTTCGAACTCAAACCTAATTATTAACCAATCCACTTACGTGCTCATGGTTACTAAACCTAGCACCCTAATCCACTTATGTGCTCATAGAATTCTAGATCAGCCTTAACGAGCATGTTCAATATGTTCACGAATCACCTAATACACTTCCGCGCTCATACGACAATTCGCTCGCTTATGTTCTTTCTAACAACCTAATACACTTCCGCGCTCTCAGGTTAAGCACCAGTTCATAGACCTAGCGGTCAGCTCAAACCTAAGCATTAAACACAACAATAAGCGAAAACCACAAAAGATAAATCCCTATATGTGTCTAATTCAATGATTCATGGATCCCCTTGAAACCCTAAACCTAACTAATGAACTACTCAGACATGGAAACAAAGAACAAGCAAGGAGACGAAGAAGACATAGTATATATTAAGAGAGAAAGGGTTTAGAATTCTTCTCAATGGATACAAAGGTTCTTCTCCAAAGCTTACAAAATCCAAAAGCAAAAAGGTCCGAATAGAACAAGAGTAGTATCAACCGGTGCCGTCAAAGAGGCTAAAAATAGAGTATATATAGGTCTAGGTCGAATTAGGTCAAAATATGGAATTTCCAGAGCAAAATAGAAAAAACAGAAGTTTCCTTTTTCTTCTTGTCGGCTTGCATCGACCGTTGCACTCCTTGCATCGGTCGATGGCTGTTTCTTTGGACGCACTGCATCGATCGATGCACTCCTTGCATCGATCGATGCTGAACTCTCGGGTAGGGGATGCATCGATCGATGCACTCCTTGCATCCATGAGCTGCATCGACCGGCCACATTCTGCATCGGTCGATGCACTCCTTGCATCGACCGATTCTATTCTTTTCTTCACGGTTTTGTGCGTTTTTGCCCTCGTAACTCCAATTTCTTCCTTGGACGCCTTTTTACCTAAGATATCTAAATAAAGGACTAAAAGACTCTAAAAACGGACTTTTACTCGATAAAACATTTGAAAGAAACACCAAAACATACGTTAGAAAACGGTAAAAACCAAGCATATCAATTCCCCAGACTTAGTCTTTTGCTTGTCCTCAAGCAAATAGTAAACTAAGCAAGAAGAAAAGGTTTGAAAACACGGAGACTCACATTTCCTTTAGAATCATGCAACGACCATTACCTCAGTAATCCAAGTATTGCCAAACTAGCTCCAGATCGAACCACCATGTACTTCTCTGCAAGCATTCGCAGCCTCCCAGATTCAACTCATTGTTTCACAGAATAATCCAAAGCTATCACTACTGGGTCTCGTCAAGGATCATAGTGCCAAGAACCTTCTAGACTTTTCCCCTTTCGATATCGTGACAAGACAACAACAACACAACTTTTGGTACTTATTCCCTCCCCCAGACTTGTTCTTTTCTTACTTTCTTTTCTTGGGGTATATATTTTCTTTATCAAGGTTTACGATACGCGAGTATTGATGGTGTTTGCCACCGAATCCCCGGTTCATCCCCTTTTTAAATCAAAGATGTAAGCGAATAATGGGATCACGGGAAATTTTCATATCCCTCGCTTCCAACTTTGTGTGATCATCTCCTTCGAAATAAAATAATGGGATCGATGGAAATTTTCCTAGCCCTTTACTCGAAAGAAAATCATTTCATCTTTTCTGCTTTTTATTTTAAATGAGGGGGAGGAGTACCATATTTTCACACATGTTGTCTTGCCATATACGAATGAGGAGTCAAGCTCTGAAGACACCAATCACGATGATGAGGTTAAAGGAAGAGCGCAGAATTTAGCTCAAGCTTTCGATTTTATCTGGAAACATGGATGCCTCTGATTAACCGACCAGCCTTTAGATTTTCCATTAGTCTGGTCTAGAACTAGCTCTGCAACAATGGTCACTTAAATGCAAGTCATATAAAAATTCAAAGGTCATGATCATAATCTCCAACAAGTTTTGACTCAATAAAACATAATGACTCAAAGAAAACATCAAAATGACTCAAGAGAGAAAACAAAAGAAAGAAAAATAGCGTTAGTAACGATAGATACCCTCCCCCAGACTTAATTCACACCGTCTCGGTGTGAAATCAAATCAAGAGGAAGGCAAAACAGACTCGATAAAATAAAATAAAATAGAAAAGAAAAACTAAGGATATAAAATGATACTGGCGAATCAGTGATCCTTTGAACTACTGCTCGCGTCACGTCCTACCATGCGCCTCCTCCTCGGCAGTCTTGCATCGGATAGCTGTGAACCACTGGATCCAGCAAAATCGGACATGCGTCCAGCAACGTCAGGCTCGGGCTCAAAGTCGTGCATGCCACCAGCTGGCTCATCATCACGATCATCTGCAGCAGCAGGTGCTCAGAAATATGAAGGTCGCCTTGGAACTGGTATCCTAGAGAGTGCTTGATATATCATGGTTTTTACCCATTTTTGACCATGATATAAGTCCTTTTTATTGAGTCTTTCTAGTGTTTTTGGAGTCTTTTAGAGTCTTTTCAGGTTTTAGGTACGTTTGGAGCATAATTGAAGATATTGAAGCATTCTAGAGCTTTTTGGAGCAAAGCAGAGATCATGTAGCTGAGAAGTCGATTTGAAGCCCGAGTATCGACCGATACCACTTATGGTATCGATCGATACCGACTGCAGAGAAACACAAGTCGCGACTTTTCTGAAGTTTGAAGAAACTGCTCCTTGGTCCAGAAGACTTTAATAATTACAATAAAGCCCAAAACGTGTTTTAGGATTATAATTAGGTTTTTCAGCTACTTTTGTTGGCTAAGCTTTATTCTACTTTGGTTTTGGTTGAGAGAGTTTTTAGAGAGACAATTCTGAACCCCTTGTTTCTTATTGATTTCTTTTATGCAATTCTATTCATCTATGATATCTGTTCCATTGATCATGTCTGAGTAGATCCACTTTAGGTTTAGGGTGGTTCTACTTCGGTGGTTCCTTCGGTTCCTCCGGTGGTGAATGCTTCATCTTCGTTTCCTCTGGGGGCCGTTACGAGTGGTGGTACGAATCAGGATGAAAAAGAGAAGGAGTCTGAAGAAGAAGAAGAAGAGAGCGGTGAAGAAGACGAAGAAGAAGGAGAGGCAGCATGCAAGGGCAAGGAGATAGCCAATGACTCGAGTGGAGAATCAACTGAAACAACCGAATCCGAATATGAATCAAAGAGTGAGGTAAGAAGCAATAGGGAAAACTAGTAGAAATAGGGAATAATGTGTAGGGAAAACTAGTAATATTGGGAGGAATAGGACAACTAGGGAATACTTGGTAACTCTACTTGGTATATTCGTGATACTTGTGATAAATAGGATAACTGGGGGATACTTAGTAAAACTATAGTAGTATAACTTTGGAAAACTTGGTAAAACTGTAGCTGTAGAACTTGGTAAAACTATAGTAGTACAACTAGGAAAACTGATGTATGGCATAATTCTTGTATAACTGAGTGAAGTTGATTGTTATTTTGCAGATTGAGCAGAGGTTCATGGCACTAAAACCAAAGAGTTTGTACCTCCCTACTAGCAGCTATCAGAATCCTGTGAAGGTAGGGACACGGTGTTATCTCAAAGACGTGTTCAAAACGCTTGACGGCCTGAACCCGCCCCTGACCGATGCTGAGAGGGAATGGTTTGTCTCGCATCCTCAGTTCAAACACTTGTTCCACATGCCTAAGGACCATAACCACAAGGTTTAGGGCATTTGGATGCTCGTGTTGCGAACAGCCAAGATCCTGAAGAGGAAGGAAGTTTGGTTCGTTGTAAATGGAGTTCATGTGCGTTATGGCCTCAGGGAACACGCGTTGATCTTGGGTTTGAACTTCCGAAACTATCCTCTTGGATATAAGGAAAGGGGTAATATGGATTTCATCACGCGTCATTTCTGTATGGGAACGGTGAGGCAGGAAGATGTGAAAGCAAAGCTTGAAGAAATGGGAGCTGATAAGGACAGATTGAAGATGGCTGTGTTGTTCTTCCTTTCGAGTATAGTTTGTGCACAAACGAAGACTGGAGATGGTGCACCCGACGTTTTGGAAGTGTTTAAAAGGGCTGTGGATGATCTTGACTATTGTAGGACATTTCCTTGGGGGAGATTTTCTTACGACTTCATGGTGAAGGAGATCATGCACACAGTGGAATATTTTCAAGCCAAAAGGGGGGTGAAGGCAGGGACACAGTGGCCCATTCCTGGATTCTGTATTCCTTTGGAGGTAAGTACAATGATTATGAGAATGTTGATGTTTCTTTAATTGAAAGTAAGTCTTACAACTCAGAATTGTTTTGTAGCTACTAGCGTTTAAGGCAATTTCTCAATTGGGAAAGCGATTTAGGGAGAGTGTCCCAGGAGTAGACTTGATGTGTCCGAGGATGTACAAGTCGAAGTTCAAGAAAGGAGATATGAAAGGCTTTCCGATTGAGGCAATCAATGAAGAACTTGGTACAACTCAGGTAAGTTGTACCTTGCATCTAAACTTGGTAAATGGTTATATGTTGTGGTTTTTTTAAGTTGGTAACATTTATTTGATTCTGTCACAGCAGGACATTGACAGCCTCGTTTTAATCAGTCTGAAAGAGGAAAAGAATCTATTGGCCTCAAATCTTAGAGGAAGACGACGATCGTGATGAAGATCATCTCGTGGTTGATAGTTGGACCAAGCGTCTGGCCAAAGGTTACACTATCTTCTTTGAAGACCTGTTTGATCAAGACGTTGCTGCGCGTGCCAAAAAGGATAAGGAGATGGAACGAATAGAGGCTCCACCGGTGCAAACACCTCCAACCGAATTGGCCGAGATCTTGAAGAGCATAAAAGAGATTCAGGAGAAGGTGAATGGATTTGATGCAAGATTGGCTGCGGTGGAAGAGGAGAGAGCGAGGAATGGATAGATGTTGGTTGTTTCTCTCCCTTTTGGTTGTTTGTTGAACCTATTTCTCGGTTATTTGTTGGGTTTGTTTGGACATAGAACTTGGTGTTGGTTTAAACTTTTGTGGTGGTTTGTAGAACTTATGTTGATATTCGTTGGGGCTTTGGTATGACTTTGCATTCGAATTCAGATATATTAGTAATAATTGGTAAAAATAGGAAAACTTTGTAAAACTATGTTGGTAATACTTGGTAAAAATATGTTGGTATAACTACGTACAACTACGTACAAACCCGTTGATAAGATAAGAAATACAAGATAAGAAACAAAGCCATTGATAAGATTAGCTGAGCAAACAGGTGCATTAATTTTAAAGAAAATTGAAAGGAAGTTTTACATAATATGTATTATACAACATTTTAGATAAAAGGTCTTAAACAACTACTTAAATCTCCTTTTGCATTTCTTCAATCTTCTTTTGCATTTCTTCAATCTTCTCGCTCTGCTCTTCAACCTTCTGAATTAGCTTCGAAATCTCTTGCTCGACACCAAAAACCCACGGCTGGCGAAAGTGGAGTCCATCATCCTAGCAATGAACATTCAAATAGTTTTACCTAGTTTTACTGGTTATCCATCGAAGAACATTCAAATAGTCTTACCTAGTTTAACTAGTATTACCCAGAAAAAAACCTAGAAATGAAATTTTACCTTAAATTCATTGCATGTGAAGTACCTACTGCCCGGTAAAGTGTCGAAATCATTCCGAAACTTTGGCTGTGTGGAGACATCTTGCTTGATTTGTCCACCACAGGGGCATTTGGTTGGAATCCCATATTAGGCGTCGGCGATGAAGCCAAGCATGTCGAAATGCTTCTTCATCCGCTTCATCTCCTTACTGCGCCTCCTCTCCTCCTCGTATGGTTCAACGCAGAAGTTGTCCGTCCAGTGATAGCTACTTTCCTCCATTTCGATTTCAGATTCTCGTGAAGGAAGGAAGAGAAAAGGAGAGAGAGAGAAGAGAGAGAGAGAGGGAGAGAGAGAGAGTTGCTAAATGGGAGGATAATTGGAAAAGGTTGTTTGGAGGAGACAAAACAAAAGAAAGCTTTGCAAAAAATTGGATTTTTTATTTTGAAATTTTCGATAAATTTGAATTCGGCGCCAAACGAATTTCAAATTTCCCTCTAAAAATTTGGTCATAGTTGTCCAAAGTATACTAGTTGTACGAGTTTGGGTCATAGTTGGTCATAGTTGTACTTTTGCTGGTTTTATGTTTATCTAGTATTACTTGCCCTTAAGATATGTTTTACTAGTTTTACAGAATAGATAAGTGCTTAGACATATAGTTCTGATTGTTTTATGCAGTCATTTGCGTCAAATCAGTATTTAGGTTAGTAGGTCTTCCTAAACTGGCTATTACTATGTAAATGCTTTTAAAACTGCAAGGACAATGTTGTGTAATTGTTTCCACAACAACTCATAAAAAGATGGGAATTTAATATTTTCCCTTTTTTAATGCTACTCTCTTGATGTTATAACATTTGTTAGCCACCTCCACAACCCAAACAAGCCGGTTGAATAATTACGTGCACCTTGTAGATAAAGTATAGTGATACCGAGTTATACCTAGTTGTTTCGAAGATCAAAGCCCGTATGTACGTGAACCATGTTCCCTCGTATCAAGAAGCTAAGAAGATGACATCTGTCCATTTCTCCGCATCTAACACGTACACGTGGCGTTATGGTTAGGTCTGCCGACGGTTGTGATTAAATGCTGATTGATACATGTATTATATTATGTATTAGATTTAATAACAAAAACAAGTGGCGAGTAATTTACCGGATCCGTAATTTACCACCTCGACCAAGTTTAAATACATGGTAGATGAGACCAACGAAATAAAATTAGTTTTTATTCTTAGTTTTCAGGACATAAGTAGTTTTACATAATGAAATACCAGTTGTACTGAGTTGTTTTACAGAACAAAAGCTAACAAAAATCACAAATTCTTATCTCCAAATAAAATCCAGGGTAGTGTTCTTCGACGCCTTTTATTCGGTGTCCTTCGAC
>PKMM01010299.1:178782-330314 GCA_002933915.1 Eutrema heterophyllum | reverse complement strand
ATTAGCATAGGTGATTAGTACCTTGAGAGAGGATTAGTCGCGATTAGGATCTTAACCTTGGAAATTGACCTTGATTGTGTATGAGCATCATGAATTAGACTTGGAATGGCATATATCCAATTACCCCATCCTTGGATTCGTTTCATCATTTGAGTTCATATCTCGCTTAGTTTGTTTCGTTTTGTTTATTGCTAAATCTTGTTAGGGTATTAGTTAAAATCAACAACTCACTTATTTAGCTTAACTTACTTGAGTGCCTTGTATTCTTCGTGCTTAGAATTAATCCCAATACGGATTGATAACCTTCTATACTACTCGTATTGGAGTTATTGATACCTCCTTAAGACCGAAAAGTCTTAGTATCACATCTCCACCAAGAGAGTGTGGGAAGAGCTTACAGAGAAGGTAATCGTTGGACACTCCATTATACTTCATGCTAGTGACCAAGTCCTCAAACCTCTCAATGTGATCCATGGGGTGTTCATGAGGAAGACCATGAAAAGGATGCTGACCCACAAGAGTGAAGTATGCAGGTTTCAGCTCAAAGTCATTCCTCTGAAAAGTGGGAATACGAATCGCAGACCGATTGGCATAGAATTGATCGGGTCTGTTGTACTCTCCAAGCGTCCTGACACGATTAACCCCAGCATTCCCATTATTCACCTCGTTATTGCGCGCAGCTCGCGCCGCAATCTCATCTACAGCTATGGGAGGGATTATGATGTTTCCCTCTCCATCAAGTCGATGTCCTCTCTCATTGTACAATTGACCCTCTTGGTCTCTCAAAGCTCCAGCTTCATCACGAATCAAAACCAATGGATTGTTCATCTCTGCTGGTGTCTTTACTTTCCTGTTTATGCGTTCCAAAAGTGCTAGTTCCTCGTTGGAAAGATTAACTAGCTGAGTGCTCTTGTTTCTTCTGGTTTCGCGATTAGGCATACACCTGAAACACAAAAGTTAAAGCACGTAAGTAACAAAAATTAAAAAAAACGCGACGGGTATCGACCGATACCACTAGGGTGTCGATCGATACTCGACGATTTAGTCGAAACTCTTAGCTAAAATCTAATGGCGAAATTGAGTCCCCGGCAACGGCGCCAAATTTGATATGCTCAAATTAATACCCTAAAAGTACTAAAGCAGTTGTTGTAGTAAGTGTAGGGGTCGAACACAAGAACTCCAGATATCACTCAATAGATTATATAGATTATATAGATTAGAATTAAGCTAAACCAAAATATGAAATTAAATGCAGGTGCGTAAAGTAAACAAGTTGTGAATCAATGGGAAAGAAGATAGGTTCAGGGTATTTCTCAGGAATTCAATGAATGTAGATGAACTAACTAACAAGATTCAGATTTAGCGCAGTTCTTGAACTCAAATCACTAAAGTATAGCTAACCAACTCTCGTTGCAAAAACTATCTAAGTCTAAATCCTAGAATTCCAAATCTCTTTGCGAATCCTAAAGTCTACACCAGCTTTTATTTCAAGTTTGATTTGTTCACAAAACAACTAAACCAAATCTCTTTGCGAATAGTTATTTTGCTCACCTAGGTTCTATCAGGTAATTAATCGCACTCTCGTGCCTAATCAATTATCCTAAGATCTAAGTTTTAGATTCGTCAACCTAGAATTAGCTATGGGAACAACCTAAGGCGAAGAACTAATTCAGATGGTGAATCCTAATCATTCAATTAACCTAACATTTAGAGTTTGTTCTTGAATTTGTAATTAGTGAAGTGCTTAAGGCTAAGAGATTAGGTTAATCTTGATTTGCGTTCTAGGCTTAAGGAAATGATCCTATAGATCCAATCCCCTTTTCCCTTCTCCTTGTTTATCTTTTCCATTCTACAATACCATTCCAACCAAATCGTGCACCAAATTTCCAAACCGTCCCCCATATCGAACCAAGAACCACCAACCTAGCTAGCCTACTCCTAGATTAACCTCGTGATGATGGAGCTAAATCTACATGAGAATTCCTCCTTGTCGCCCTAAACCTAACACTTTTTGCCAAGTTTGCTCGAAAGAAGGCCTCACCTATCACACACGAATATCAATGGCTAGAAAGAAGGTTGAGGTCAAGGTAGGGGAAACCATTCCAATGATGGGATATGGCTACTTGGATAAACAAGAGTGGTGAAAGGGAAAAGATTATCCAAGTATGTATGAAGTGATCCACGAATCCATCCAAAAATGCATAAACACAATAATTACATGTCAAAATTAAGGTTGTCACTTAGATGGGGTTGAATTCAAGTCAAGGTTTGCTTCAATCAAGGCAAGAGCAATAAGACATGAGATCAATGCATGGTTCGTTCTTAATTTCTACACGAGATCAAAGCATCAAGTAACTAGCAACAATGGCATTGGACTAAGCTCTTAATATGGTACTTTACAAGGAAAAATCTGTCATTGCTCCTAATGCTCATGCAAAGCTACCTTATATACTGTGCATCTAGACTCAATCCTATATGGAATGCACAAAAGTTCAAAAAAATTTCAAATTTATTGAAAATGCATGATATGCATGAGACTCAAGATGCAAAAGGCAAAATAAGATCACAAAACACATGATTAGACACCGGTCCCTCCCCCAAACTTAAATCACAATGTCTCGGTGTGAAAGAAGATCAAGAGAGAGACCAAAAACGAAAGATAAAAATGCAAAGAGACTCAAAAGAAAAGAGTTACTTACAAATGAGGAGTGAGACTAGATGAATGGAGATGAATGAAGATCTTTCGACATCTACACCAATGTGTCTTGCCACGACCTTGCTACCATCAAGAACCTTGCAACCACCCAACAAAAGGTCAAAAAGAACAAGAAAGCATAGAAAGACATGAAAAGAAAGTATGTACAATGATAAGCTTGGGGTGTCTCCCAAGAGCACTTTGTTTAAAGTCACTAAGTCATGACCTCTTCAAGACCGGCTTCCCCTTTCTCTTTGAGCTCGGGTGTGAGGATCGCCTTGACCGAGGCAAAAGGTTTGGGCCGTCCTTTGCACTTGATCTTGTACTAATCACTCCATCCTTGTGCTTCTAAGGAGTGAGAGTCATCATAGAAGGCTGGCTTGGCTCGGACCTAGACCCATGAAGCTTGCTTGATCTGTTTCTTATCTTAGCATTGGCCTTTGTCTTCTTCTTCGTACCCTTGCTACCCTCAACATCATTCTCCATTGTGGTGGGAGGAGGCGGTTCCAAACAAGCTATATCAACTTCCGAAGCTTCCTTGTTATTACCATAACCCAAATCTTTTCTCTCAAGAGACTTCTCTTCCTCTTCATAGACCTTTGGGGGTGGAGCTTCTTCAACCATCTCACATCTACCCACAAACCTCGCTTCTTCTTCATGAAACTCATCATCCTTTATGGTAATTGTGCCACAAAGCTTGTTGAAAGAAGTCCTCATTGGGTAATATACCTTATCATCCACATTCAAGAGAACTACCCTTTGATCTTTGAAATCCATTCTAGCGCCGGTGGTAAGTAGGAATGGGGTTCCAAGGAGAAGTGGGAGCTTGTTGGTCTTCTTCATCTCCATGACAACGAAGTCCGTTGGGACTATGCAATCCCCAACCTTAAGCGGATAATCTTCAAGAAGACCAAGTGGTTTCCGTGAAGAAGAGTCTCCAAAGGTGATAGGTGATGGGTGATAGGTGAGGTTTCTTATCCCTAGACTCTTGAACATCTCATGGGACATGACATTCACACTTGTACCGGAGTCACACAAAGCATCCTCAATCTCCAAATCTCCAAGAGAGCAAGCTATAGAGAATTTACCGGGATTACCAAGCTTGGGGAGAGACTTAGGCTCAATCCTAGTTGTGCTTGGTGAATCAATGCAAGCAACACTACCCTTTGGTTCATGAACCAAGGTCACGTTCTCATCCTTCTCAAGGGTCACTCCCCCACTTTGTTCCTCAATGTCCACATTGAGCTTCAAAGGAACATGTATAGGGGAAAGCACTTCGACATGTGAACCATAAAGTAGAGACTCAATTTCTCTAATGGCGGCTTCATGATCATCAATGGGACGTGATTCATTTGAGAAAATGGCATTGCAATACTCTTTTGAGGTTCGTATGGCTTTCCCGTTTGAAGAACTTTGAGGTTGAGGTGATGAAGAAATGGCTCCTTTGGTCTCTATTTATTGCACTCTTGAGCTCAATGCCTCAAGCTTCTTATGGAGGTCATTGTATGAGCAAGCCACTTTGTTATTGATTTCCTCCATCTTCTTGCTTATGTCTGATATGCTCAAATTAATACCCTAAAAGTATTAAAGCAGTTGTTGTAGTAAGTGTAGGGGTCGAACACAAGAACTCCAGATATCACTCAATAGATTATATAGATTAGAATTAAGCTAAACCAAAAGATAAAATTAAATGCAGGTACGTAAAGTAAACAAGTTGTGAATCAATGGGAAAGAAGATAGGTTCAGGGTATTTCTCAGGAATTCAATGAATGTAGATGAACTAACTAACATGATTCAGATTTAGCGCAGTTCTTGAACTCAAATCACTAAAGTATAGCTAACCAACTCTCGTTGCAAAAACTATCTAAGTCTAAATCCTAGAATTCCAAATCTCTTTGTGAATCCTAAAGTCTAAACCAGCTTTTATTTCAAGTTTGATTTGTTCACAAAACAACTAAACCAAATCTCTTTGCGAATAGTTATTTTGCTCACCTATGTTCTGTCAGGTAATTAATCGCACTCTCGTGCCTAATCAATTATCCTAAGATCTAAGTTCTAGATTCGTCAACCTAGAATTAGCTATGGGAACAACCTAAGGCGAAGAACTAATTCAGATGGTGAATCCTAATCATTCAATTAACCTAACATTTAGAGAAAACCCTTATGAGAACCCTGAACCTAACAGTGGATCTACTCAGACATGATTAATGGAACATAAATCATAGATGAATAAAATTGCATAAAAGAAATCAATCAGAAACAAAGGGGTTCAGAGTTGTCTCAACAAAATCCCTAAAACAATCTCTCAATCAGAACAAAAGTAAAATCAAGCTTAGCCAACAAAAGTGGCTGAAAAACCTAATTATAATGTTAAAACACGTTTTGGGGCTTCTTGTAATTATTAAAGACTTTTGGACCAAGGTGCAAACTCTCCAGACTTGTAAAAAGGCGCGTTTCCTGTTTTCCTGCAGTGAGTATCGACCGACACTAGGGTAGTGTCGATCGACACTGTTCACTGCTTCTTCTGCTCGCCAGACTTGGACTGTCTTCACGAAAACTGGCATAACCTTTGATCGCACCGTTGGAATGACCTCAAACCACTTCCAAATGAAAGCTAATCCATTGATCTGTCTTGTATCAAAATATGAGCTCAATCCATCGGTGGAAAGTTCTTCAACTCTTCATTTAAAGTCGTGACTCGTGTATGCTTCAGTTAGTATCGACCGATACTAAGGTAGTATCGATCGACACTCAGTCTTCAAATCGACTTCTCAGCTACATGATCTCTGTTTTGCTCCAATATGCCCCAGAAAGCTCCAATATCTCCAATTATGCTCGAAACGTGCTAAATCCTGTAAAAGACTCTAAAACACTACAAAATAGTAGAAAGACTCTATAAAACGGACTTATATCATGGTTTAAATGGGGTAAAAACCATGATATATCAATGTCCATGGCTCCATTGGTTTGACCTTGAAGAAGTTGTTGAAGCACATTTTTGACATCAAGGTCTTGAGTCATAGAGTTGTGACCTTGAGCTTGAGGCATGAAAGGAGCATTGTTGGGGTAGCCTCCTTGGTTCCCTTGAAATTTGTTTTGAGGAACAAAGCTTTGTTGTTGATTGTTGTTGAAACCCCTTTGATAGCCACCATGATTCCTGACATAGTGCACTTCTTCTTCCCAATCACCAACAAAGTGAACCGCCTTTTGAGATGTAGTGATAAGCTTGTCAAGCTTATCCAACTTTTCACTTAGAGCTTTCATCTCTTTGGTTCTTCGTTGCTCCTCAAAATCGCTTGTGGTCCTTGTAGACCGATCATACTCATCACCATATGTTCCATCACTCAAAGCAAGGTTCTTAACCAACTCCATTGCTTCATTCACGTCCTTGGCCAAGAAGTTTCCATTAGAAGCGGTATCGAGCAACATACGGATCTTTGGAAGTGCTCCACGGTAGAGTGTGCTCAAGAGGGAAGCATCCGAGAATCCATGATGAGGGCATTGTGTACAACCCGTTCTCCATACCGAGCCTAGCAATGTATACAACCCGTTCCCTCTCTCTTCTTGCTCTAAGACCGCGTTGTAGGAGGTGGATGTCGTCTCTTGGCTCAACAAGATTGTTGTTGCCTTTAGAACGCAAGTTCATGCACCTATAAGAGAGAGCTAGAAAGAGAGATTAGTAAACAAAAGAAGAGAAAAGAATTAATCTCAAAAAGAATCTAAATCCTATTGACTAAACTAGAACCCCAATCGGCAACGGCGCCAATTGATAAGTAGGTTTTTTCTTCCTATGAATCAATCCTAAATATGCTCATGTCATTGCAATATTTTAGGTGTCAATCCAATCGGGGTTAAGTTTAATGCAACAAGAATGCAAGAAACTCTCTAAGTTAAGCAAACAAAGGGGATTTGGTTTTAATTCTAGCAACCTAATGTAATTGAAAGCAATAAGTAAAAGACAATCACTAAACGAGATTAACAATTATTAAAAGAGGGATCTTTGGGTAAGGTAATTGATTTGGGGGAATTCAAGCTAATCAATGATGTCAAATTAATCACATAAGTTCATTTCCTTAAGCCTAGAACACTAATCAAGATTAATCTAATCTCTTAGCACTAATCATTTCACTAATTACCTAATCAAGAACAAACTCTCATTTGTGATTAAGTAATTAGCAAACATTAAATTCAAGTTCTAATAGCTAATAATCACCTTAGGCAATCACTCTCATGAGCTAAGTATGAGAATCCTCTTATTTAACTCTACTAGGCATTTCATCAAACACTTGGTGTGCATGAAATGCCTTTAGTTCTAGATCATCTTTCTCAAGCCTAATCTAGCATTAAAATCATCAAATAAGAGAGGAAACATGTTAATTATGCCCTAGACATCAAAGACTAACCAAGAAATCCCCTAAATCTACCACACCCAATGATCCAAAGAGTTTATACTCACTAACCATGGTGAACCCAACAAATTCTATGAAGAACATGTTAACTCCCATGATTAATGAGTAAAAGATGATTAAGAAAGAAGATATGACTTAAACTCTCATTCAAATCAAGATATCTCTTACAAAACCACCAAAATCCTCTAAGAAATATCAAGAACACGTTTTTGATCTTAGAAAATGAGATAAGATGTGAAAATTTAGGTTTTTGGCTTATATAGGCAAGTGGGGTCGGACCGGGTCGACCCGGGACAAACCGGGTATCGACCCGGTTCATTTTGGGTCGTGCTCAGTTTTCTGGTTCAGCACCAGTTGCAACGGGTCGGTGCGAATTCTTGCCACAAACCGATGCTTAGCTTCTGTCGGCACACCGTTTTGTTGCACCGGTTTGTTGGGGTCGGTGTGAAGGCGTTTGGTCTCGCGGCCAGACGGATGCGTCTCCAGTAAAACAGCCATATCTTCCAAACCATATGTCTAAATGGCTTGATTCAAACTCTGGTAGAAAGATAACTCATCCCTCTACAACTTTTATGAAGACAATTGAGGCTGAATCTGAACGGAAGATCGTCGTCCAGCTGCATCTTTCAGACATCTTGGATGACCCTTATATCCTACTTTGGTCCATTTCTCCAAATTTCCCCAAATTGCCTCCAAACACCTATAAAACACTCCAAAACATGCAAGAACTCACTAGGACCTAATGCAAATGTCCTAAACTCTAAATGAGACCTAAATGCAAGACAAAACCATGATTATGCATGCAAATTACACAAAACTCTAAGTAAAATGTATGCTAGAACATGTAAAATACGAAGATGTCAAGTACCTTTAGAGAAAAATCGTTCCGTGCAAAATTTGGTCCGAACGAATTCCGCTGCAAAAAGTTCCTGCAGAATCCATGCAGAAGCAAGAAAAACGTGATCATAACCAAAAACATGCAAACATTAAATATTCATGTATTTGATGGGCAAAATTATGAGCTTTGGGCTCCAAGGATAATTCAAGAGCTTTGGGAAGTTGTGGAGAAACAATTTCCACTGGAGCCAAAATCAAAATCAGATTTACTAAAAGAAAAGGAGATGCAAGATATGAAAGCTCTACAACTGTTACAGATGGCTGTGACAGATCTAGTTCTTAAGAAGGTAGTTTCTGCTACCACTTCCAAAGAAATTTGGGAAAGGCTACAAGAAAACTATGAAGGCAATGATCAAGCAAAACTCGTGAGACTAGATTCTTTGAACAAAGAGTTTGAAGATCTGAAGATGAAACATGGAGAAAAGATTCAAGAGTATACTGATAAAATCCAGGAGATCGTGAATCAGATGAGTTTACTATGAGAACAGAAGACAAATCATCAAGTTATCAGGAAGATATTAAATTCAATGTCAAAGGGTTATGCAGGGCTAGTAGCTTTAATGCAAGAAACGAAAGACTTAAGGAAGATTACTGTGACAGATCTTGTTGGATCACTAATCTCACATGAGGCAAAATATTTACCAGATGAGGAACCAATCGAAGGAGCACTGTATGCAAGATTCACAGGATTAAAGTTTGGTCAAAGATCAGATCAACATCAGAGAACGAACAAATGGTGCAATTTATGCAAAAAGGAAAATCACAATGAAGAAGATTGTTACTTCAAAAAAGGAAATTCACCATGGTGTGGTATCTGCAAGAAGAATAATCACAATGAAGATGTTTGTTATGAAGATGTTTGTTATTTCAGGAACAAGGAAGAAAAGCCATATGAAAGCAAACAAGTTCAAGGAGAATGCTTTGTGTGTGGAAAGTATGGGCATTATGCAAAGAACTGTAAAAACAGGTTTAAGGCAGAAGCTCACTTATGTCAAAATCGAGAAACATAGAAAAGGTTTGGCGAATTGTCTTTCACTGCAACAGCTTATGATGCAAGTCAAATTTATGAAGGAGCATGGCTAATTGATAGTGGAGCAACATGTCACATGATCAGAGATAAGACGTTCTTCACAAGATTAGACAGAACATGCAAAGTTCATATGAAATTTGGATGTGGAGTAATTCTTACAAGTGCAGGAAAAGGAGATATTAGCATGGAGACAACTCAAGGAAAAATTACAATCAAGGATGTTCTACTAATTCCAGGGCTTGACAGAAATTTGCTGAGTGTGCCACAATTATTGGCTAAGGTCATAATGTTCTATTTGATGACAAGACATGTACAATCATGGATAAAGCTTGGAAGAAGCTAATAGAAGTTCAAGAAGATAATCAGAAGTTCATTATCAGATGGGAGATACTTAAAGAAAAAGCAAGAGAGACAAAAGAAGAAAAGACACAGCCAGAAAATATTGAAGATACAGAATCAGCGTTAACCACAAAATTTTCAGTCAAAGAAGATTGCTACAAAGCAATAGAGATAAAAGAGGAAGATGATTCAACCAAGAGGGAGCAAATGGAAAATACAACAAATGAATCTAAAGGGAGTGTTAGAATAGATTCGTTTGTACCAAGTAGAAAGGAAAATCAAGAAAAAGGAAGAGCAAACCAAAAAAAAATCAAGCAACAAATGAAATTTGGCAAAAAGGAAATTATGAAGAAGAGGCAAAAAGAAAAAGGAAATTGGGCATAAAGGAAATCAGGAAGAAATAAAAATTTACTATTCTTATTTAGAATCACAACTCTATAAATAGAGTTCTAAACTTAAGGTTTATTGTATCACAACAAATTATCACAAAGATCAAAAGAGAAAGAGAGAAATTAATAAAAGAGAAAAGTTTTGAAGAGAAATCACAAAATCCCAACAATAGTACTGATATAGTATAGTATAGAATTAGTTTTTGAACAAAGCAAAAAATCTGTTTTTAGATTAGTTCATTGTTATACTATACCAATCTAAAACCTGTTTCTTGCAAGCTAATTCTAATATATGAACAAATAATTTGTTCCTTGCAAGCTGATTTAGCATTCAATTAAATTGATTCTATATAAATAGTATAATATTTTGTTGTTGGGAGAGAAAATGAAAAAAATAGGAGAAAATGGAGCGTCCACTGCTGTTGGAAGGGGAGAGAAGTGAGGAAGAAGAAGGGGGGGCCGAAGGAAGAAGAAGAATTTGGACAATAGTATAAACTTCAAACATACTTTTAGCGAGCCAATTTCCTACATTAATCACACATACTGCGTTGACTGCAACAAGAAAATAGTATAACATTGGTACGTACACAATAAAAAATAGTACAATACATAAAATCAAGTAACATAGAACTAGAATTCAACAATGTTAAAGAAACATAATTCATTCAAATTCATTCATGTAGAGATTTCACTTGTGCAAATTCAATCTTTAATCCCGATTAAGAACTAGATTCGATTAGACTTAAGGTTTCGTTGATCTTGCGGATAACCTTGAAACGTAAGAACACTTAGATTGTTAACCCAATTCCTGTTAGGTACATCTAGGAGTGGAACCAAACCACTATGCTTTTCACTATATCAGTGGCGATACAAGTAAACTAACCGCTGTTTCTTCCTACAGCTCTATGAGAAACAAGCTTGCGACGATCAGTCGAAGGGAGTTCTTCACTGAGAGGGAAGTCGGAGATCTCGCCAGCAATCATTGCCGGAGACCTCATACCAAGCAAGAAGATCAACCCACCGTCGATCAAGCTCCGAGAAGATCTTGAAGCTGCTGCGAGAAGTCTTCTCTCTCTTGCTCTGTTTATGTGACTCTCTCTCTCTCTATTCTGATTGGCTTGAAGAAGACGACCTGATGTTGAGCTGATTTAAGCTTCTAGGTCTTGGGCCAATTTCCGTGTAAGGCCCAAAGACTTTGTAACCAAGAAAGAATTTGATTCGGAGCCCATTAACCTTTTAGACTAACCCGATCCAACACTTGACCCGCATGTAACCCGGTTGAGTTAAAACGACAACACTCCTCACAATTCAGAAAATGAATGCATTAACCAACACGTTTAGAAAATAGAATAGATTGATAAGTAATTAATACATCATATATAGAATTCAAACTTCCTTCGTTGTTCCCATATATTACATAACATAGGTACGAAGAAAAAACAAATAGTCTAACATAAGTCAAAAAAAAAGTATAACATATGTCGTCGTGTTTAATATCTCCGTCATAGCTCCTCCGCGTTCAAGCACCAGCGCTACATCTAGTGATGCCGACAAAACCTAACATTTAACAAACTCGATCATATCAAATATTCCAGATCCATAATACCTCAGGTTTCCAAAATTAAGCAGAGTGTGAGAATCTGGTTCAATATTCAGATCATTTGGTCGATTCCCGGTTTGGTGAAGACAAACCCGAGCTAAGTCTTGAAGTTGGGCTTAGGCCCAAACAGAGAAGTAAGCAGCTGGGCCTGGTGAAAAGAAGCTGGCCCATCTTGCTGAGTAGGGAGTCAAAGAGTCGTTGAAGAACAACAAACTTTCTAGATCATTCTTCATCTTCTTCGTTCTTGATTTTCTTTAATCTCTCAAGCTCAAACTCTGTAAACACCATGAAGCTCATAGTGGCTTTCTAGGCTCTGATCCTGAAGAGAGATGTACCTAGGTTTTGGGGAACTCTATATGTGTGTGTGTTGATTTCTTTTCCGCAAACGATTAGAGTAACAAGAGAGAGAGAGCGATCGTAATAGAGAGTGAATCGTACAAGTATCGACAACAAGTGGTATCATAGTAAAGAAGATCGGGATTACAAGGCTCGGTGGAGACGGTGATCGCGAGCTTCACGGACCAACGGTGAAGCTAATGGCGAGTCTACAGGAGCACAGTTCGAACGAGTTCAAGCCGAGAACTCAAGGGAGTCTCTTAAACCTCTCTTAGTCTTTTAAATTTCCCCGTATATCTGAAATCTATTACTGTGAAAGTTTTGAAATCTATCTTGCTTATCTGATATTGCTTGCGAGAGATATTGGTGCTTGGTTTTGTTGTTAGTTGGTGTGTTCTGGATTATTTAACTGCATGAAACAAAAGAACAAGTCATAGATCAACTATGGATCCAACACATGGAAAGTTTGAGATGGAGAAATTCAACGGAAAAGGAGATTTTGGACTATGGAAATACGGGATGTTGGGACAACTTGAAATGCAGAGTTTGGGGTCAGTGTTGAAAGAGAAAATGACGGTGACACTAGAATAGGATGAACAAGGAAAAGAGGTAGAGGTAAAGATTGATCCTAACGCAGCTGACAAAGATCTGAGGGTAAGGAATCTTTTGGGAACGTGCCTGAGTGATCATATTTTGAGGAGCCTACTACGGCTTTGGATATGTGGAAGGCCTTAGAAGCTGATTACCAGACCAAGTCACTACCAAACATAATTTATCTGAAGTAGAGTTTTGCCAGTTTCAAGATGGATGAGAACAAGTCTATGGAAGACAATGTGGACAGTTTCTTGATGCTGATACAAGATCTTGCCAGCCTAAAGATCATCATTAGTGATGAGGATCAAGCCATACAACTGCTAACCAGTCTTTCACCAGCGTTTGAACCTCTGGTTCACACTCTAAAGTACGGGACATGCAAAGAGTCTTTGACAATCATAGAGGTCACAACCTCAGCTTACGCCAAGGAAGCCGAGCTAAGGCAAAAAGGACTTTTAAACATCTCAAAAGGGTTGTATGTTGATTCAAGAGGAAGACTAGAAACAAAGAATGACAACAAGAGTAATAACAAGCAGTATAAGGGCAAGGGGAACAACAAGTCCAAGGTTAAAAATAAATTTGGACCTAAAGCTTGCTGGATTTGTGGGGATGAAACTCATTGGAAGAAGGATTGCCCAAAAAGGAAGAAAACTGCAAATTTCGCTACCAACCTGCCACAACCGATAGATTTAATAGCTAGTCTATGATATATCATGGTTTTTACACCTTTTAAGCCATGATATATGTCCGTTTTATAGAGTCTTTCTACTATTTTGTAGTGTTTTAGAGTCTTTTACAGGTTTTAGCACGTTTGGAGCATAATTGGAGATATTGGAGCATTCTGGAGCATATGGAGATGCAGAGTCATGCAGAGACGTCAGAAGTTTGGCATTCGTTGAAGAACTTCCCACCGATGGATTGAGCTCCAATTTGGACACAAGACAGATCAATGGATTAGCTTTCATTTGGAAGTGGTTTGAGGCCATTCCAACGGTGCGATGAACAGTTACGCCAGTTTTCGTGAAGACAGTCCAGTCTGGCGAGCAGGAGAGTCGACACAGAGGATGAGTATCGACCGATACTACCTAGTGTCGATCGATACTCACTGCAGGAAAACAGGAAACGCGACTTTTTACAAGTTTTGAGAGTTTGCACTTTGGTCCAGAAGTCTTTAATAATTACAAGAAGCCCCAAAACGTGTTTTAACATTATAATTAGGTTTTTCAGCCACTTTTGTTGGCTAAGCTTGATTTTACTTTTGTTCTGATTGAGAGAGATTGTTTTAGGGATTTTTGGAGAGACAACTCTGAACTCCTATTTTCTTATTTGATTTCTTTGATGATCTATTCAATCATGTTTATTGTTTCAATCTCCATGTCTGAGTAGATCCCTTGTTAGGTTCAGGGTTCTCATAAGGGTTTTTCTGAATGTTAGGTTAATTGATTGATTAGGATTCACCATCTGAATTAGTTTTTCGCCTTAGGTTGTTCCCATAGCTAATTCTAGGTTGACGAATCTAGAACTTAGATCTTAGGATAATTGATTAGGCACGAGAGTGCGATTGATTACCTGATAGAACCTAGAGTGAGCAAAATAACTATTCGCAAAGAGATTTGGTTTAGTTGTTTTGTGAACAAATCAAACCTGAATTAAAAGCTGGTTTAGACTTTAGGATTCGCAAAGAGATTTGGAATTCTAGGATTTAGACTTAGATAGTTTTCGCAACGAGAGTTGGTTAGCTATACTTTAGTGATTTGAGTTCAAGAACCGCGCTAAATCTGAATCATGCTAGTTAGTTTATCTACATTCATTGAATTCCTGAGAAATACCCTGAGCCTATCTTTCTCCCAATTGATTCACAACTTGTTTAAATTACGTATTGCTTTTAATTACATCTTTCTGGTTTAGCTTAATGCTAATCTACATAATCTATTGTGCGATATCTGGAGTTCTTGTGTTCGACCCCTAACTATACTGCAATAACTGCTTTTGTGCTTTTAGGGTATTAATTTGAGCATATCAGTCTACATGACTCCAAGGATGAGTTGATCTTAGACTCATGTTGCATATTCCACATCACTCCAAGAAAAGAGTTGTTGTCAGAGTTCGTTAAATGTGAAGGAAACAAAGTGCTTATGGGCAACAATACGCACTGTATGGTTAAAGGCATGGGAAAGATAACAATAGAGAATTTTGATGGCTTTATAGTTACTCTAAGCAACGTGAGATACATGCATGAGATGGGAAGAAACCTTATTTCATATGGTCAACTAGAACAGTCAGGATGCAAGTATTCTGGTAGAGATTTTGAGATTAACTTCTACAAGGGGAAACATAAGGTGTTAACAGGAAGTATGAACAAGGATTGTACTATCTTTAGGGGAAGGTTAGAGAGCCAGAGATCAATATTGCTAAGGATACATGAAACATGACTAAGAAGTGGCATTCAAGACTTGCTCACATGAGCCAGTCCTCCATGGACACATTAGCAAGAAAGGGCTATCTGAAAAGAGAAGAAGTATCAAATATGGGATTTTGTGAACCTTGTACCATGGGGAAATCTCATAAGCAAAGCTTCCCAAAGGCTAAACATACTACAAAGGAGATTCTGGACTATGTCCACTCGGACTTGTAGGGTTCATCAAATGTTACACCAAGTTTATCAGGGAACCAATACTTCATGACATTCATAGATGACTTCTCGAAGAAAGTCTGGATCTATTTTCTCAGAACAAAGAATGAAGCCTTTCAAAAATTTACTGATTGGAAGATACTTGTGGAGAATCAAACTGGTAAGAAGATTAACGTCTAAGAATAGACAATGGGCTGGAGTTTTGCAACAACCAGTTTGACAAGCTATGTAGAGAAACAAGAGTTAAGAGACACAAGACTTGTCCTTACACGCCACAGCAAAATGGGATTTCAGAAAGAATGAATCGGACTATAATGGACAGAGTTAGAAGCATGCTTTATGAGACATGATTAAAAGAAGAATTTTGGGCTGATGCAGCTTCTACTACAGTCTACATCATCAACAGATCACCAGCAGCATCGATAGATTTTGAGGTTCCGGAAGCAATATGGACTGGAGGAAAACCAGAGTATGGTCACTTGAAGAGTTTCGGTTGTATGGCCTATGTGCATACAATCCGAAACAAGATAAGTCCAAGGGAAACTAAAGAGATTTTTGTTTGATATGCTTAGGGAACAAAGGGATACATAGTCTGGTTATTGGAAGAGCATAAAATTGTGATCAGTAAAGATGTTATTTTTCATATGGAAAGTTTGTTCAAGGATCTGAACTCAGACAAGCTCAAACAGTTAGATATTGAGGCTTAAAAAAGAGAATTCATAGGAGTTGAAACTTCAGGTAAGAGTTCAAATCAAGGTGGAGCTGATCCAGACTATGTAGTGACAGAGTCTGAACAAGAAGAAGATTCAAGTTCATCAGAAGAAGTTGATGAGAATGATACAATTACTACTGGAAATCTAGACAATTACTTGTTGGCTAGAGATCGAGAAAGAAGGGAAATCAGGCCTCCATCAAGGTACGAAGGAGCTGATTTCATAGCATATGCTTTAATTTGGCTACCTCATAAAAAATAAACATTGATGAGCCAAATACATTCATGGAGGCAAGGAGTAGTAGAGAAAGTGATCTTTGGGACTCATCTATGGATGGAGAGATGGAATCATTAAACCGGAATCACACTTGGGATTTAACTGACAAACCATAGAAGCAAAGGGTCATAGGTTGCAAATGGGTCTATAAGTTGAAGCCATGGATACGACAAATCAAGAAACCAAGGTATAAGGTGATATGCTCAAATTAATACCCTAATAGTACTAAAGCAGTTGTTGTAATATATGTAGAGGTCGAACACAAGAACTCCAGAATTCACGCAATAGATTATATAGATCTGAATTAAGATAAACCAAACAATGAAATTAAATGCGAGTGCGTAAATTAAACAAGTTGTGAATCAATTGGAAAGAAGATAGGCTCAGGGTATTTCTCAGGAATTCAATGAATGTAGATAAACTAACTAACATGATTCAGATTTAGCGCGGTTCTTGAACTCAAATCACTAAGTTGTAATTGACCAACTTTCGTTGCGAAAACTATCTAAGTCTAAATCTTAGAATTCCAAATCTCTTTGCGAATTCTAAAGTCTAAACCAGCTTTTAGTTCAAGTTTGATTTGTTCACAAAATAACTAAACCAAATCTCTTTGCGAATAGTTATTTTGCTCACCCTAGGTTCTGTCAGGTAATTAATCGCACTCTCGTGCCTAATCAATTATCCTAAGATCTAAGTTCCAGATTCGTCAACATAGAATTAGCTATGAGAACAACCTATGATGAAGAACTAATTCAGATGGTGAATCCTAATTAACTAATTAACCTAACATTCAGAGAAAACCCTTATAAGAACCCTGAACCTAACAAGGGATCTACTCAAACATGGAGAATGAAAACAACATGATTGAATAGATCATCAAAAAAATCAATAAGAAACAGGAGTTTAGAGTTGTCTCTCCAAAAACCAGAGTAGAATAAAGCTTAATCAAGTCTCAAATTGAACGTCATAGCCAAAGTGGCTGAAAAACCTAATTTAAAGTCCTAAAACACATTTTGGGCTAAATTGTAAATAATAAAGTCTTCTGGGCAATTTTGCAATTCTTCAACTCTTCATAAAAGTCGCGATTTGTGTCTTGCTGCAGTCAGTATCGATCGATACTGGGGCAATGACGCGCTTCCTTCCTTCATGGTGTCAGTATCGATTGACACCAGGTGGTGTCGGTCGATACAAGGGCTTCAAATCGGGTACTCAGCTACACGAACTTCTGCTTTGCTCCAAAATGCTCTAGAAAGCTCCAATATCTCCAATTATGCTCCAAACGTACCTAAAACCTGAAAAGACTCTAAAACACTACAAAATAGTAGAAAGACTCTATAAAAAGGACTTATATCATGGCTTAAAAGGGGTAAAAACCATGATATATCAACTCCCCCAGACTTAGTCTTTGCTTGCCCTCAAGCAAATAGAAGACCAAACCAGAGAAAGAAGTTTGAAAACACGGAGACTCACATGTTCTTGAAACACGGCAATGACCATTTTCCCAAGCACCCAAATGTCACCTAACCAGTTCCAAATCTAACCACCATGTACTTCTCCGTAGGCATTCGCAGCTTCCCCAGACTACACACATTATTTCGCAGCTTCATTCAATTAAACCCATCATTGCCAATTTCATCGCTGTGATTAATACCAAGAACCTTCTAGATTCTTTCCCATACAATATCATGACAAGGAACCACCCAATTTCACACTTTTTGTATCACTTTCTCTCCCCCAGACTTATTTCTTATTTTGCTTCTTTTTTTTTTTTCATTTATTCGCATAGATAAATCAAGGTATGAGACGCGAGTATTTTGCCACCGAATCCCCGGTTCTTTCCTCTCAATGTATCAAAGGATGTAGGCGAATAATGGCATCATAGAAAAATCCTAGCCTCGCTTCCAATCCTCTGTGTGATCATCCCTCACCAAGTAGAATAATGGGATCGCTGGAAACATTCCTAACCCTCTACTTAGGAGAAAATCATCTCATCTTTTTATGCACTTATTTATTAACTTATGATAGGGGAGAGAGATACCATTACTTTAAACACATGGGTTCCTTTGTCAGATATGAATGAGGAATCAAGCTCTATGGACACTAACCACATCGATGAAGTGCAAAAATTTGGCTCAGGCTTAAAAAGAACTCTGCTGGAAACATGTGTGTCTTCTAGTTAATTGGTCAGCCTTTGGATTTTTCATTAGTCGATCTGGAGCTGATTCTGTAACAATGGACACTCATAAGCAAAGTCAGAACAATAGATTCAAGAACAAGATCATAATCTCCAACAGGTTTTGACTCAATAAAACAAATTTGACACAAAAACGACTGACTCTAAGAAAAACAAACGCGTTGTCAGCAACTACCTCCCCCAGACTTAAACAACATTGTCCCCAGTGTTATCTAGCCTAGAGTTGGTAAAAGAAAAACAGAAGAGTTGAGTGGATTGGTGAAAATCGAAGGAGGCTTACCTGGGTGGCGGGTATCGACCGATACCATGTTGGTATCGATCGATACTAGAAATACCTAACTCCTTTGTCGTGTGGATGGTGTCGATCGATACCGGGTAGGTGTCGATCGATACCGCTCTTCTGAATCTGCTTCTTCACGTGAAACCCAAAACCAAAAACCAAAAATTAAAAACAAAAATAATAGAAAAACTTATGTATAACTTACCAGTGGGTTGCCTCCCACCAAGCGCTTGTTTTTAGTCATTAGCTTGACTTTGGCTCGGGTGATCAGTCAGGGCGAGGTTGAGAGCTTACTCCCATGCAAGTTCCACAGCTAGATACTTGCAGACTCAGAGTTTTACTCAACATGCTCTCTATAACCTCTTTTCCTTTCTCTTTCAGCTTCGGAGTAAGAATGATTCTAGCCTTGGAGAATGGTTTTGAGGTTCCTTTGCACTTCACCTTGTACTCAATCGAGTCCCCATCACACTTCTGAGGGATTAAAGTCATAGAAGGAGCACCTTTTACTCCTTTGCTCTTTACCTTCTTCTTTGCCTTAGCTGTTTTGACGTTTTTCGTTGTGATAACATAAGGACTATCTAGAACGTCTATGGCAGTTGGTACGTCAGGAGGCTCTTCCAAAGGATCAGCTACCAACGTCTCTCCTGTGACAACATCGATGCAAGAGATACGTGTGGGAGTTCTTCCAGTAGGAATGGCTTTGTAGTACACCTCCTTGTCAATGTATGAGTATGAGACTCTCTTGTTGGGTGTGTCCATAATGGCACCAACCGTAGCCATGAACGGTCTTCCAAGAATCAACTGCGTAGTAGATCTTGCATTCATCTCCACAACTTGAAAATCAGTAGGAACTAGACAATCTCCTACAGTGACCATCAAATCAGGGATTGTACCGTGCGGAAGTGAGGTGATACAGTTCGCGTATGTGATGAATGTCTTGGGCGGACGAATATCAGCTCCCAATCTCTCTGCAATTGCCCTTGACATGACATTGACGCTAGCCCCCGAGTCAACGATAGACTCTTTGAATTTAACTCCAGATATAGAGCATGGAACTGAGAATATTCATGGGTCTTCCCTCTTAGTCAGCTGCTTCAATGGTGGTGGATGAAGAGTGCCTTGATCTCTGATAGTAGGATTTTTACGTATCAATTATCTAAACCCCACTCATGTCATTGTGGTATTTAAGATATCGAACCAAGGAGGTATGAGGCTAACACACTAGGACTCCAAACAATATGAGCTAAGCAAGCAAGTGGTTTTTGTTTCTAATTATCCTAAATGAAAATCAAAAGCAAGCAAGTAAACAAACAACAAGCACTAAGAACGATTAACAATGATTAAAAGGAGGATCTTTGGGCAAGGCAATTGATTGAGGGAATCTTAAGCTAATCAATGATGTCTTTCTAATCACAAAGGTGCATTTCCTTAAGCTTAGAACACTAATCAAGATTAATCTAATCTCTTAGCACTAATCGCCTTGCTAATTACCAAACCAAGAACAAACTCTCATTTGTGAAATGTTAATTAGCAAGCATTAAACACAAGTTCTATTAGCTAATAATCACCCTAGACAATCACTCTCGTGTGCTAAGTATGAAAATCTCTTATTTAGTTCAAGTGGCATTTCATCAAACACTTGGTGTGCATGAAATGACCTTAGCTCTAGATTAACTATCTCTAGCCTAATCTAGCATTAAAACCACTAAGTAATAAAGGAAACAACATCATTAAGCTCAAGACATCAAAGATTAACAAAAGAGATCCCTAATCTACCAAGCCCAATGATCCAAAAGGGAACTACTCACTAATCATGGTAGAACTAACAAATTTCATAGGAAAAGTGTTAGAACCCATGATTAGATGATTAATGATGAAAGAGATTAGAGAAATTAAGAAACCAATACTTTTAATTTCATAAATCCTCAAGATATCTCTTACAAAATGCTTAGAACCCTAAAAAGAGGTTTCTTTGCTCAAGAACAAGAGAAAAGAAAGCATATCCCATGAAAGGTTAGGTTTTGGAGTATAAATAGTGTTTTTGGGCGAACAGGGTCAACCCGGGTCAAACCGGGTATTGACCCGGTTGAAACTGGATCGGCTGATTCTGGAGGTCTGTACCAACCCATTCTAGATCGGTACAAATGGATCGGTACAGATTTCTTCCTTGTACTGGTCGGGTAACGTCGAGCTAAGACAGGTCGGCATTGGTGCGCTTGGGTCGTGTAGGAAGAGTTTTAGCCGGCAGAAATGATGAGCTGGTCGATGCAGGATTAGTTTTAGCCGGAAGAAATGATGAGCTGGTCGATGCATGATTAGTACCGTTTGGTAGTACCGACCCAGGATGGGTCGGTACTAATCTCCTTTGAGCAACACTCGTTTGGGCGCCAGGCGGACATGTCCCCTCTAAATCTGATGTATCTTTCAAAATACCGCTCCGAATGACTTCAAACCACATCCAGTAGACATCCAACTCAATTATCTACAACTTCTATGAAGTCGTCGAGAGCTGAATCTGAACGCAAGTTCTTCGTTTGGAGCAATCTTTGGGTGACTTCGGCTGGCTTCGATGAGAACAGACTGGGTTTTGTACCGATCCATTCTGGATCGGTATGGGGAGTGAAGCTGGGTCGGTACTACTCTCTGCTTCAGTACCGACCAGATAGTACCGGTCTAGGATGGGTCGGTACTGGGCTTACTTGTGCTGATCCAATGCTGGTCGGCGTTGGTCTCGCGGCCAGACGGATACACCTTCGGTACAATCGCGATATCTCCTAAAATACATGTCCGAATGACCTCAAACCACCTCCAGTAGACAGATAACTCATCTGGTTACATCTTTTATGAAGATCATTGACGCGTGAATCTGACCGTAACCTCTTCGTTCTGCCGGATCTTCAAGACACTTCGGCTGGCTTCATGGGGACGGATTTGGAAGTGGCTTTGTATCGACAAAGTGTACCGAGCTAGGACAGGTCGGTACTAATATTTGCCTTTGTACCGACCAGTTAGTACTGGTCCAGAACAGGTCGGTACTAATCTTTCTTCTGCTGATTGGTGGTACCGACCTAGTGCGGGTCGGCATTGTATCGCGGCCAGTCAGAGATGCCCTTAGTAAAATCGCCGTATCTCCTGGAATACGCTTCCGAATGACCTCAAACGACCTCCTGTGGATAGTTCTTTACTTAGCTCTTCTTTACATTCTCTAGTCTCTCTTATTTCTTTTCTAGTACCTTAGCCGTTTTTGGCTTTACTTCTTTCTTTCAAAGACTAGAGACTATTTTCTTCTTTATCACTTAGAGCTATTCCAACATCTTTTTCTTGCCAACCATTTCAAGCATTTGCTTATCCCCTACCTTTTCTCCAAATCTTTCCTAAGTTTCCACATTCTCTTTTCTTTTCCTTGTCCCAAGTTCTCATCCTATCTAGCTTTAACCTATGTCTAGCCCATTGATGTCGAGCTAGTTCTACACGGAAGCTTCTCCTTGTCGTTCTAAACTCAACACTTTTTGCCTAGTTGATTCGAAAAAGGCCTCACAACACTCACAAATAGTTTTGGCTTCAAGGACAGTTGGGTTAAGGGAGTAGTTAACCGTTCCAATGATGAGAATCGGCTATTTGAGCTAACAAGAGAGTGGCAAAGTGGATAAGATAGCCCAAATATGTATGAGGTAACCATGAATTCACTATGCAATGCACAAGCATGATAATTTCAATGTCAAAATTATGGTTTTTACTTAAGTAGGATTGGAATCAAATCAAAACTTACTTTAGCTAAGACCCTAGTAATGAAACGCGAGATCAAAATATGGTTCATCATTGATTTCAACACGAGATCAAAAGCATCAAACAACAAGCAACGAGGGCATTGAATCAAGCTCTAAAAATGGTACTCTACAAGGAAAAATCAGATCATTGCTCCCAATGCACATGAATGCAATACCTATATGCTATGCATCTATACTCAATCCTAGATATGAAATGCACAAAACTTCAAAAAATTTTAAAATTATTGAAAATGCATGATATGCATGAGACTCAAGATGGAAAATACAAAATAAGAACACAAAACGCATGGTTAGATACCGGTCCCTCCCCCAAACTTAAATCACAACGTCCCGGTGTGAAAGAAATTCAAGAGAGAGACCAAAAACGAAATATAAAAATGCAAAGAGACTCAAAAAGAAAGAGTTACTTACAAATGAGGAGTGAGACTAGAGGAATGGAGATGAATGAAGATCTTTCGACATCTACACCAATGTGCCTTGCCACGACCTTGCTACCATCAAGAACCTTGCAACCACTCAACAAAATATCAAAAAGCCCAAGAAACACAAGATGAAACTAAAAAACAAGGAATTATGTACAATGATAGACATGGGAATGTCTCCCAAGAGCACTTTGTTTAAAGTCACTAAGTTTGACTTTGGTTACCCTTTTAGGCGGATGAGAGAGGAATGTGGGAACTCCTTGGTGGGTCCTTGAGCTCAAGCTTGAGCACCTTGTTCATGACCTCTTGAAGACCGGCTTCCCCTTTCTCTTTAAGCTTCGGCGTGAGGATGGCTTTGACCGAGGCAAAAGACTTAGACTGTCCCTCACACTTGATTTTGTACTCAATCACCCCGTTTTCATGTTTCCAAGGGGTGAGAGTCATGGTGGAAGGTTGGCTTAGCTCGGACTTGGTTTGTTGCACCGGTCTGTGGTGATCGGTGTAGACGTGTGGATCGGCGGTCAGTCAGATACTCTAAAGGGAATCGGCCATATCTCTTCAACCGTTCATCCGAATGACCTGATTTCACCTTCTACGGTAAGGTGAGTCTTTCCTCTACAACTCTCATAAACATACCCACAGCCAAATCCGATCGTATGCCCTTCGTCCAGCCTGTTCTTTCGGGAACTTGGTGCGACCCCTATATCTCCTTTTTGGTCCATAACCCCAATTGTTTCCAAATTGCTTCCAAACACCTAGAATATACTCCAAAACATGCAAGAACTCCCTAGGACCTAATGCAACATCCTAAACTCTAATTTAGACCAAAATGCTATAAAAACTATGAAAGACACATGCATGAGACCCGAAACACTAAATAATATGCATGCTAAAACGGGTAAAATATGGGAATATCAACTCCTCCAAACTTACTCTTTTGCTTGTCCTCAAGCAAACAAAGTAGAATAAGGTGAGAGAGAGGTTTCAAAGTGGGACTTCATGTCCGAGAATACCAACAAAAGAATTTAAGTCAATGCCCTTGAGAGTAGTTATAGGATGCACAAACAACCTCTACTTCAAAAGATTTAGCCATACTCTTTGCAACACGAGATGGGTCTAAGCCTTAGCATCCACAAGCATTCCTATCATCCAACTCTTTAAAATTCATTAAGTGCAAACGGTGAATCATGCTTATGCACGTCAAGTGAACTCATTTGGCTTAGGGAAAGGTTTTGAGATAAAAGTGATCTCAATCATGTGGTGGTTTCCGAGCAAAGGGATCTCTCAACGAAGGAATGAACTTTGACAAAATGCTAAGAGTAAAGAACAACCAATGCATACAAGGATGACTTCCGTCTACCCAATGCCCCAATATGAACTCCACTCCTATTTCTAAACCCATCAAGTTCAATCCTAAGCTACCCTTTTCTCAAGGCAATTCACCTTCTTATACCACTTCATTCCATCACTTTTTCATCTCTTTTCGCACTTAGGGGATTCTCTTCTTCTTCTTCAAATTCGGTTGGATTGGCTCCTCATCTTTTCTTTTCCTTTAGCTCTTCTTTTGCTTTCACAACTTGTCTTAATTTCATCATTTGGATGCCTAAGCCATTTTTGGCCTTTTTCTTTCTTTCACACTTATAGATCCTTACAATTCCATACTTGGAGCTTAAATCACTTTCTTGCTTCAAACCAATCCAACTTTTGTTTTTCTTCATTCCTTTCTCCATATCTTTTGTTTTCTCCACATTCTTTTTTTTCTTTTCAACAACATCCCAAAACTCCCAACCTATCTACCCTAGCATATGTCTAGCTCATTGATGTGTGAGCTAGTTCTACATGAAAGCTTCTCCTTGTCGTCCCAAACTCAACACTTTTTGCTAAGTTCATTCGAAATTAGGCCTCGCGACACACACAAGAGATGAAGGTTTGAAGGAAGGTTTGGTTTAGGGTGTGGTTAACCGTTCCAAATATGTATATGGTATCCATGAGTCCACTCTTCAATATACAAGCATGATAATTCAAGTCAAGATTAGAGTTCACTAGATAGAGTTGGGATCAAATCAAAGCATGCTTCAACCAAAACATAAACATTCAACCCGCAAGATCAAAGCATGGATCATCCTTAACTTCGTGATCGCTCAAATGCATCAAAGAACTCCTAACGAGGGCATTAATTCAAGCTCTTAAGTTTATATTCCACATGGACATTTCTCCCAATGCAAGTGAGTGCAAACCTATATGCGTCTAGACTCAATCTTAATCGTGCGAAATGCAATTACATGCTTCTTTTTATGTTCAAAATTTTCAAATTTTTGTGGTTTTTCTATGAATGAGACTCAAGTATGCAAAGAGAAAAATAAGAAAACAAAACACAAGGTCAAACGACACAAACCCCTCCCCCAAACTTGAATTGCACCGTCTCGGTGCAACAAAAGTCAAGGAGAAGGTAAAAATATGCAAGAATGTATATACAATGAAGTGGAGTGAGGATCATACCTTGGAATTGAATTGAGGAGGAGAGGAGTGTGACATGTTGTGGCCGAACCCTCCTTTCATCACACACCACGACCTTGGACCCAAGAGACCACTCTTAGACCGATCCGACAAAAATTTGCCATCTTTTATTGTTGAGGAGCGTGATCCTCTTTATTCATGCTTGTTTTGTGTCGTAAGCTTGACAAGGGATAGGCTTGGGGAGGTCCCCAAGGGCGCGTTTAACGTCACTAGCTTGACGATTGCTTCCTCATTGTCACTCCTGATATCTTCATGTTTTACATGTTCTAGCATGCATTTTACTTAGAGTTTTGTGTAATTAGCATGCATAATCATGGTTTTGTCTTGCATTTAGGTCTCATTTAGAGTTTAGGACATTTGCATTAGGTCCTAGTGAGTTCTTGCATGTTTTGGAGTGTTTTCTAGGTGTTTGGAGGCAATTTGGGGAAATTTGGAGAAATGGACCAAAGAAGGATACAAGGGTCATCCGAGATGTCTGAAAGATGCAGCTGGACGACGACTTTCCGTTCAGTTTCAGCCTCAACTGTATTCATAAAGGTTGTAGAGGGATGAGTTATCTTTCTACCAGAGTTTGAATCAAGCCATTTGGACCTGTGGTTTGGAAGATATGGCCGTTTTACTGGAGACGCATCCGTCTGGCCGCGGACCAAACGCTTCACACTGACGCCAACAAACCGGTGCAACAAAACGGTGTGCAGACAGAAGCTAAGCACCGGTTTGTGGCAAAAATTCACACCGACCCGTTGCAACCGGTGCTGAACCAGAAAACTGAGCACGACCCAAAATGAACCGGGTCGATACCCGGTTTGTCCCGGGTCGATACCCGGTTTGTCCTGGGTTGACCCGGTCCGACCCCACTTGCCTATATAAGCCAAAAACCTAATTTTTCATGCTAAGCTTTCTTCTTTCTAGTGTTGGGTTTTATCCCAAACTCTTCTTATGATTTTGGAGGGATTTTGATTGTTCTTCATACAAAAGCCACTCTAGAGAAGATTTCTTCACCCTTATCTTTATATTAATGTATCTTCTTTATCTTTATTTGTTTTTCTTTTATGTTCTTCATGTTCTTTAGACTTTAGGGTTTTTGTTGGATTTTGGTTTGCTTGATTTTTATGGGTTGATGATTGATTTGTGATGCTTAGATTCTAAATCATTGCTTTCCTTTCTTTCTAAGTGATCTTAATGCTAGATTGGGCTTGAGAGAGTCAATCTAGATCTTTGGGAATTTCAAACCCACAAGGTGTTTGATGAAATTCTCCAAAGAACTTAGAAAGAGATAAACATTCTTAACCTATGATAGTAGTTGCTTAAGGTGTTTATTGGTTGATTTGAATATTGATTTTAATGCTTGCTAATCATTTCATCACAAATGAGAATTTGATCTTGATTTAGTGATTAGAAAAGTGATTAGTGCCTTGAGAGAGGATTAGTCATAATTAGTGATCTTAACCTAAGGAATAGCATAGATTGTGTGTATTAGCATCGTTAGTCAATTGTCTTGATGGTTAGATGATGATGAATTAAGTTGATCCTTGTTAGATCCTTCGCATAGGTTGATCTTAAGGCTAGTTTAGATTGAGAGATCAAAATTAGAGCTTAAGCATTTCACGCCCGAGAGGTGTTCGATGAAATGCTTGAACCAAGCCTTTTGTGAGATTTTCACATCCTAGCCAATTAGAGTTGATGTCTAGGGTGATTAGTGAACTAATTGGAATTAGAGATTAATGCTCATTGATTATCTAATTGCAAACGAGAGTTTATGTCAATTAGGTGATTAGTGAAGTGATTAGTACCATGAGAATGGATTAGTCATATTTGCGAATTCCATGTTCTAGGATAGTGTTTAATGCAATCTTTGTCATCATTATTTGATTGTTAATCATTCATTTGCTTGTTTAATCCATGATCCAACACTTCTATCTTTTGTTTTCTTTTTTGCATTTTACTTTCCTAATTCAAAAACATAAAAACCCAAAACATTTTCTCTAGCTTAAGTCATTTCTTGCATTCCTAGTGTGTTGTTCTTTGTGCCTCCCTTGGATTGATCCCCAAATGCTACAATGATAGAGTGTTTGGGTAATTGATTTGGATACACACAATTATCCTTCATCAACTCCCTTCATGAAAATCACAAGAAAAGTGAAAAGATTAGCAACAAAAGAAGATAAAAAGCTCTAGTCTCAAGAAAAATCTAAATCCTAATGGTTATTACTATTGCCTCCCCGGCAACGGCGCCAAATTGATGATGGATAATTTCTATCTAATACCAATTACCCAAATGCTATCATTGTAGCACTCCGGGCGGAACTCGTTTGGGCGGCAGACAGACATGTCTTTGCTAAATCTGACGTATCTTTTGAACCACAGCTCCAAACGACGTGAAACTAGCTAACTCACTTATCTAGAACTTATATGAAGACCTCCGAAGCTAATTCGGATTGGAGAGCCTTATTTCGGGCCGATCTTTCAGACCCCTCGGGTGAGCTCGGCTGGTAAGTGCTACACCGTTTTGTTGCACCGGTTTGTTGGGGTCGGTGTGAATTCTGAAGCTGCACACCGGACGCAACGGAACGGTGTAGGGAAGCCCTGGTTCGGTGCTTAGCTTCTGGCCTCACACCGGTTTGTTGCACCGGTCTGTGGTGATCGGTGTAGATGTGTGGATCGGCGGTCAGTCAGATACTTTAGAGGGAATCGGCCATATCTCTTCAACCGTTCATCCGAATGACCTGATTTCACCTCCTACGGCAAGGTGAGTCTTTCCTCTACAACTCTCATAAACATACCCACAGCCAAATCCGATCTTATGCCCTTCGTCCAGCCTGTTCTTTCGGGAAATTGGTGCGACCCCTATATCTCCTTTTTGGTCCATAACCCCAATTGTTTCCAAATTGCTTCCAAACACCTAGAATATACTCCAAAACATGCAAGAACTCCCTAGGACCTAATGCAACATCATAAACTCTAATTTATACCAAAATGCTATAAAAACTATGAAAGACACATGCATGAGACCCGAAACACTAAATAATATGCATGCTAAAACGGGTAAAATATGAGAATATCAGTACCTTTGAGAACACAAAAGAACTAAGGAAGACAAGTTAGTAATGATAAATAAGAGAAAAATCGTCATCTCAACGAGATGCATACTCTTAGTTATATGCATTAACATAATGTAAATAAAAGCCTAGTCTTATTAAGAATCTAAATCCTAATGGCTAACGCTAAACCTCCCCAAGGAGGTATGAGGCTAACACACTAAGCAAGCAAGTGGTTTTGGTTTCTAATTATCCAAACCAAGGAGGTATGAGGCTAACACACTAGGAATCCAAGAAACTATATGAGCTAAGCAAGCAAGTGGTTTTGGTTTCTAATTATCCTAAATGATAATCAAAAGCAAGCAAGTAAACAAACAACAAGCACTAAGAACAATTAACAATGATTAAAAAGAGGATCTTTGGGCAAGGCAATTGATGGAGGGAATCTTAAGCTAATCAATGATGTCTTTCTAATCACAAAGGTGCATTTCCTTAAGCTTAGAACACTAATCAAGATTAATCTAATCTCTTAGCACTAATCGTCTTGCTAATTACCAAACCAAGAACAAACTCTCATTTGTGAAATGTTAATTAGCAAGCATTAAACACAAGTTCTATTAGCTAATAATCACCCTAGACAATCACTCTCGTGAGCTAAGTATGAAAATCTCTTATTTAGTTCAAGTGGCATTTCATCAAACACTTGGTGTGCATGAAATGATCTTAGCTTTAAATTAACTATCTCTAGCCTAATCTAGCATTAAAACCACTAAGTAAGAAAGGAAATAACATCATTAAGCTTAAGACATCAAAGATTAACAAAAGAGATCCCTAATCTACCAAGCCTAATGATCCAAAAGGGAACTACTCACTATTCATGGTGGAACTAACAAATTTCATAGGAAAAGTGTTAGAACCCATGATTAGATGATTAATGATGAAAGAGATTAGAGAAATTAAGAAACCAATACTTTTAATTTCATAAATCCTCAAGATATCTCTTACAAAATGCTTAGAACCGGGTCAACCCGGGACAAACCGGGTATTGACCCGGTTGAAACTGGATCGGCTGATTCTGGAGGTCTGTACCGACCCATTCTAGATCGGTACAAATGGATCGGTACAGATTTCTTCCTTGTACTGGTCGGGTAACGTCGAGCTAAGATAGGTCGGCATTGGTGCGTTTGGGTCGTGCGGGAAGAGTTTTAGCCGGCAAAAATGATGAGCTGGTCGATGCAGGATTAGTTTTAGCCGGCAGAAATGATGAGCTGGTCGATGCATGATTAGTACCGTTTGGCAGTACCGACCCATCCTGGGTCGGTACTGGGCCGGACACATCCCCGCTAAATCTGATGTATCTTTCAACCTACCGCTCCGAATGACTTCAAACCACATCCAGTAGACAGCCAACTCAATTATCTACAACATCTATGAAGACGTCGAGAGCTGAATCGGAACGCAACTTCTTCGTTTGGAGAGATCTTTGGGTGACTTCGGCTGGCTTCGATGAGAACAGACTGGGTTTTGTACCGATCCATTCTGGATCGGTATGGGGAGTGAAGCTGGGTCGGTACTACTCTCTGCTTCAGTACCGACCAGATAGTACCGTTCTAGGATGGGTCGGTACTGGGCTTACTTGTGCTGATCCAATGCTGGTCGGTGTTGGTCTCGCGGCCAGACAGATACACCTTCGGTAAAATCGCGATATCTCCTGGAATACATGTCCGAATGACCTCAAACCACCTCCACTAGACAGATAACACATCTGGATACATCTTTCATGAAGATCATTGATGCTGAATCTGATCGTAACACCTTCGTTCTGTCGGATCTTCAAGACACTTTGGCTGGCTTCATGGGGACGGATTTGGAAGTGGCTTTGTACCGACCAAGTGTACCGAGCTAGGACAGGTCGGTACTAATATTTGCCTTTGTACAGACCAGTTAGTACCGGTCCAGAACAGGTCGGTACTAATCTTTCTTGTGCTGATTGGTGGTACCGACCTAGTGCGGGTCAGCATTGTATCGCGGCCAGTCAGACATGTCCTTAGTAAAATCGCCGTATCTCCTTGAATACGCTTTCGAATGATCTCAAACGACCTCTTGTGGACAGATAACTCATCTGGCTACAACTTTAATGAAGATAATCGAGGCTAAATCCGACTGGAACCCCTTCGTTTAGCCGGTACAAATGGATTGACCTGCACTGCCGTGTTTGTACCGACCTGTAGTACCGCTCCAGAACAGGTCGATACTAATATTCCTAAGCCTTCATGCCAAGCTGGTATGGATCGGTATTGAGAAGAGCTTCTGGTCGGTACAAGTCTTTGTTGTCATACCGACCACTTGTACCGACCTAGGACCGGTCGGCGTTGATCTCGATTCTCGCGGCCAGTCGGATATACCTTCAGTAAATAGGACATATCTCCCAAACCACGCATCCGAATGGCTTGATTCCAACTCCCCTGGACAGCTAACTCATCCCTATACAACGTCAATGAAGACCGTCGAGGCTGAATCAGATCGAAAGTTTGCCGTCCAGCCGCATCTTTGAGACGCTTCGGAATGATCCTTGCATCCTATTTTGCTCCATTACTCCAAATATCTCCAAAACACCTAGAAACACTCCAAATGCATGAAAAAACTCTCTAGGACCTAATGCAACATCCTAACCTCTAATAAAGACCTAAATGCAAGACAAAACCATGATTATGCATGCAAATGACACGAAACTCTAAGTAAAATGTATGTTAGAACATGTAAAATATGAATGTATCAATCTCTTCCTCAGTTTCTCTGCAATTTTGGAAGTAACACGCCATAGGACGGTTCTCAAAAGCTTCCTCAAAAGATATAGTATGGGGGATCCTCCTGACCATCTTCTCAAAAGCAAGCAACTTCTCCGCAGAAATGGGGTTCATGAGATGTCTAGGTGGTATAGGATATGGCACCTTAGGCTTGTAAACCCTTTCCTCGACAATCTTGGGTGTTTTCTCAGTTTCTGGCTTAGTCTGCGAGGGGTGTCGATCGATACTATAATGGTATCGATCGATACAAGGCTTCTCTATCGTCTCTTCAGATGTGGTGTCAATCGATACAGGTGTGATGTCGGTCGACACTGGGGTTCTGAGATGTCCCGTGAAAGTATCTGCACTGGTGTCGATCGACACTGGGTGGTGTCGGTCGATACTTGTTGTGTCGAAACATCTTTGGCAGATCCTTGGACGGGTATCGACAGATGCTGGGTGGTATCGATCGATACTGGGGCGATTTCGGGAGCCTTATCGTCGTCATCGACGAGATTCTTTGCAGTTAGGCCAATTTTCACCCCTGGATCGACCTCTTCATCACTTCTTAAGGTGATCGCATTGACTTGTTCATTCTGTGCATGAACCATCTTTCCCTTGACAGCTGCTGAAACCTGAGCTACCTGAGTTTCCAGCATCATGTGGCTAGTACTGAGAGCCTCGATTTTTCCATTCAGATCTGTGTACAGAGCATCCATCTTCCCATTAAAGCTCATTGTCATCTTATCCTACCCTTGAAGAAGCTGCTCAAACATAGACTCAACCTTGCTCTCTAGAGTTTTGGGTGGGTGAGGTGGGTATTGATATCTTTGACTTTGAAATCCAGCGCCACCAATGTAGTTAACACCTTTCACTTCATCCTCATCAGCAAAGTGAACAGCTTTCGTCTTACCCATCAGAAGATTGTGCACTGAATCCAGCTTGGCTTGAACCTCAGCAATCTGCGATCCATCCAAATTCCCAGCCTGCTTCTTCCGCTCAAAGTCTGCATTCTTGGTGCTATTGCTAGACGTCAAGTTCTCAATTAGCACATAAGTATCGTCAGGATATCTGGTGTTGAAATTCCCATTACTCGCAGCATCTAAGGCCATCTGATACCTCCAATCAATCCCTCTGAAAAAGATACCCAGCAGTTGAACCTTAGTGAAACTGTGATGTGGACAATCTCTCTGATATGATCTGAATCTGATCCAAGCAGCCTTAAACGCTTCAGTTGGTCCTTGAGAAAACTGGGAGATCTTGTTCCTAAGCTCCTCGGATCTCGCATCATCATAGAAATTATTGAGGAAGACAGTCTTAGTCTCATCCCAGGTAGTCAATGACCCAGCTAGTAATTGCTTGAGCCAATAAGAAGCATCCCGACCAAGAGAGTATGGGAAAAGCTTATAGAGGAGGTAATCATTGGACACTCCATTGTACTTGATGCTAGTGACCAAGTCCTCAAACCTCTCAATATGATCTATGGGGTGTTCATGAGGAAGACCATGAAAAGGGTGCTGACCCACAAGAGTGAAGTATGCAGGTTTCAGCTCAAAGTCATTCCTCTGGAAAGCAGGTGGACGAATCGCTGATCGATTGGCATAGAACTGATCAGGCATGTTATACTCTCCAATTGTCCTACCACGATCAACCACATTATTCCCAACATTCACAACAGCTGGAGGGACAATGATGTTTCCATCTCCATCAAGTCGTTGCCCTCTCTCATTACACAATTGACCCTCTCGGTCTCTCAAAGCTCCAGCATCATCACGAACCAAAATTATTAGATTGTTCAGCTCTGCTGGCCTCTTTGTTCTCATGTTTGTGCGTTCCAAAAGTGCTAGTTGCTCGTTTGACAGATTAACTAGAAGAGTGTTCTTGTTCCTTCTGGTTTCACAAAGAGGCATGCAACCTGAAACACGAAAGTCAAGAACGTAAGTAACACAAAAAACGTGACGGGTATCGACCAATACCACTAGGGTGTCGATCGATACTCGACGATTTAGACGAAATTCTTAGCTAAAATCTAATGGCGAAATTGAGTCCCCGGCAACGGCGCCAAATTTGATATGCTCAAATTAATACCCTAATAGTACTAAAGCAGTTGTTGTAGTATATGTAGGGGTCGAACACAAGAACTCAAGAATTAACACAATAGATTATATAGATCCGAATTAAGCTAAACCAAACAATGAAATTAAATGCGAGTGCGTAAATTAAACAAGTTGTGAATCAATTGGAAAGAAGATAGGCTCAGGGTATTTCTCAGGAACTCAATGAATGTAGATAAACTAACTAACATGATTCAGATTTAGCGCGGTTTTTGAACTTAAATCACTAAGTTGTAATTGGCCAACTTTCGTTGCGAAAACTATCTAAGTCTAAATCTTAGAATTCCAAATCTCTTTGCGAATCCTAAAGTCTAAACCAGCTTTTAGTTCAAGTTTGGTTTGTTCACAAAACAACTAAACCAAATCTCTTTGCGAATAGTTATTTTGCTCACCCTAGGTTCTGTCAGGTAATTAATCGTACTCTCGTGCCTAATCAATTATCCTAAGATCTAAGTTCCAGATTCGTCAACCTAGAATTAGCTATGAGAACAACCTATGATGAAGAACTAATTCAGATGGTGAATCCTAATTAACTAATTAACCTAACATTCAGAGAAAACCCTTATGAGAACCCTGAACCTAACAAGGGATCTACTCAGACATGGAGAATGAAAACAACATGATTGAATAGATCATCAAAGAAATCAATAAGAAACAGGAGTTCAGAGTTGTCTCTCCAAAAACCAGAGTAGCATAAAGCTTAATCAAGTCTCAAATTGAACGTCATAGCTAAAGTGGCTGAAAAACCTAATTTAAACTCCTAAAACACGTTTTGGGCTAAATTGTAAATAATAAAGTCTTCTGGGCAATTTTGCAATTCTTCAACTCTTCATAAAAGTCGCGACTTGTGTCTTGCTGCAGTGAGTATCGACCGATACTAGTCAGTATCGATCGATACTGGGGCAATGACGTGCTTCCTTCCTTCATGGTGTCAGTATCGATCGACACCAGGTGGTGTCGGTCGATACAAGGGCTTCAAATCGGGTACTCAGCTACACGAACTTCTGCTTTGCTCCAAAATGCTCCGGAAAGCTCTAATATCTCCAATTATGCTCCAAACGTACCTAAAACCTGAAAAGGCTCTAAAACACTACAAAATAGTAGAAAGACTCTATAAAAAGGACTTATGTCATGGCTTAAAAGGGGTAAAAACCATGATATATCAGAAGGCCAGACTAGTTGCTAAAGGATATGCACAAGTCAAAGGAATAGACTATAATGAGGTCTTTGCACCAGTGGTAAAGTACGTGTCAATAAGGCTCATCTTGTCATTGGTGGTTCATGAGAACATGGAACTTGAGCAACTTGACGTGAAGACAGCTTTTCTACATGGGGTTTTGCAAGAGAAGATGTACATGAGACAACCTAAAGGGTATGTTCAGAAAGGTAATGAGAACAAGATCTGCTTATTGAGAAAGTCTCTCTACGGTTTGAAACAGTCACCAAGGGAATGGAACTACAGGTTCAACACATTCATGATAAAGAATAAGTACATGAAAAGTCAGTATGATCCATGTGTTTATATCAAGGGTTCAACAAGATAAGATATGGTATACTTATTACTATATGTCAATGACATGTTGATTGCTTCAAGAGACATGTCAGTGATCAAGAAGCTTAAGGAGATTCTCAGCAAGGAATTTGAGATGAAGGACTAATTAGGACCGGCAAGAAGGATCTTGGGAATGGACATATTCAGAGATAGAGTCAAAGGAAATTTGGTCTTATCTCAAGAAGAGTACTTGAATCACGTTTTGAAGACATTTGGAATGGGGGATTGCAGGTCAGTTACTACCCCAATGGGACCACAATTCAAATTACAAAGTCTTACACATAAGGAAGCATTAGATCAGGTCAAGGTAATGGATCATATTATGTATGCAAGTGCAGTGGGGAGTTTAATGTATGCAATGGTTGGCTCAAGGCTGGATCTTGCTTATTTAGATGGGTTAGTGAGCAGATACATGGGGAAACCATGAAAGGGAAATTGGTTGGAAGTACAATGGGCCCTGAGATACATTAAAGGGGCTACAAAAGTGTGTTTGACGTTTACAAGAGAATCATATTTTAATGTAAAGGGTCACTGTTATTCAGATTATACAGCTGATTTTGACAGGCGCATGTCAATCTGTGGGAATATTGTAAGTTGGCGATCGTGTTTACAGAAGGTGGTTGCATTGTCTACTACTGAGGCAGAGTATATGTCATTATCTAAGGCATTCAAGGAAGCTCTTTGGTTAAAAGGAATCTGTGAAGAAATGGGGTACAATCATGGAACAGTAGAAGTTCATTGTGACTCACAAAGCGCCATTTTTTTTGCAAAGAATTACATGTATAGTGAGAGGACTACGCATATTGCAACCAAATACAACTTTATCAGAGACATCATCGCAGAAGAAGATGAAAGTGTGTTGAAGATTCATACTTCGAAGAACCCAACAGACATGTTAAATAAGGTTTTACCAACAAACAAGTTCAACAGCTGCTTGAAGACTTTGAAAATCATCGCCTGAGAAAGGTGGTGAAGGAGTCTTCTTTGGAGACTAGGAGATGACAGGTATAAGTTAATTCAGAAATTATTGTGAACTATTTTTTCTGGTGTTGAAGAAGCAAGGTTGAGTTACGTCTGGTGGTCAGGAGGTGACGACAAGCTATTTCAGGTTTTTTTGAGAAATAATGTTCAGTTAATTTCCCGTAAATTGGAAATTCTCTGTTCTTGGATTGGAGATTCGTGAGAGTCGAAGATGAGGTCAGGAGGAATTTTGAACCAAGGTGGACATTTGTGAGAATCTGGTTCAATATTCAGATCATTTGGTCGATTCTTGGTTTGGTGAAGACAAACCCGAGCTAAGTCATTTGGTGTTGAAGCTGGGCTTAGGCCCAAACAGAGAAGTAAGCAGTTGGGCCTGGTGAAAAGAAGCTGGCCCATTTAGCTGAGCAGGGAGTCAAAGAGTTGTTGAAGAACAACAAACTTTCTAGATTATTCTTCATCTTCTTCGTTCTTGATTTTCTGTAATCTCTCAATCTAAGACTCTGTAAACACCAGGAAGCTCATAGTGGATTTCCAGGCTCCGATCCTGAAGAGAGATGTACCCAGGTTTTAGGGAACTCTATATGTGTGTGTTGATTTCTTTTCCGCAAACGATTAGTGTAACAAGATAGAGAGAGAGCGATCGTAACATAGAGTGAATCGTACAAGTATCGACAACATAAAGCTCAGAGCAAATTGATGACCTAATCTAACTGGATTTCAAGATTTTCTCTTCAGATTTGCTATATAACCATCTAGCTCTAAATAATTTGATTTCCATGGCAGCTAAACAGAAAATTGCAGATTGATGAAAAGAGTTTGTAAAGTTTTGTGCATAATTTTAAACTTAGACCCCCAAAAAATTGAAATTTGCAAAAGAGGAGATTGAGAATGTCGATCAAGGAGATGAAATTCGGGAGAGAGAGAGGAATGTAGTTGGAGAGAAATGGAGAGAGAGAGTGTAGCTATAGAGTAGGGGACAGTCAATTTCTCTCTCATAAAACAAGGATCTAATCGCATGTATTATAGATTATGCAGTCTATATTTTTTTAACAATCAGCAAATAATGGTATTTCTAGGCACGGACATAAAAACCGGAACCAAAATATCTGAACCGGAATCGACCCGGTTCGGTTCAGTTTTGGTTATGGCCAAAATATCTATTGGATCCTACTCATTGATATCCTCGGGTATCGGGTAATACCCGCCGGAACCGAACCAAAAACATTTCGGGTACCCTAATTATAATTATATACCCAAAAATATTAAATATATAAGGTTTTGGGGTATATTTTCCATATTATGGGTATATTTTCTTTAGTTTATTTTTGGGTTTTTGGGTAAATTTTTGGGTTTTCGGATATAATTTCAGGTTTATGGATATATTTTTGGTATTTCGGGTAATTTTTCCTTGATTTTTTCCGGGTTTTCGGTAATAAATACCCAAAACCGATTAAGATCCGAAAAAGTTCGAGTATTTTCCGGTTCTTAAATCTCAGAACCGAACCGACACGAAACTGAATATTTCGATACCTATATGGATCATAAACCTCCCTACCCAAAATACCCAGATCCGGACCGAATATCCGAATGCCCATGGCTAGTTATTCCTAAATATATATTCCACTATGGTTATTAAGTTTTATTTCCCAAAAAATAAACAAAAAGAAAGAGAAACAAAAAAAAAAGTGAGAATAACACATATTTTTTTCTCCTCTTCATGTAAACAAACCTCCAAATATAGTCATACATCTAATCATAAGAAATTTATTGGCTAATTTCTCTATTTCATCCATTTCTTGATATTTGATTTGTTAGTTTGCTTCTTTTGTTGAATTCATCAAGTTTTGATCTTAATAAAAAACAAATTCCTAAGTTAAATAAAAAGGGTTTAACGCTGAAATACTATTTTTGGTCAAATGATATTCTAAAATACTCTTTCTCTAATAATCAATTTTGTTTTGATTTATTTTAATTCACAAAAGTGGTAAATAACCCAAAAAACCAATCAAAATCTTCATAATTACAGATTCAACCACGATTTGGATCAGGTAAAGTCGATATCCGTTGGAATCGGGTCGGTTCTAGCTATTATTTAATTTTTGGTAATTTTTTTTCTTTTTTGAGTAGAGACTGACGAAGGAAGGATCCGACGAAGGAATCGGAAAGCTTCTTCTCCGAGATTGACGAAAGCTTAGCTTGAAATAAAAAACCCCTAAAGAATCTCGGCTACTCGCGAATTTCTTCATCTGACCTAACGAAGGCACTGCCGCGTCTGAAACCACCGTGACCGGATGTTCAGACGACCCTTTTCATCTTCTTTGGTTAAAGACGACGACGATGTTTTGGGAATTCTTGGAATCAGCGACGCAACAGCTCTATTTTTCTTAGGAGAGCAGCGTTTTGATTTAACGAGCTTTTCGATCTGACCAATGTAGGAGACTTTAGGGGAAGTGGGTTCGTCCCAAACGGTGTTTTTGGTTCTTCGAACCCTAGCCGCGTTTGGAACCATAGGTGATAGGACTGGAGAAAACACTTTGTTGGAGGACGACGTCGTGTTGTGGCAGTGGTGGAGATCTCTTCCGGGACTAAACGGCGGTACGCGATGTCTAAACGAGAGTCTACTACTCAAGCTGACTCACGGATGATGTTCTATCTGGGTCTCAGTTACATGAGGAGTCCACTTAAAAGCTTGCACAATTGATTTTGTTTTGATATGTGTTAAAATTACCGTATTCATGTATCGATCCTTCTTGAGAGTAGTTGATAATATATAGTAGCTTGTGTGTTTTATTGGGTACAAGTTTGGTAAGCTCAGTTTTTCTATTCCCTGAAAAACAGATGAAGGTTTGTGAATGATTACCCACTATCTTGTTACTGTTTCGATGTTTGAACTGGTTATTGCACGAGTGTTTTTATATATATGAGTTGAATCAATATTAGGTTGTTTGATATCAATTTAGTTCTTCTATTTCTTTTGATATGGAAGGGTCCTCGATAATCTGATGTTCTTGCATATGAATGCTTGTCCCCGTGACTTGAGTTCATTATTTCTTTGGGAAGCATCTTCAATAGCTTGTTCTTGCGCTTTGACTTTGAAGTTGAAGTATGCTGCTGTTTATTGTCCATTGATTCACAGCAAAACCGAAGATAGGAATTCTGGAATTACTTGGTATAACTAGGTTTCGGTATTACGAAAATACTGGATCTTCTACGAATTACTGAAAACATTTCTAGTATTACTTGGTACAACTAGATTTCGGTATTACGTATAATTGGATCTCTTACGATTGAGACTATTTTTAGTATTATTTGGTACAACTAGATTTCGGTATTACTCGGTACAACTGAGTAGTATATAATGATTTTAAAAAAAAATATGTGTTAGAAAAAAATAAGATTCAAAAAAAATTCAAAAAATAAAAAACATTAAAAACATGTGACGTGGTCAAAAATGGACATATGGCGCCGTCATTTAACACATGTTGCCGCAATTAAAAAAACACATGTAGTGAAAAACATTAAAATGGAGGGAAAAACAAAATTTAAAAATTTCGAAATATTTAACCTAGTTATACTTTTTAATTGTATATTTGTTCTCGCTTCTAAACAGTTGTACTTTGGGGATATTTCACTTATATTAGTATTACCGTAAATTAACATTTAATTTGTTAGTTGTACCGAAAACATTTGGTATCTTAAATACATTTTCAATGTTTTCATGCAATAATATGTCTCAAAGCACATTTTCTGTATCTTTTGTATTATAAGATGGTTAAAATTAACAAGTCATCATAAAAATATAAAGTGTTTGATGGGGAAACAAGAATATGATAAAAATCATTATAAAAAAAAAATATTTTGTGTGTAACTAATAAATGTTATATCAATTTATTTAAATTCATGTTTACCATATATATTATTTTTTTTTACAATAACTTATACTTGTGACTGTTACCCACGACCATATCGTTAAAGAATGTGTTATAACAAATTTTATTCTATACAGACTTTAAAAATGTACTTAAAATATTACTTTTTTCTTCTTTTTAAATTTTTTTAGATTTTCGTTTTCTATGAGGTCTTTAAGCAATCTAAAAAGGGGTCATGAAATTTTCACTCAATTGTCTTATGGAATTTTCACTCACTCAATTGTCTTTAATAACGCTGACTCTCTGTCGACAATGGGATCCACCATGTGATCCAATTTTTTAATTAAATAATTGAAATTTCTTTTTTTAATTCAAAAATTTAATATTAAATTAAAATGAGATTTTCGTAAATAAATAGTATATAGAATAACTGAGTAAGATAGAATAAAATTAAACCCAAAAGAGTATTTCAGCAATAAGTTAAAAGCGTCACAAACATCAATTTTTATTAATATAGATACGGTACAAGAGCATTATTTTCCTGACAAGAAACATAAGAGCTGAAAATGAAATAAAACGAAAACATAACAGACGAAGACAGATGCATTGTTCTCTTCTTGTTTTACCCTCTCTCTAAGAGGATAGGAACAGACAACAGCATTAATTAATAGTCAGAGGCAGATCTGATTTATTTTAGCAATCCTCCTCACTTCCTCACCTACAAATTAAAAAAAAAAAAACAATTATTTAATATTGACTGGCCTGAACCATTTTGGCAGATCTGATTTAATATTTTGGCTATTTTTATTTTATTCCAACCTGTATGGATGTTCTTTCAAAAACATTTAAGAACACGATGAACAAATTCTCAACTTGCCTCACATATAACAAAGAGAACCCAAGTTTTCTAAGGAAAAATTCCATGTATAAAAAAAAAAAAAAACCACTTTTGATTCAAAAAAAAATACAAATTAATAAGGAAAAATCGTAAATCTAAGAACTAAACGTAGCTTTTTCCAGAAAACTTAGTAAATATTTGTTTCTAATTTAAATATAATTAACAGGGAGAAAAATAGAGAAATGAAAGATTCATCCTAAAGTTGGGAGACTAGACTCGAGTCATCCAAAAAATATACGGTGTTTAGATTCCTTTAAAAAAAATACGCTGCTGTACAGATCTGTTGATTTGTCTAAGTTTCAGACCGGATCCCTGGTTATTGAAATAAAAATAATGAAGAAAAAAACCTTAATCGCTGTCGCTGTCACTGCTGCTGCTGTGGTGACCATCGTCATGGTGTTTCTTCTCCTTCTTGTCCTTCTTCTTTTTCTTCTCACCGTCATGTTTGTGGTCGTCACCGCCGCTGTGGCCTTCTCCACCGTGGATCTTGTCCTTGATCTTATCAACGATACCTTCTTTGTGCTCTCCGCTCTTGTGCTCGTCGACGTGTTTCTTCTGTTCCTCCTTCTTGTGCTCGTCTTCCTTGTGGCCTCCTCCTATGTGGAGTGCATCTCCGATCTTGTTGATGATTCCTGCCATCTTTGATCTCTTTCTTTTCTAGTAAATTTAATCTCTCTTTATGGGTTTAGTTGCTTTGGCGATAATCTAGAATCTCAAGGGTCTCTATTTATAGCCTCCACTAGGTAATTAATACCGTAATCAGCCAGCGAGATATTTTATCCAATTAGAAAAAAGATGAGATAGTGGCGTTGCGAAGATAAGATCTACTTTTCCAATAAGCTAAACGGGTCCTTTATGGAAATAAAATAATATACAATTATTGGGTAGATTATTTTTTTTGGGACAAATTATTGGGGTAGATATATTCTTTTATTAAAAGAAAGAAGATAATTATATTGGGGTAGATATCGCAGGCCTCTAATTTTCGATGTTAACCTCAGAGCATCAGCATTGCTGCTATGTCTTTCCCAATAATTTATAATAAAATTTAATAAAAAATCAAAATATAACTTAAGATCATGTCTTGTTAAGATAAAAATGTTGGGTTAAAACACATTACGTGTCACTTTCCTATTAGTATGAGAATTATCTAAAAACGAAAAAAAAAAATTGTACCGATTGAAAACCCCAGAAATCATCGCCCGAAAAAAAAAATTGCATGTCGATCGATTTCTCTCTGTTCGGATCCAAGCTTCGATTTCGCATATGATGAATCGATTTTGAGCAATCGATCTCTCTCTGTTCGCCTTTGGAGATTAATCGATTTTGAGCAATCGATCGCTCTCTGTTCGCCTTTGGAGATGAATCGATTTTGAGCACTCGGCTTGGGAGATGACAGACAATCACACCTCAAGTCAATCCGCCGTCTCTCCTCCTACCTCCACGCTACAGCGTAAATCTCCATCTCTATGCTTCAGTTTCGCTTAATTTCACAGTTGCTTTTTCGTTTGTTTGATGTGTTTCGAAATTAATAAATTGGAAATCTTTTTTTATCGGCAGAGTTGAAGGAGATTGCAGCTCTGTTTGAAACTGGATCATATACCAATAAAATCCGCCGTGTAGCTCTGGCTTTGCGTCTCACCGTGGGACTACGAAGGAAGCTCACCGGTTCTGTGATCTCTTCTTTCCTTGATTTCGCTTTGGTTCCTGGTTCTGAGGCTCATACTCGTCTTATTAATTTTGTTAAAGTATGTATATGACAAATTTCTTTTCTTCCATGTTTCAACATCCGAATGACATATTGTTTTGATAGGAAATGTGGTCTGCACTACATTGTGTTTGTTACTGGGCATTTATGGGGTTTGATAGTAAAACTGGTCCTTTCACGAACAGTTTAGAATGTTAGAACTAAATACTTCTGGGAAACGACAATGCCATATGTGTATACATCCTGAATGTAGTGATCAGATGGATGAATGTAGGTTACATATATCTGAGTGGCCAATGTGTGTTGATCTTTTCCTGTGATTGTTATGTTTAGATCTTGAGCTGAATATTTAAACACATTTTTTTCTTCTTCTCATGTGAGAGTTTACAGGTTGAAGATAAAAAGATCACCAAAATCTGTGATATAAATACAGATTCTTCCAGACTTCTAGGAAATGGAAGTGTTGCAAGCTCAAGTAACTCAAACGGTACACATGCATGCCTCGGTAATGGAGGATTACCTGACAAGAACATTTCTAAGCTTCTGGTTGGTTCTATTCCTTAACTCACTTGCAGGGTCAAAGTTTTAGTGCCCAAGTGAGCTGAAATAATAGTAGTACTTACATCAATATAGGGGTTTGCTGGTACTTACATCAATATAGGGTATCTAGTGTGCTCTTAAATAGTAAGTACCTTGAGTGTCCATAGTTTTTTTTTTTAATTCCATGTTCTTCTCTACTTTTGATTAGGGAATTTCTGTTCTTAACTATTCAAATTTCTGTTCTCTGTTTTAATAGAATATTACGGGAAATTCAAAACAAATTAGACTGATAATGAATTTGTATTCTTGTTTCAGACTGATGAATATGACAAGGAAGTTGATACAACATCATCAACTTCCCAAGCTCCTCCTAAGCATTTACATGCCGAGCTCGAGATTTACTACTTCTTCATTTTTCTTCTTTTTCTCATTGATCAGAAAAATTACAACGAGGTTACCTTTCTTCTATCTCTATTATTATAGTGCCTAGTTTTTTAGAAGCTTCCCTGCACTACAGTTGATACATCACATGAACATTTACAGTATTTGTTAATTAAAATTGTTGATTTCATAAGTTCAGATGTGCTTTTATTTATTATCTTTCAGGCCAAACTTTGTTCTGTAGCTACCATTGGTCGACTCAAAAGTGTAAATAGAAGAATTGTTGCTGCCATTGCTGAAAATTTGTCTGTTTACTACTATTTAAGATACGAGCTTGTTGATGATCTTGCTGAGATACATATGTGAGTAACTTGACTGTTAACTTTTATCATACTAGTTCAACTTGCTTCCTTATATCTTTAACTTGATTCTCTTTCTGTTGCAGTACTCTTCTTCCTCTACACCAGCTGGCGACATTACAAAAAGAAGAATTGGGCAAGGTGTGTAGTTTTTTTACATCTTCTCAATATTACTGCATTGTTATTTTTACTAGGAGCCTAGGAGATTGGAATTAGGAGAATATTAGTCACAGTTACTGGCAACTTTTGCAGAAGAACTTTGCAAAAGATAAGAAATAGGGTCAGTCTTGGTTCAGCACAAAGTTAGTCAAATATACTGTTTTGTTCTGCATAAAGTTAGTCTTGGTTCTAGAGATAAAGTAAGTCTTGCTTCTGCATAAAGTTACATGACACAAGTGTTTTGTCAAAGAGATACTGAAGTATCTCATTGACTGAGAAACAAAACTCAAAGCAACCCTAAAATGAATATATATCTTGGCGTATGGTTTCTAAAGTTTCAACCCAAACATCCCAAATTTGCTCTTTTCTCCATCTTTTGCTGTTTATGTTATGGATCCTAATGATCCTTTTTTCCATCCAAACTTTCAGCCAAACTTTATGGAAACTCATACTTCTTTTTCCCCTTCTGTCCAGATTAGCTCATCCCAATTCCCTCAGTCTAGTTCCCAATTTAGTGATGCACAAAACCAACCTGCAAAGTCAAGAGAAAGTAGAACCAGATGGACTTCCACTGAAGATATGGTTCTGATCAGTGCTTGGTTAAACACCAGCAAAGATCCTATAGTGGGTAATGAACAAAAAGGTGGTGCATTTTGGAAAAGAGTTGTCTCCTATTATGAAGCTAGTGAAGATGTAGCGGGCTTCCCAGCTAGAGGGATAACTCAGTGTACGCAGAGGTGGAAAAAGATCAACAGTGAATGCAACAAGTTTGTTGGATGCTACAGCCAAGCTTCGGCCAGGAGAGGTAGTGGGCAGTCTGAAGATGATGTGTTCCAAATAGCTATCCAGTTGTACTTCAGCGATAAGAAGAAGCCTTTCCTCCTAGAGCATGCTTGGAGGGCGCTTAGGCATGAACATAAATGGTTATGTTCTTTTGGAGATGAAAGCTCCAAAAGAACTAAGATATCTGCGGGTGGCGCATACACATCAAGCTCAAATACAGCATCACGTGTTGAGGAAGAAGCCTGTCCTCGTCCTCCTGGTGTTAAGGCAGCCAAACGCAAAGGAAAAAGAACTGTCCCTAGCTCAGAAAGTGAAGCTACTCCCCTGCCACAGTTGGAGAAGATGTGGGAGATCAAGGAGAAAGACATAGCTTCTAGAGATAAGGCAGCCGATAAGCGCCTTCTAGCAAATCTAATAGCCAAAACTGATCTTGATGATGATGAACTCGCCCTCAAAAAGAAGCTAATGGCTGAGATGTTTGGATAGTGAAGTAGTCTGTTTGCTTGAGTTTTAAAATTGATTCAGTTTATTTTCCTTGTTTTTAATAAGTGAAGCAGTCATCAAGCTTCAGTTTTAAAATTGATTCAGTTTATTTTCCTTGTTTTTAATAAGTGAAGCATTTTGTTTGCTTCAGTTTTACAACATGTTCTACCTTGAGTGGCCTATGGTTAATGTGTGATTCAGTTCAACTTAATAAAATCGATTGAGTTCTGTTTTAAATTATTGCAGCAGTGTGTTTGGTTTAATATTAATATTAATATCAGTTTGAAATGGCTTAATTCCAAACGTATAGGTGCTTTGGGGATCTGGTAATGAGTTCTTCATTTGCTTTTACACATGTGTTCATCATTAGATATCTCTGATTGCAATGTGCTAACATGATACATTGATATTGTTTTAGGTGGGCCAAAAAATTTACCGTGTTCTTTTGACTCATACTCTGAAGAAAAATTCACGTGGGACACAAAACTACAAATGGGGAAATGGGAGATGTCGGGACGAGTAATTGATCAAGTGGAAGGTGAAAAAAAAGGGGCCAAATGATCAAGTGGGCAAGTGGCAGAAGACAACAAACACAGTTGCTTTTTTTTGTCACCTTTAATTTGTTTTCATTCTATACACATTCAGTCTTTATATTATGAACCGATATCACACCTCCATTTCCATCTTTCTTTGCTCCCTTCTATAATAACGTTTGTTTTTGGTACAAAAAAAAAACAGATTGAGTTCTTTTTATTTTATTCCTTCTCAAATTCTATTACTTGCTTCCTTGTCAATTTCTTTCCCAAGTTTATCAACATGTCATCTTCAAATTTTGATGATGAATATGATGAATTAGATGAGGTTGTTGAAGATTCATTTGATCAAGCTTTTAATCAACAATTTGATCGTCTATTTCAACAAACCATAGATAATTATGGCTACCATCAAGGGGAAACTAGTTCAAGGCCTAAACGAGCTTTTATTGAAAGACGACGGGAGGAAGGCCACACTCAGTTATGGAATGATTATTTTGCTGAAAATCCAGCTTACTCTCAAAGTATGTTTCGTCGTCGTTTCAGAATGAACAAGTCATTGTTCTTACGTATTGTCGAATCACTATCTCAAATGCCATACTTTCAACAAAAACCAGATGGTACGGGAAGATTGGGTCTGTCTGCACTACAAAAGTGTACCGCAGCCATTCGTATGCTAGCGTATGGTTCTGCAGCTGACGCCATGGATGAATACCTCCGCCTCGGTGAAAGCACCGCACTAAAATGCTTAGAAAATTTTGTGGACGGAATTATTTACTTCTTTCAAGATACCTACCTACGAAGGCCTACACCAGAGGATCTCGAACGATTACTCAATCAAGGAGAGGCACGCGGATTTCCCGGGATGGTAGGAAGCATTGATTGCATGCATTGGGAGTGGAAGAATTGCCCAATAGCTTGGAAATGGCAGTATTCGCGTGGCGCAGGAAAACCAACAATCGTTTTAGAGGCTATGGCTTCACAAGATCTCTGGATTTGGCATGCATTTTTCAGACCTCCAGGTACTTTAAACGATTTAAATGTTCTTGACTGCTCACCGGTTTTTAATGACATATTAGAAGGTCGAGCTCCACCACTGACTTACTTTGTCAATGGACGACAATACACTATGGGTTACTATCTCACTGATGGTATATATCCGAAATGGGCATCTTTCATCCAATCAATCTCACTTCCACAAGGTTGGAAAGCAAAATTATTTGCTCAATTTCAAGAAGCTGCCAGAAAAGATGTCGAGCGTGCTTTTGGGGTCTTGCAAGCTCGATTTGCGATTGTCAAAAATCCCGCTCTTAGTTGGAATAAGATAAAAATAGGAAAGATAATGAGAGCATGTATCATATTGCACAATATGATTGTGGAAGACGAACGAGATGGATACAGTCTAACCAATGTATCAGAATTCTATCAAGGAGAAGGAAGCGGGACTTCAAATGTGGATTTTTCGTATTCGCCAAATATGCCGTCAAGTCTCGCAATATGATGGCCGTTCGAAATGAAATGCGTGATACATGAATACATAACCAATTGAAACGTGATTTGGTTGAACATATCTGGCAACATTTTCGCAACTCTGCAAATTAGACCCGACTTTATTACGTTCTTGATAATGCTTTTATATGTTTCTATCATTCTACGTCAAAGTTTTTTCTTTATTTTATCCATATTTATGTTTGTATTTGTTATTTTCATATTGTAATATATGTTTAAAAGTTTTTTAATGTAATATATTTATGTTGTGTTTAACTTAAATATTTTTTTTATATATTTCATAATAAGTTTAACCCAACATTTATTATATTAAATTTTTATACTAAAAAAACACATTTATAGTAATTAATTATTTTTTTAATCTTAAGACACCTTTTAATGAGTATGTGCAATGGAGTGTCAATTTTTATGTAGTGTGTCTTTAATTAAATTTAATATAAATTTAATATTAAAAAATTGTTAAGACACATAGCATTAAGTGTGCAATGCTGATGCTATTAAGGTGTGTGATTTCATCGATGGGCAGACAAGAACATGGGATAGAGGAAAGCTAGAACAAAATTTTTTCCCGAAGATATAGACCGTATTCTAAAAATCAGACTTGTTGTGAATAGAGAAGATAGCTATGAATGAGTTCATAACCGGTGTGGAGTTTACTCAGTTAGATCGGGATTCTAGCTAGTTAGAAAATTGAATTTAACGGCTGTGAGCAGTGCCGTGCCTTACATGTATCAATAAAGGCAATTGGGCCACCAATTTTTTTTTCTAATTTGAAGGGCCACATTTTTTTATAAATTATATATCTTTAACCAAATATGTAAGATACATAATTTTTTTGTTATGTATAGTAGAAGGCACAACAACAATAAAGGTATTAAGATGTTTAAAATTATGTTTTGTTTTTAAAAACTATAATAGTATTACAATAAATAAAACTATAAATCAAAATACATATTTAAACAAAATAAAACAACAATATATTTTATAAATCGCCTTAAGACTCTATAAGGCTAGGCACGGCACTGGCTGTGAGAAGGGAGGCTATGGTAAGACCTTCTTTAAATGATATCAGGGCCCGAGTGTGGAGTGTAAAAATTGTTCCAAAAATTAAGTGCTTCCTGTGGAAAGCGCTGCACAATGCTCTACCATTAGTTGATACTCTGAGATTTAGAGGGATGAAGAAGGATGATGGTTGACTGCACAGATTTGTGGGGAAGAAGGTGAATCAATTAATCACGTTATTTTTGACTGCACAGTGGCAAGACAAGTATGGGCCCAAGTAAACTTTCCTTTCCCAAGAGAGGGATTTGAGAAGAGATCGATTTATGAGAACATAAATGATGGTCTTGACTGCCAGAAAAATTCTTCCATCCCACTGGAGATTAGTCGATGCTTCCCCTGGATAGTGTGGCAAATCTGGAAAAATCGGAATACTTTTCTTTTTGAAGGAAGAATTTTTACAGCATTGGAAACATCGGCAAAAATATGGGAAGACACGAATCAATGGTTTAGAGTCCAATCTGCGAGGATAGTGGAGGTTGCTGATAACCTGGGGGAATCACGTCAAATATCCAGGTGGGAAGCTCCGAAAACAGGGATGATGAAATGTAATATTGGAGTGTCTTGGTCAAGGGGAAAAAATTGGGTGGAGCAGCTTGGATCCTTCGGGATGATAAGGGAGATGTCATGTCACATAGTAGAAGAGGATTTAGTGGGATGGAGACTTTGAATGATGCTAAAGTTAAAGCTCACTTATGGGCAATTGAAAGCATGTGCAGTCTTCATGTCGAGAGGATTATTTTCGCTTCAGAAGCTTCTGAATTGGCTGGCGCAATCACAAGACCAAAGGCATGGCCAGCTTTTCGCTCACAATCTAATGATTTAAGAGAGGCTTTGAGTTTTATGAAGGAATGGAGGTGGATCGTTGAGAATGGCCAAACAAATAAGTGTGCAAGTCTAATTGCGAAGAGTGTGATCAATGAGAACCGATGGCAATCGTATGTGGCTTTTGGGGAACCGTCATGGTTGAAAGATTTGGTTTGGGTGGAGAAGATGACTACCTCTGTGTAGTTGATCATGGTTTTTATTCCCTTTTGGTTTTGATCTTGCCTTTATGGTTTAATAAGTACCCGTGATGTTCTTTTTCTGGGTTTTAGTTCTGTAATATGGAATCAAATTATCAATAAATATTTTACCAGAGAAAAAAAAAATTGTATTCTGTTAGATATTTTCATGAGTCAATTAGGTGTATACATTTGGTTAGGGGTGGACATTTCGGTCTAAATTTAGATTCGGTCCGGTTCGATTAATTCGATTTTGATAAAACTCTAACTAAACTAAACTAAATTGATGTTAGTTCAGTTTGGTTTAGTTCGGTTTGGTTAATTTGGTTCAGTTAAAAAATAAATCAATTTACAAAACACAAATTAAAAAGAGAAAAAGATATTATGTCAACAAAAAAGGAAGAAATATGAAAAGAATCTACGACAATTAGAGAAGAGAGGAAAATGAATACGCGTTTAGTGATATATTTCATTATTACATATTTTTATATGGATTTTATATAATAAACTAATCATTTTAATGGTTTTATTGCATAAATGGTAGTTGTAATGTATTTCTAGAGTTTTGGTCTAAATATATAAGGTCAAGTGAAGAAGAGGATGCAGAAGAAGCCAAAGTGTCTCTAATCTAGTTATATAAAGGCATGCAGACGCATCAGAAGTTTAGCATCACTTGGATGACTTCCCATGGAAGAAATGAGCTCAAATGTGGAGAAAAGATGGCCAAAGGTGTTAGCTTTCATATTCAAGTGGATTCAAGTCATTTGGACAAACGGTCTAGAAGATTGACGATTTTGGTAAAGAGTGGTCATGCATATCGACCACATAGTATCGATCACATGGTTTTGCACCAAAATGCTCGATATTTCACTTCACATACTTGAAGATTGAAGCCCTGGAAAAGTGTACCGATCACTTTGTATCGATCACTTGGCCATGCCTAAAGTGATCGATACACATGCCTCATTTTAGGCAGTTTTCTGCAGTTTTTCTTTTTCTATTATGACTTCTTCTAAACCGGTCTAGGGTTTACTTAAGCACTGTAAATACGTGTTTTTAGCCTCTTTAGACATAGAGTCACCATAGATATCGACCCCTTTGTATTATTTTTGACCAAGAGCTTCCAAGAGAGAAGATCTCTCATATGTTTTTCATTTAGAGAATATTTCTGAACCCTTGTCTTTTCTTTTCTATTTTGATAAGGTGCCTTTGATATCACTCTATTTTACATGCTTTTCATACGGTTTTTATATGGTTTTTACCTCATTTTATATTGGTTTTATGGCCTACTAGGTAGTTTCAATGCATTTATAGAGTCTTAAGTCTAAATCAAGTCTTGCCAGAAAGATGCAAATTGTGCTAAATCTTGTAATGCAAACACGTCAGAAGTTTTGCCTTGGACGAATGCGTTTCCATGATTGGATTGAGGTCAAATTTAGAGACACGATCGCCAAGGATGTTATATTTCTAATTCAATTGGAATCAAGTCATTTGGACGTGTGGTCTGGAAGATATTAAGATTTTTAGTGAAGACTGGTCAAACATATCATAAATGCATATCGACCAAGAAGTGTATCGACCACATCATATCGATTGTACGATAGATACTGGACCACGAAGACTTGAAGAATTGAAGCTTTGAGAGAGCATATTAACCACACCATATCGACCGTACGATCGATATGCCTCCTGTTTTTGGGCAGTTTTGGCAATTTTCCTTTTTGCCGGGCTTTTTCCTTTTCTTATTAGGGCTTCTATTATTTTCAACCTAGGTCTTTTCTTAACTCTATAAATACGTGTAACCTCTTGGACAGAGGGCCACAATAGATTCGACAGACAATTTGTATTTTTGACACCGAGAAGTTTTCTTCTCTATTCTTCGATCTAGAGAAGATTTATGAACCCTATCTCTTTTATTTTATTAATAAGATGTCTTCTTCTACTTCTTTCTTGTTGTTTACTTGCATGATGTGTGAGTAGATCTCTTAGTTAGGTTGTAGTGTTTTCAAGGAGTTCATGTTATGCTAAGTTTATTATCGATTTATCTAAGGTTTCTCTTTTGGTTCTTCACATTTACTTGTTCGAACTGCTGCATGTTAGATTGGCAATCTAGCATATGATCTTAGGTTGTATTACTCTCCAAAACCTTGTTAATTTCCTGATGTAATATTTGGTGAGCAATGCGTCTTAGGCTTCCAAAAGTCGACCTAAGGAGTCTTGTGAACAATCGAAACATGAACACATACTCATGCATGATTGGCGATACTAATAGCTTCCAAAAGTTGACATATTAAGTCGATTAGACATAGTAGTCGGAACCATGAGAGTGGAAAGATTATACTTTCGTGTTTTGAGTTCAAGACGGTGCATACAAACCCTAATCACGATTTCACTTGCATACATGAATCTCTAAAAATTTCCTACTGCCTAATACCTATTTCCCCATCGTTTTACTTTTAATCGCTTTTACTTTATTTGCTTGCTACATCTTGTGACAATCTTTTTTCTTACCTTGATTTCGACTCTCATAATTTATAGTGTAGTTTATATGGTTCTATATGGATCGGTGCTCTAAATACTATTGCAATTGTATGTGCACTTGCAACTTTATCTAGGGTTAAAACTTACACCCCATCAAGTTTTTTGGCGTCGTTACCGCGGACCAATACAACTGCCTTTGAATTCCAGAGTAGAGTCAAGTCTAAATTTTTTATAATTTTCGTTTTTATTTTTCTCGTTTTTTAGGTCTAAATTTTTTACGGAAGATCACTTAGCATAATGCATAAGGATGCCTTGGGTAAACCAAGTTTTCCTGGAAGCTTTCTCTGATGCTTATTCTAGAAGTTTCCATCAGCAAGGGCAGCTTCATGTCCAAACTCTCGAGAAGGGTAATCTCGACCCACTGGCTCAATCACATGACTCTCAACTATCACCACATGTGGACTCTCATAGGCGCTTCCAGCCTAACCCGACTATGGCCGGTTTTGAGATGCCTTGTCACCTCTCTCATGACCGAGCAACTGATCATATCAGTCTCCATCACAACCAGACAACTTATATCTCAACCCTGATCTCATCGAATTGGTCGAACATCACCAATTTCGTGACTCACCTTCCTGATGGAAAATTTCGAGTACTTCGAGGATCTCTGCAGCACAAAGAATTTTAATCGATTCAATAAAGATTATCTCAAGTGCATGTTGTTCAAAACACTTTTTGTCTGAGAATGTTGATCGTTGGTTAAAAGCTCTTCCCCCATACACATTCATCAGTTGGGAAGAATAAAGATCGATGTTCCTCAACCACTTCTATCGTAGATACCATCCCCCCAACTAATCTGAACGGATTCTATGTTCCCTAGTCATATCCATCATTTTCATTACGCTGCTTCGCCTCCATCCATCGATCCACGTGTTGGAAGGATCGAACTCATGCCTCAGCAGTACATCAATCATCAAGAGTTGAGCACAACAACTCTCACTACTAAGATCGACAGAGCCCAAGAAGATCTTGGAGAAAAGTTTGATTCCACCGCAGCCAAGTACCATAAATTGGATGTCAAAGTGCTAGAAATCGCAGAGATTTAGCTGCGACATTATGCAGATCTTCAGAGAGATGCACGAGATATTCGCACCTTCAACTACCACTTGGACAGCCTGTGCGATCACTATGATACCAAGATCGAGGAGTGCGAGACGAACCTCCAACTATTCTCTGAAAGGATAGTCCTGGCAGGAATCAGAGCAACTGAACCTGAGAAATGTGCGAAAGAAGTCAGCATTGTTCAAGACAAGGTTATTGCTTACTCTCGGGATCTATCTAAGGAACATCAGGAGTGCACTAAATCATTCAAATAACTCCGCTTCGATTTGGATAACAAGTACAACGATCTTGTTGGCAAGACACTTGAAGACCGAGTTTTTCAATTTGAAGAAGTTGTTCCTGATAAGCCAAACAAGGAGCTAGACGACCCTCCAGACGCTGAACCAATCCAGCCAGAATACCCTCTACATACTACATCATCATGTGCAACACAGTCAGATTTCACAACAACAAGGAACGACCAAATGACAGAGGGCAGAAACTTGTCTATCCAGGTGACCGCTATTGGTACAATTGATCTATCTCCAAAGAAATACTTAAAGAGTTTAACAACGCTGTGAAAAATATCCCACTCTATGTCTCTTTCGAGGAGGCATGGAAGAACTACCCTTTGCTTGACTACTTCTACGATAGCAAGGAGACAAAGGGAAAAATTCAACATCTCTTTCGACTAGCTAGGAGTGCCATGTCCTTATGCAACTTCACTGCGTTATGCTCCTCACAAACCACACCGAACAAAGAATAAACTCTTCCCAGATCCAATCAGCCAGGAAAATCTTGCCGAGTTCAACAAATGCGTGTAGGCTCTTCCTGCAGGTATTTCTTTTAAAGATGCTTGGATGACTCATATGATAGGCCATTACTTTTGTAAAAGCAGAGAGACAATGGGCGAGATGAAAGAGCTTTTCTACAAGGGCAAACGAGGTCCACCTTTAAGGAATTTTCACAAGATTGAAGATCCATGACAATTCATGGTACCTTGTTCGATCAACAAGATCCCATGATAGCGTCGGATTCGTCTCCAAAACTCTAGGTTTTAAATTTATAAACCCAAAGGTTCTGCAAGTGCACAGACGTGCGTTGTAGTACTTTGGGTATCGATCCATGGGGAGTGAGAGCTGTTCTGCGAGACCTTAGACAAAGAATAGCAAGGAAGTCTAAGACGAGAAAAAGTTTTTATAAGGGTTTTTGTCACGAAAATGTAAAGAACGTAAAAAATGAAAATTGCTTGTAATCTAGGCTAAGAAAATCGATGGCTTGAAAATAAGACAGGAAAAATGGTTTGTGAACTATGATAAAACAGTGTTGGGTTGACTGGATTATCTAGGGGTATGCTCGATTCAATCACGGTCTCTAAGCTCTTAGTAACTGTTTCTAGATTTCAACTCCACGAACTGAACAGAAAAAACGGCGTAGCCTACTTTCGTACATCCTACGCACCAACAATCTATACACTCGACCAATAGCTTTCGTCTCTGGCCGCGTGGAAAATTGTGCTGTTCGCAGTGGTTCTTCTTAATTGACAGCACTCCGTAAGTATACTTTCGAAATCTTACGACGCACACACTCTTATGGATAACGATTCATGCATTTTTAGATTCAGCAGGTTTAGTGGTACTTAACACCTATGAATCACCTCTAGTTCATGACGCTAGATTAAGCATTAACAACTATCCATAAGAAAGAGCTCTAGAAATTGGCTAGAGTTTTATCTCGTGAAATCCTTATCGAACATAGAATTCCCCATTGATAAACCCTTCAAACCCAAAAATGAAACTACTCGAACATAGATGAAACGAAAAATCATGATTATATATATTGCAGGAGATTGATGAAGGAGCCTCACGAGTTTAAGAACTATGTGCGGTGAGAACCTCTTCACCAATCTCAAAAAGTAAAGAACAAGAGTTTAAGAGTAAAAACAAGAACAAAACAAAACTAAAAATTGTGTAAAAGTAAGCACACGAAATTAGGTATTCTAAGAGACATATTTATAGGTCTTCTCTTTTGCTTTCGTAGGTCTTTAGGGTTTTAAGTGACGGGAATTGAACGGGCATTGCAAATTGGGCTTACAGGATGAAAATGGCTTGGCCGTGGGTCCATGGAGTCTGGCCGCGGCGAACCTTCACTTGGCCGTGGGTGGAGGCTTCCTGGCCGCGGTGAATTTCCCCTTGGCCGCGGTTAGGATGCTTCTGGGAGTGACCAGCTGTGACGTCTTGATCTTGATGCATCTTTTGATTGAACCGTTGGACGTCCTCAAATCTGTTGGAATGGAAAGGTAGCTGGTCCTTCTTGAATATCTCCAAAATTGGGCTAGATCAGACAATGAGAAGAACCTCTTTGGCAATTGAACTTCTGACGGTTTGACTCTGAGTCAAAAATCTGGTTTTTCTCTAATTTGCAATGTTTTCGCCTAAGTAACCTGAAAAGAGTCTTGACACTACGAATATGCGAAAACCATAATAAAAGCATGTAAAACCAAGTGAAACACTTATTAAAGTGTTCTTAAATAGATAGTAAAACGGGTAAAAATACGGTGTTATCACACCCCCAAACTTAAACCTTGTTTGTCCTCAAAGAAGACAAAGCTTAAGCTTGGAAACGATCAAACGAAAATCATAGGAAACTAGAAATCTTGGAGACCGTCCTTATAAACCATAACCATCGAACTACATCAAACGCAACCTAGCCTAGAAAATTCTCACCATAAATTTTTTTAACACTAGTCCACGGTATCCATCATACGAAATATAAACTTTCAAAATCCAAAAATCAGGTCAACTAGCTCTCTAAATTCATTAAGTCCAAACGTGAACTTCTCATTAAAAGGGTTAAACCAAGACAATCGAGGCTAGGTATTAAAGGCATTTAGAGGTGAGGTTAAAAGTGTTTCGGGTTACTGTAATTTCACCGGAGGGTGCGAGATATTATGCAAAACAGCAAGAGAGGAAGGACCTATTGATAACCACAGCTTCCAGTCACTTCTTCTTGCGTAAAAATGTTGCACTTCCTCCTTTCTCCAAAAACAGAAGTTTTGTGTCATTCCCCCAGACTTAGATTTTTCTATGGGCTCGGAATGACAGACTTCTCACAAACGAACCATGGATGCCTCATAAGTATTTCGACCAACCTAGAATATTTTTAGGCTTTTATTTCCTTTCCCTTTCGATTATTTTCGATTTTTTGTTTTTTTTTTTTTGAAAGGGGGAAACGCCTTTATTGATATAGAGTCTTAGGGGCACGCAAATTTACCATGATTTTGAGTTTTTCTAAGGCATAACCAAGCTCTTATCTTTGTTGAATTCACCTCCACTAATCGTGTATTGTCTTCGTCTTTAGTGACTGAAAACTGTGTTGTTCCTCCCTCTCCGGCGTTTTTGCACATATATGCACATAAGACACAAAGAGAGTTGCATTAGGTTTGAACAATGGTTAAGTTTCGGGTGGGGTACCAACTAAAGATGAGCTGGCCATTCATGTACGACAAAGAGTGGTTAAAGGTAAAAGAACGTCATGAATGTATAATTCGTTATCTTTGCCTAAACCTTTGATGAGAAAATTAAGTCAAGATTAAAGTCCAAGTATTATAGAGCTAGTATATTCCATCTTAAAGAATCTCTACGATCTAAATTCCTCTGGAGATTTCGCATTAACAGAAACTCTAGCTACCGCTTAGTCTAGAACCAAATTACGAAAGAGCATGTTACTAGGAAATAGCGTAAAAACACATTGGTCGGTTATCGTCATGGATTTCTTTCATCATTCCCTCATAACATATTCCTACTTTATTGAAAAACTTAAAAATTGTAAAGAAAGATTTGAAAAATGCAAAATGCAAAGACTCATGAAAGAAACAGTGGTTAGTAAGGGATGGAATCCTCCCCCAGACTTAAATCACACTGTCCCCAGTGTAAAATAAATCGATTAAGGATGAATAAATAGATGAATGTAATAATTGAAAAAGTTTAAGGGAAAAGAAAACTTACCTGGATGCGGTTGGGGAATGGATTTGGGAATGGAATGATGGTGATTGGGGAATGGTAGATGGTGTATGGTGATGAGAATGGATGTGGGAATGTTTGGAAATGGATGGGAATCGATCCGGGATCGAACGGAGTCGATCGGGGTCGACATGGGAGTGGCCGCAGATAGGGGTCGTGCACACGCGGCTGAATGGGTCTTCGCCGTGGGTCAGGGTCGTGCACACGCGGCTGAATGGGTCTTTGCCGCGGGTCGGTGGTGCTCGACCGCATCCAAATGCCGGTTCGCCGCGGGTCGAGGTGCTGCACCCGCGGTCAATCCTCTTTTGCGGTCAAGTCCTTCCTCACGGTTCGTGCTGGACCGAGCAACTTCAAACCGTGATTCCTTCTTTTTGTCGTTTCGGTTTTTTGATTTTTTGGGTTTTTTGGTTAGCTGAAACCAGAAAAAAGAAAACATTGATAGAAAAAGAAAGAAAAACGAAAAAGAAAAACGTACCTAAAAATGGGTTGCCTCCCATTGAGCGCTTTTGTTTAAAGTCGTTTAGCTCGACGTTGGTAGCTTGGTGAGCTTAGTCGTAGCAGGACAGTGTCTTACGACAAGTCTTCTTTGATCTCCTTCGGGTTTCTTCGTCATGTGAATCATCATTACATAGTGAGTCGGGATCAGGGTCCCTCAAATTGGAATATCCGATCTTCTTGAACTTGAGCGGGACATCATTGTAGAACACATCTTTGTTGACGTTGACGAAGGAAACACGTCGATTAGGCCAATCCACGATGGCTCCAACGGTTGACAAGAAAGGCCATCCTAAGATTATCGGTGTTGCATCGCCTTTTGTTGTTTGGACAATGTAGAAATCGACATGAGCTATTAATACGTTCCTCCCAAGGATTGCGTAAAGAAGTTGGTCGAGATGGGATAGAGACATAAGTTTTGCGGAGTGAACTTCTGGTTTTGAGAGTGAAAACGAAAGAGATGTTGCATAAGCAATGATTAGTTTGTAAGAACAGATTAGAGACACGATAAAGATGTTGCACATGGTAACAAATCGCTCCAAGAGAAGAGGAAGGTTTATTTGATTAAAAATTTGATGATCCAAATCCAAGATGAATTTCGAAAATGACAATCAAAGGGAATCAAAAGAAAGAGCAACAAGTGTGCATGAAGAGCATTAAACTCTCCATCGAAAACAAGCAAAAGAAATAAAGCCAGAGTTGCATTTGAAAACTAGTCTCTTGATCTTCTTGTCTCACGAAAATGGGTGTGTTGCTGGGCTTGAGGAATGTCAAAAAATGGGCCAGTATCATTGTGAATCATTTGGCCTCAATAAAAACCTTACTTTGGAAAACCCATTGGGACAAAACCAAAGTAAGGAAAAAAGAGCATACAAATGATTCACAAACCCATCTAGTGAACTCTTTGGGCCTGAATCAAAACCATTGTGGTTTGATGTGTCTTTGAATCGCCAATGCCTTCTTTGAGCCTAATAGCCTTAACTCCTTTGATCACAAGCTGCTCTCCTTCGACTACAAGCTTTCCTTTCTTGATGCTGCCTAGTATCACATCATCCTCCCCCAGTTGAAAAGGATTTATCCTCAAATCTGCCAAGAACAAAGCTAAGTTAGAATCATCATTGCATAAAGACAACGAATACATACCTTGCAAGCGTGTCTTTTCGGTTTTGGAAGTGATCTGTGTTGGAGTTGGGAGTGTGTCGTGCTCTCTAGCATCTGCAGGGTCAGAATGTTCAAGTTCCATAAGTTTAACACGTTCTTCAGCCCTTAGTCCTCCTTCTTGTCCGATTTGATCTCCATTGGATCCGATTTGTTGTTTTTGAAGCAGAACAAAACCTATATGTTTAAACAGCAAAGGAACACGACCATTAGTCTTAAAATTCATGTGACGATGAGAGAACTTACGTTTTCCAATAGTGGTTTGATCATTTAGAGGCTCCTTTAGCTTAAGGTTCCTGTTGGTGAAGATAAGGCTTTCAGATGGATTTTTCAAAGGAAATGTGAAATCAAATTGTCCAAACTGGATTCTGCTTCGACTATTCTCTTCTAAAGGCTCAGTTGGTTGAAGAAAATCATCTCCTTCAGTTAAAATTCGATGCCTTTGCTCAACTCTTATCTGTTGCAAGTAATTGGGTGGTTTGTGGCCGGCATGAAAGGATCGATTGGTCGTTTAGTCTCTAGCCTGGCCAATATATTTCGATCGATTGATCGTTGAAAGGATCGATCAGTCCTTTTGTTTCTTCTTGATCCGAGCCAATTCGATCGATCGGTCGACCAAAGGATCGATCGATCGTTCCTTCTGAACATGTTTTAAGTGGTTTTTCTCTTGGATTTTCTCTTGGGCGTTCATTCCTGTAGTCCTGCAAAGCAAGAGATCTTCCACTCGGCATCTCCGATGCAATATTAGAGAAACTTAAGAGAGTTGCCTTATAATCAAACTTACGATTAAATGATTGAGAAAGTAGAGTTCTTTGGATATTACCAGCCTTAGTAAGGAAGTTTGACTACTTGTAAGGTTTGCTCTCCGCCTGCTTTCCCTTCTTCTTTTGGTCTTGATAAATTTCAAAGGGTGTCATTGGAACAAGAGTGTGTTTTCTGCCTTTTAACTCGAAAGAATACTTGTTGGTGGAGCCGTCATGAGTAACTCGTCTATCATACTGCCATGGTCTTCCCAACAGAATGTGACTTGCTCCCATAGTCAGAACGCCACACAGCACTTCATCTTCATACTTGCCTATGGTTATGGGAACCAATACTTGGCTGCTCACACGCATTTCTCCTTCATCATTGAGCCAATGCAGATTGTATGGCTTTGGATGCTTCTTTACTGTCATTCCGAGCTTGTTAACCATGTATTCACTTGCTACGTTGGTGCAGCTTCCTCCATCGATTATGAGGCTGCACACTTTGTCTTGCACATGACATCTAGTGTGAAACAGGTTCTCCCTTTGTGCTTCTTCTTCTGTCTTGGCTTGCACGTTTAGTATCTTCTTCATCATTAAAAGATCTCCTTTAGAAACATACTCCTCATACTCTTCTGTTGAATCTGAAATATCTTTTTCATCTTCTGATTTGTACTCGCCATTGTCTAAGAGAATCAAAACTCTCTTATTAGGACATGCACTAGCAATGTGCCCTCTCCCTTGACACTTGAAACAGATTATCTCACGAGCTCTAGTAGTTGAAGCTTATGGTTTGCTCTTGAAGTCTGAAATGGCCGTGAATGGTTTAGAGAACATCTTAGGTTCAGCAATAGCCTTTTCTTCTTTAAGAAAGCTCGGCCTAGCAGTAGTTGAACCAGCTCCAAAAGTTGATCTAGATCCCTTTCTTTTGATCTGTTGCTCGACCAGAATTGATTTGTGATATATCTCTTCTAGATCAGCATAGCTTTGCATCTCCACTATGTCTTGAATTTCTCGGTTCAGCCCACTCAAGAACCTAGTAATTGTTGCTTCATTGTCTTCATCAATGTCAGCCTTGATCATTAGAGACTCCATCTCTTGAAAATAGTCCTCTACGATGCTGCTTCCTTGAGTCAAGCGTTTTAGTTTCTGGTGTAGCTCTCGGTGATAGTGACTAGGGACAAAGCGTTTCCTCATGAGTGCTTTCAACTCATCCCAAGTATCAACATGTGGCTCTCTATTGCGTTTGTGGCTCGTTGTGATCTGATACCACCAGTTGATAGCGTAGCCATAGAACTCCGTGGCTGCTAACTTAACCATCTTGTAATCGAAATACTCTTGACACTCATAGATCATCTCGATCTTCTTCTCCCATTCCAGATACGCATCTGGATCATTCTTGCCGTGAAAAGGAGGAATTTTCAACTTCATGCCTTTCATATCATCATCAGCACGTTCCCTTACTCCTCTATCACACCTTGGACTGCCTTGTGAAGAAGTGTCTTCATCATCATCGTGTCTAGGCTGTCTTTGCTGGATACGAACTCCATTTGTATTTCTTTCTGGAACTCCCCTCGGATTAGGCTCTCCTTGAAGCTAATCAATCCTTCGATGGATTTCTTCTCCCTGATTTTTCATCATTTGCTCAAAACGAGCCATCATCGCTTCCATAAACAGTTTGTTGATGTTGTTGTTGTTGTCTCCTTGCTCATCGTCCATCTTGTACCAAAAACAGCAAACAAAAACCAGTAACTAGTTCTCACAGAGATTAAATCAACAAAGGATTCTAGATGATCAGAATAGAAAAAAAAAATTCGACAACCCTAGATAGTTCTTACTCTCACGAACAGAATATGAAGAGTTACAAAAAAAAAAATTCAACCACAACCTAGATAGATCACGAACACGAAATGAAAGATCACAAGCAAGATAGATTTCGACAAGCCAGATTGCCACAACTTAGATCTAAATCGAACATAATCTAAAGAGTCACAAAAATGAAAGAGAAACAAAACCTAGATCGATGCAACCTAGATAGATAATCACGAACAGAACTGAAGAGACAAGTTCTAAAACAAATCGACAGCAATTAGATGAACAAGAGAGAGTGATAGAAACGATATTACCCAGGCTTCTACGTGTTTCTCTGATACCACATAATACGTTCCTCCCAAGGATTGCACAAAGAAGCTGGTCGAGATGGGATAGAGACATAAGTTTTGCGGAGTGAACTTCTGGTTTTGAGAGTGAAAACGAAAGAGATGTTGCATAAGCAATGATTCGTTTGTAAGAACAGATTAGAGACACGATAAAGATGTTGCACAGGGCAACAAATCGCTCCAAGAGAAGAGAAGAGAAGAGATTCTCGACACAGGTTTTAGATAGAAAGGTTTATTTGATTAAAAATTTGATGATCCAAATCCAGGATGAATTTCGCAAATGACAAACAAAGGGAATAAAAAGAAAGAGCAACAAGTATGCATGAAGAGCATTAAACTCTCCATCGAAAACAAGCAAAAGAAATAAAACCAGAGTTGAATTTGAAAACTAGTATCTTGATCTTCTTGGCTCACGAAAATGGGTGTGTTGCTGAGCTTGAGGAATGTCACAAAATGGGCCAGTATCATTGTGAATCATTTGGCCTCATTAAAAACCTTACTTTGGAAAACCCATTGGGACAAAACCAATGTAAGGGAAAAAGAGCACACAAATGATTCACAAACACATCTAGTGAATTCTTTGGGCCTGAATCAAAACCATTGTGGTTTGATGTGTCTTTGAATCGCCAATGCCTTCTTTGAGCTTAATAGCCTTAACTCCTTTGATCACAAGCTGCTCTCCTTCGGCTACAAGCTTTCCTTTCTTGATGCTGCCTAGTATCACATCATCGATGATGTGATACTAGGCAACATCTTCATCGTCTCTCTCTCAAAACCAGAAGTCTCTTCCGCAACTTCTGTCTCTATCCAATCCGAAATCCAGCTTCTTTGTGCCGATTCTAGGGAGGATCATAACAAGTGGTATCAGAGCACACATCGAAGCTTGGTAATATCATTCTATCTCTTCATCTGAATCGCATCTGTTCATCTTTTTGTTTTTGCAATTTTTGTGTATGTTCATCTTCTATTTTGTGTCGAGTCTGTTCTTAAATTTTAATTTTGTTTTTCGTATTTAGTAACCTGTTTAGTAGTTGATTTCGTGTCAGTTTAATCAAAAATCAAAATAATTTTTTTTTTAGGGTTTTAAGTTTGTCGATCTGCTCTTGTTATTTGTCTCTTCAGATTCTGTTTAGAATGTTACTGAGCACGTGAGGCGTTTAGGCATGGACGCTCAGCGAAATGATCCTCCTCATCAAGGAGATCACCAACCGCCACCACCACTAGATGAACTACAAGGGTGGGCTTACAAAACCAAGGACCGAGGCAGCCAATCCATCCTCCTAGACAGCCACAAAGGATTGGTGCCTTCGATGAACCTACTACACAAGGGGTTCGAACTGGGATAAGGCCTCCACCATGTGAGAACAACAACTTTGAGATCAAGTCAAGTCTCATTAACATGGTGCAGAAATCACGGTTCTTAGGAATGCCATTGGAGAACCCGATCTATCACATAGATCAGTTCGACTGTCTTTGTAGGACGGTAAAGATGAATGGAGTCCTGGAGGACGTTGTCAAGTTGCCTCGCTTCCCATTCTCTTTGGGAGACAGGGCTGCTCAATGGGAGAAGAGTGTGGTCACCACCACCATACCGACTTAGGAGGAGTGCAAGAAGCAGTTCCTGGCAAAGTTTTTCTCGAGACAAAAGACAGCAAAGTTGAGAAACAACATCACAAGCTTCAAACAAGGAAGCAATGAATCGTTCTATGAAGCGTGGGAGTGATTGAAAGGGTATACAAGAGCCTGTCCACACCATGGAGTCTCCAAGGAAGCACTTCTCGGAATCCTACACCGCAGAGTTCTAGAGAAATACCAACTAGCTTTGAATACGGCAAGCAATGGGAGTTTTGCTAGCCAAGACGTTGTTAATGGAGAGATACTAGTTGAGAATTTGGCTCAAAGTGATCAAGGCTATGCAGGTGAATATGATCGAACGGTGAGGGATACAAAGTATGAAGACCAAAGGTTCAAGGACATCAACGATAAGTTGGACAAAGTCCTACTTGCAAACCAAAGATCAATCAATTTTGTTGGAGAATATGGAGGACAACAAGGGTACCAAGACGTTGCCCAAGAAGGGAATGAAGAACTTCAAGATGAAGTAAACTATATTGGGAACCAAAGAGGATTCCAAGGAACCGAGAAGGGTTTAATCAAAATTTTCGGAATCACCCCAACTTGTCATACAAGAGCAACAACGTGGAGAATCCCCAAGACCAAACCTATCCTTCACAGAACCAGCAAGGATTCCAACCCAAAACATTCAACCAAAGAGGCTTCAAATCTAACCAAGGCGGGTTTCAAGGAAACCAAGGAAGTGTTCAAGCAAATAAAGGGAACTACAAACAAACTAGTAGCAGGGCTATCAACCGAGGCCAAACAACAATCAAGCTCAAGGAGGTTCATCGAACCAAGGAGCAAAAAACGATGTGCAAAGTATGCTCCAACGGATTTTGGAAGGCCAAGCTAAATGGCAAATTGAACTTACCCAGAAGATGGTGGATATCAACAACAAAGTCGATGGAGTGTACAACGAGCTGAATGCCAAATTTGAGCACTTGTCAACACATGTAAAAGGCCTGGACAACCAGATTGCTCAAGTAGCTTCAACATCTAAAGGACCGAGCGGAGTTTTACTCGGAAAATCCGAAGCAAACCCAAAGGAGTATTGTCTAGCCATCACCTTACGAAGTGGAATTGAATTACCAACAAGGGAGCAAGTTGTGGTTGATATGCTCAAATTAATACCCTAAAAGTACTAAAGCAGTTGTTGTAGTATATGTAGGGGTCAAACACAAGAACTCCAGAATTCACGCAATAGATTATATAGACTCGAATTAAGCTAAACCAAACAATGTAATTAAATGCGAGTGCGTAAATTAAACAAGTTGTTAATCAATTGGAAAGAAGATAGGCTCAGGGTATTTCTCAGGAATTCAATGAATGTAGATAAACTAGCTAACATGATTCAGATTTAGCGCGGTTCTTGAACTCAAATCACTAAAGTATAGCTAACCAACTCTCGTTGCGAAAACTACCTAAGTCTAAACCCTAGAATTCCAAATCTCTTTGCGAATCCTAAAATCTAAACCAGCTTTTAGTTCAGGTTTGATTTGTTCACAAAACAACTAAACCAAATCTCTTTGCGAATAGTTATTTTGCTCACCCTAAGTTCTATCAGGTAATTAATCGCACTCTCGTGCCTAATCAATTATCTTAAGATCTAAGTTCTAGATTCGTCAACCTAGAATTAGCTATGAGAACAACCTATGGTGAATAACTAATTCAGATGGTGAATCCTAATCATTCAATTAACCTAACATTAAGAGAAAATCCTTTATGAGAACCCTGAACCTAACAAGGGATCTACTCAGACATGGTGATTGAATCAAAAAAATCAATAAGAAAAAGGAGTTCAGAGTTGTCTCTCCAAAAACTAGAGTAGAATCAAGCGTAATCAAGCGTAATAGCCAAAGTGGCTTAAAAACCTAACTTAAACTCCTAAAACACGTTTTGGGCTAAATTGTAAATAATAAAGTCTTATGGGCAATTTTGCAATTCTTAAACTCTTCATAAAAGTCGCAATTCGTGTCTTGCTGCAGTGAGTATCGACCGATACTAGGGTAGTGTCGATCGACACTCAGGCTTCAAATCGAGTACTCAGCTACACGAACTTCTATTTTGCTCCAAAATGCACCAAAAAGCTCCAATATCTCCAATTATGCTCCAAACGTGCTAAAACCTGTAAAAGACTCTAAAACACTACAAAATAGTAGAAAGACTCTATAAAACGGACTTATATCATGGCCTAAAATGGGTAAAAACCATGATATATCAACTCCCCCAGACTTAGCTTTTGCTTGCCCTCAAGCAAATAGAAGACTAAACCAGAGAAAGAGGTTTGAAAACAACGGAGACTCACCTGTTCTTGAAGCATTGCAATGACCCTTTTCCCAAGCACCCAAATGTCACCTAACCAGATCCAAATCTAACCACCATGTACTTCTCCGTAGACATTCGCAGCTTCCCCAGACTACACACATTATTTCGCAGCTTCATTCAATTAAACCCATCATCGCCAGTTTCATCACTGTGATTAGTACCAAGAACCTTCTAGATTCTTTCTCATACAATATCATGACAAGGAACCACCCAATTTCACACTTTTTGTATCACTTTCTCTCCCCCAGACTTATTTCTTATTTTGTTCTCTCTTTTTTTTCTTTTTGATTCGCATATACACATCAAGGTATGAGACGCGAGTACTGATGGGGGTTGCCACCGAATCCTCGGTTCTTCCCTCTCAATGTATCAAAGGGTGTAGGCGAATAATGGCATTATAGGAAAATCCTAGCCTCCCTTCCAATCCTCTGTGTGATCATCCCTCACCAAGTAGAATAATGGGATCGCTGGAAACATTCCTAACCCTCTACTTAGGAGAAAATCATCTTATCTTTTCATGCACTTATTTATTAACTTATAATAGAGGAGAGAGATACTATCACTTTTAAACACATGGGTTCCTTTGTCAGATATGAATGAGGAATCAAGCTCTGTGAATACTAACCACGTCGACGAAGTGCAAAAATTTGGCTCATGCTTTAAAAGAACTTTGTTGGAAACATGTGTGTCTTCTAGTTAACTGGTCGGCCTTTGGATTTTTCATTAGTCGATCTATAACTGATTCTGTAACAGTGGTCACTCAGAAGCAAAATCAGAATAAAAGAGTCAAGAACACGATCATACTCTCCAACAAAATTTTGACTCAATAAAACAAATTTGACACAAAAACGACTGACTCTAAGAAAAACAAACACATTGTCAGCAACTACCTCCCCCAGACTTAAACAACACTGTCCCTAGTGTTATCTAGCCTATACTTGGTAAAAGAAAACAGAAGAGTTGAGTGGATTGGTGAAAATCGAAAGAGGCGTACCTGGGTGGCGGGTATCAACTGATACCATGGTCGTATCGATCGATACAAGGGATATTGGTCGATGCAATTTTGACATCGATCGATATGTTGCTCACGGTCCCGTAAGAAATACCTAGCTCCTTTGTCGTGTGGATGGTGTCGATCGATACCGGGTGGTATCAATCGATACCGCTCTTCTGAATCTGCTGCACGTGAAACACAAGACACAAAACCAAAACCAAAAACTAAAAAGAAAGGAAAAAGGTATGTACAGACTTACCAGTGGGTTGCCTCCCACCAAGCGCTTGTTTAACGTCACGAGCTTGACTTTGGTCAGGTGATTAGTCAGAGCGAGGTTGAGAACTCACTCCCATGCAAGTTCTACAACTAGACACTTACAGACTCAGAGTTCTACTCAACATGCTCTCTATAACCCCTTTTCCTTTCTCTTTCAGCTCCGGAGTAAGAATGACTCTAGCCTTGGAGAATGGTTTTGAGGTTCCTTTGCACTTCACCTTGTACTCAATCGAGTCCCCATCACACTTCTGAGGGATTAAAGTCATAGAGGGAGCACCTTTTACTCCTTTGCTCTTTACCTTTTTCTTTGCCTTAGCTGTTTTGACGTCTTTCGTGGTGATGACAGCAGGACTATCTAGAATGTCCATGACAGTTGGTACGTCAGGAGGTTCTTCCAAAGGATCAGCTACCAACGTCTCTCCTGTGACAACAGCGATGCAAGAGACATGCATGGTAGCTCCTCTAGTAGGAATGGCTTTGTAGTACACCTCCTTGTCAATGTATGAGAACGAGACTCTCTTGCTGGGTGTGTCCATAATGGCACCAACCGTAGCCATAAACGGTCTTCCAGATTTTGCACTCATCTCCACAACCTGAAAATCAGTAGCAACCAGACAATCTCCTACTTCAACCATCAAATCAGGGATTGTACTGTATGGAAGTGAGGTGGAACAGTTCGCGAATGTGAGAGATGCCTTGGGAGATCGAATATTAGCTTTCAATCTCTCTGCAATTGCCCTTAACATGACATTGACGCTAGCCCCCGAATCAACGATAGACTCTTTGAATTTAACTCCAGAGATAGAGCATGGAACTGAGAATATTCATGGGTTTTCCCTCTTAATCAGCTGTTTCATTGGAGATGGTATACTTCTGGCTTTGATAAAGAGTGTCTTGATCTCTTCATCAGTTTCTCTGCAATTTTGGAAGTAACACTCCAAAGGACGGTTTTTAAAAGCTTCTTCAAAAGATACAGTATGGGGAATCCTCCTGACCATCTTCTCAAAAGCGAGCAACTTCTCCTTAGAGATAGGGTTCATGAGATGTCTAGGTGGTATAGGATATGACACCTTAGGCTTGTAAACCCTTTCCGTAGTCATCTGTGGCTTCTTCGCAATGTCTGGTTCAGTCTTCGAGGGGTGTCGATCGATACTGGGCTTCTGCGTTGCCACTTCAGATAAGTGTCGATCGAGACAGAGTGGGTGTTGATCGATACAAGTCTGATAGATCTCGGTCTCCGTATCGGTCGACATAGGGGGGGGGGTGTTGATCGATACTCGTGGATTTGAAGCGACTCGGGCATGTGTCTGGACTGGTGTCGATCGACACTGGCTGGTGTCGGTCGATTGATACTAAGACTTTTCAGTCTGAAGGAGGTATCAATAACTCCAATACGAGTAGTATAGAAGGTTATCAATCCGTAATGGGATCAATTCTAAGCATGTAGAATACAAGGCACTCAAGTAAGTTAAGCTAAATAAGTGAATTGTTGAGTTTTACTAACGCCCTAACAAGATTAAGCAAACGAACAAGATGAAACAAACTAAGCAAGATGTGAATTCAAATAATAGGCTATTCCAAGTCTAATTCATGATGCTCATACACAATCAAGGTTAATTTCCAAGGTTAAGATCCTAATTATGACTAATCCTCTCTCAAGGTACTAATCACCTATGCTAATCACTAATCCAAGATTAAATTCTCATTTGTGGACTCTTAATTAGCAATCATTAAATTCATTAATCAAGATCACCTAAATAATCCCTTAGACAACTAATCTCTTAGGCTAAGAAGGGTATTTCTCTTAGAAAGCTCTTTTAGGCATTTCATCGAACACCTTGTGGGTGGGAAATGTTTTGAGATCAAGTTTGACTTTCTCAAGCACAATCAAGCATTAGACACACTCCCTAAGAGTAGGAAATTGATTATCTATCCCTAAGCATCACAAATCATCCATGGAAGTCACCTAATCCTAACTCATCCCTAGATCCTAGTAGACTACTCACTAATCATGATGGGTCCAACAAATCCTATGAAGAACATGTTAAATCCCATGATTAGATGATTAGATGATTAAGAAAGAAGATTGAGAAGAAGAGATTGATAGATAAACTTAGATTGCACAAATTAAAAAGGAGAATCTCTCTTACAAAATACTTAGAACACTCAAAAAGAGGATTTTAGCATAAGAAAAGACATCTCAAAAATTAGGTTTTTTTTGGTATTTATAGTGAATAGTGCGAACCGGGTCAACCCGGAACAAACCGGGTATTGACCCGGTCAGGTCTGGATCGGTTTGCAGCAAAAAGGTTTATACCGACCGATCCTGGGTCGGTACAAACCACTCGGTACTAACTCTCTCTGTGTAGGCAGATGGATGTTGATTGAGTTTTCAGCCGGCTAAACTGAAATCTGGTCGATGCCAAACGTGCTGGATCGTGCGTGGGACGAGTTTTAGCCGGCAGAAATTGACCTACGTGAGCGCGGGATTAGTGCCGTTTGGTAGTGCCGACCCATTCTGGGTTGACACTAATCTTTATCGTGCAGGTTGGATGGATGCTTGATGCAGAGTTAGCCGGCTGAAATGAAATCTGGTCGTGCGCGGTATGTTTTTAGCCGGCAGAAATTAGTACCGCTTGATTAGTACCGACCCAGGATGGGTCGGCACTAATTTTCCTTGTGCGTCGGTGCCGGTCGGTATGAATCCCTGCTTGGATCGGTGTTCATTGCTGTCTCCATACCGATCCACCATACCGATCTAGGATCGGTCAGTGTGAATCACTTGGAAATGTGCCGTTTGAAAACTCGGAGTTCTGGGAGGGTACGCCGATCGATTCTGGGTCGTTGCAAAAATGTGTTGTGGATCGGTATAACCCTCTGTCTCAATACCGACCCATCGTACCGACCCATGATGGGTCGGTACACTCCTCTCCTTTTGCTGTTTTTGCCTTAGCCATCTCTTCTTGCACCCAACTCCGATCCAGCTTGGCTTGGTGACTTCCAATCCTCCCAAAGTGCTTCCAAGTACCTAGGAAAGACTCCAAAACATGCGAGACACGCTAGGACCTAATGCACAACATCTTAACTCCTAATGAAGACAAAAAATGCGAGATAAAACCATGATAAGTAAGCAAATCACACAAAACTTCTAACTAATATCCATGCTAGAACATGTAAAATATGAGGATATCAACTCCCCCAAACTTACTCTTTCGCTTGTCCTCAAGCGAACAAACACGAGCAAGTAGGGAGAGAGGTTTGAAAGCGGGAGCTCAAATCCACAAGTATCATAAAAAGAAATCAAGCTCAATGTCCAAGTTGTTAGTTCTGAAATGCGATCAAACAAGTCTACTCAAAAGGAGCTAGCCATATCCCTTCCCTACATGAATCAAGCCCAAGTCTCAACCTACACACGCGTTCCTCTTATCCAATCCCTTGACATTCATTAAATCGTTTCAAGTGAATCAAGGTTATGCAAGTTAAGTGAATTTATTTGGCTATGGTGAAGGGTCTTGAGATAAAAGTGATCTCAAACGAATGGGGTTACTTCAACGCAAAGGGATCTCTCGAAAGGAATCAACTAATGCAAAATGCTAAGAGTAAAGCCCAATAGATGCATACAAGGATGACTTCCATCTACCCAATGCCTCCTATCGGTCTTAACTCCTAACCTCTAAGCCCGAGTGATGACCCTTTCTAAGCTACCCTTTTTCCCACAAGGCTGTTTAGCCTTCAATATTCACTTGGCCTCACTTTTTCTCTTCACTTAAGCACTTAGGGGATTTCCTTTTTCTCCAAATGGCTTGGCTTACAACTTTTTTACTCACTTAGCCTTTCATTTACTTTTTCAAGTCTCTCTTTTCTCATTTTCTTGTACCTTAGCCGTTTTCGGCTCTTTTTCTTTTCTTTCAAAACTAGAGACTATTTTCTTTTCACAAGAAAAGCCATCCTAAGATTATCGGTGTTGCATCGCCTTTTGTAGTTTGGAAAATGTAGAAATCGACAGGAGCTATGCAATTTCCAATCCTTACGGGCATGTCTCGGCCAATTCCTTTTGGTGTAGTACAACTCTCATCGGCCATGCTGAGCTTCGTTTTAGTTGCAGTGCTTAATACCGAGTCTTTTGGCGGTCGATTTCGACATGATGCTTAGACAAGCTCAGGAGTCACAAAGAACGTCTTTAAATTCAACTCCATAGATGCTACAAGAGATAACGAACTGACCTTGTTCTTCGATCTTATGGAGAGTTCGAACCGGTTGTCCTTTCATGGTATTGTCGAAAAGATCTTCTATCTCCGTGATGGACTCTTTACTTTCACAAAAGAAATGACCAATCATGTTGTCCATGCAAGCTCTAGAAAAAGTGTTACCTCGAGGTAGATCACGAACTACATTCTTGAACTCTTCTAACTTCTCCCAACTTATCTTGTTCAGGTATTCTCGGTATTTCTCGGGATGAAAGATTCATATGGTGTAAGAGGCGGCATAAGGTATTGTTGAATGCGTTGCTCTTTTGAAGTACGTGTGAATATCTTTCTTGCTCTCTTTGCTGTAGCGGAAAAATTCTTGTAGACGCCCTCCTTCCCAAACTTCTTCGAAAGAATGTGCATCGGGATTGACTTCACGAAGTAGTTGAAATCGATCAATCTCTCTCGGGTGATGCTTTATATCTTTGGCTCTCTCGGGCTTGCTGGAGGTGTCGCTTCAAAGGCGGAGTAGGACTCACAGTGAGAATATGTGGTGTCGAACCAATGGTAGGAGTCGATATAAGGCATGTGGATNGCGGTGTCGATCGACACTCTGTAGTGTCGGTCAATACTTATGGCCGATTCCTGCTCTTTCTCCGCGACTTTGGTATCGATCGACACGGCTTGGTGTAGGTCGATACTCCTCCTCAAAATCTGCTTCACGTTAAGACACAAAAGCAAAAATTAAAAAAAACGAAAAAAAAAAAAAATATGTACAGTGGGTTGCCTCCCATCAAGCGCTTGTTTAACGTCACGAGCTTGACTTTGCTCAGGTGATCAGTCGGAGCGAGGTTGAGAGCGTACGCTCATGCAAGTTCCACAGTTAGATACTTGCAGACTCAGAGTTCTACTCAACATGCTCTCTATAACCTCCTTTCCTTTTTCTTTCAGCTCCGGAGTAAGAATGACTCTAGCCTTGGAGAATGGTCTCGAGGCTCCTTGGCACTTCACTTTGTACTCGATCGAGTCTCAATCACACTTCTGAGGGATTAAAGTAACTGGGGCAGCACTTTCGACTTTCTTGCCCTTCGCGTTCTTCTTTGTTGTCTCAGCCTTCTTGGAAACCTTCTTGGTGATGCTGGAAGGTTCATCCGAAACAGTCAAGGCCTTCGGCTCATAGCAAGGCTCATCCAACAGATCGATCATCAGCGTCTCGCCGGCAGGAGTGGTAATGCATGAGACATGTCTGGGTGTTCTTCTAGAAGGGATGGCGTGATAGTAGACCTCGTCGTCAGTGTAAGAGAAAGAGATTCTCTTGTTCGGTGTGTCCATGATCGCGCCAGCAGAAGCCATAAACGGTCTCCCCAAAATCAAAGGGACCTTAGATCCTTCGCTCATCTCCACAACCTGAAAATCAGTAGGAACCAGACAGTCTCCTACTTCGACTGGCAAATCGAGGATCGTAGCATAGGGAAGTGAGGTGGTGGAGTTTGCATATGTGAGAAGTGTCTTGGGATATCCCACATCAGCTTTCAATTTCTCCGCATTCTCCCTTGATATGAGGTTGACACTAGACCCTGAGTCAACAAGCGATTCCTTGAACTCAACTCCAGAGATGGAGCATGGAACTGAAAATTTTCCTGGGTCTTCCCTCTTAGTCAGCTGCTTAGGTGGAGGTGGTGTACTTCTGGCCTTGATGAAGAGTGTCTTGATCTCTTCCTCAGTTTCTCTGCAGTTGTGGAAGTAACACTCCAAAGGACGGTTTTAAAAAGCTTCTTCAAAAGATATAGTGCTGGGAAACCTCCTGACCATCTTCTCAAAAGCGAGCAACTTCTCCGCAGTTATAGGTTTCATGAGATGTCTAGGTGGTATAGGATATGGCACCCTAGGCTTGTAAACCCTTTCCTCGACAATCTTGGGTGTTTTCTCAATTTCTGGATCAGTCTGCGAGGGGTGTCGATCGACACTAGTGGTGGTGTCGATCGACACAGGTGGGTTTGAAACGACTCGAGCATATGTCTGGGTGGGTATCGATCGACACTGGCTGGTGTCGGTCGATACAGGGGGATTTTCAGAATCCCAATCGTAATCTTCAGCTTGGTGTCGATCGACACAGGTAGTGGTGTCGATCGACACAGGTAGTGGTGTCGATCGACACAGGTAGTGGTGTCGAGCGATGCTTGTTGCTTCAAAACGTCCTTGGCAGATCCTTGGACGGGTATCAACCGATGCTGGGTGGTATCGATCGATACTGGGGCGATTTTTGGGAGCCTCATCGTCGTCATCTTCAGCAAGATCGACGAGATTCTTTGCAGTTGGGCCAATTTTCACTCTTGGATCGACCTCTTCATCACTTCTCGAGATGATTGCATTGACGTGTTCATTCTGTGCATGAACCATCTTTCCCTTGACAGCTGCTGCAGTCTGAGCTACCTGAGTTTCCAGCATTTTCTGATGAATGTTGAGAGCCTCGATTTTCCCATTCAGATCGGTGTACAGAGCATCCAACTTCCCATTAAAGCTCACCGTTATCTTCTCTTGCCCTTGAACCAGCTGTTCAAGCATATCCTCGATCTTACTCTCAGGAGTCTTAGCAGGTACCTGCTGATAGGATGAACTCCCATAGTTCCTTGTGTAACCACTGCTCTGGAAAGGTTTATGGCTAAACTGATTCGACCCAGGACCACCTTGATAACCCTCAGATTTGAATCCTCCTTGCTGAAAGTTGTTGTTGTAGTGATTCCTCTGACCTTGAAAACCTCGACATCATCAGCAAAGTAAACAGCCTTCTGCTGCTTGCCCATCAACAAATTGTGCACCGAATCCAGCTGCGCATGCACCTCAGCAATCTGTGAACCTCCCATACCACCAGCTAGCTTCTTGCGCTCCATGTCAGCACTCTTTGTGCTATTGCTCGACGCAAAATTCTCAATCAGCTGGTAAGCATCATCAGGATATTTGGTAAAGAAGTTACCATTGCTCGCAGAGTCCAAAGCCATCTTATATCTCCAATCAATCCCTCTGAAAAAGAAATTCAGTAGCTGAACCATAGTGTACCCATGATGTGGACAATCCCTCTGATACGATCTGAATCTTCCCCAAGCAGCCTTGAAAGCCTCAGTCGTTCCCTGAGAAAATTGGGAAATCTTGTTCCTAAACTCTTCTGATCTTGCATCGTCATAGAAGTTATTTAGGAAGGCAGTCTTAGTCTCATCCCAGTTAGTTAATGACCCAGCTGGTAGTTGCTTGAGCCAATAAGAAGCATCCCCACCAAGAGAGTATGGGAAGAGCTTACAGAACAGGTAGTCGTAGGACACTCCATTGCATTTGATGCTAGAGACCAAATCCTCGAACTTCTCGATATGATCCATGGGATGCTCATGACAAAGACCATGGAAAGTGTGTTGACCCACAAGAGTGTAGTACGCAGGCTTTAGCTCGAAATCATTCCTCTGAAAGGCAGGAGGACGAATCGCTGATCGATTTGCGTAGAACTGATCAGGTCTGTTGCATTCACCAATTATTCTACCACGCTCAATCGCAGCGTTCGCAGCATTCACTGCAGCTGGAGGGGCAATAGCGTTACCGTCTCCATCGAGTCTCTGCCCTCTCTCATTGCACAAGTGACCCTCTCGGTCTCTGAAAGCACCAGCCTCATCCTGAATCAAAACCACTGGATCGTTGTTCATCGTTACTGGCTTCTTTGCTTTTCTGAGTGTGCGTTCCAACTGTGCTAGCTGCTCGTTTGACAAATCAACTAGCTATGTGTTCTTGTTTCTCCTGGTTTCTCGAGTAGGCATACACCTGAAACACAAAAGATCAAGAACGTAAGTAACTAAAAAAAATGTGTCGGGTGTCGACCGATACAAAGGGGTATCGATCGATACTCGACGATTTAGAAGAAATTCTTCACTGAAATCTAATAGCGAAATTGAGTCCCCGGCAACGGCGCCAAATTTTATATGCTCAAATTAATACCCTAAAAGTACTAAAGCAGTTGTTGTAGTATAGTTAGGGGTCGAACACAAGAACTCCAGAATTCACACAATAGATTGTATAGTTTCGAATTAAGCTAAACCAGAAAGCTGTAATTGAAAACAAGTTGTGAATCAATTGGAAGGAAGATAGGCTCAAGGTATTTCTTAGGAATCCAATGAATGTAGATAAACTAACTAACATGATTCAGATTTAGCGCGGTTCTAGAACTCAAATCACTAAAGTATAGCTAACCAACTCTCGTTGCGAAAACTATCTAAGTCTAAATCCTAGAATTCCAAATCTCTTTGCGAATCCTAAAGTCTAAACCAGCTTTTATTTCAAGTTTGATATGTTCACAAAACAACTAAACCAAATCTCTTTGCGAATAGTAATTTTGCTCACCTAGGTTCTGTCAGGTAATTAATCGCACTCTCGTGCCTAACCAATTATCCTAAGATCTAAGTTCTAGATTCGTCAACCTAGAATTAGCTATGGGAACAACCTAAGGCGAAGAACTAATTCAGATGGTGAATCCTAATCAATCAATTAACCTAACATTCAGACAAAACCCTTATGAGAACCCTGAACCTAACAAGAGAACTACTCAGACATGATCAATGGAACAGAAATCATGATTGAATATAATTGCATAAAAGAAATCAATCAGAAACAAAGGGGTTCAGAGTTGTCTCCCCAAAATCCCTAAAACAATCTCTCTCAATCAGAACAAAAGTAAAATAAAGCTTAATCAGAATGAAATCAAGCGTAGCCAACAAAAGTGGTTCAAAAACCTAATTATAGTGTTAAAACACGTTTTGGGTTAAATTGTAAATAATAAAGTCTTCTAGGCAATTTTGCAATTCTTCAATTCTTCATAAAAGTCGCGTTTCCTTCCCCATGGACGACGGTATCGACCGATACCTGAGTGGTATCGATCGATACTCGGGTAGTGACGTGCTTCCTTCCTTCATGATGTCAGTATCGATCGACACCAGGTGGTGTCGGTCGATACAAGGGCTTCAAATCGGGCACTCAGCTACACGAACTTCTGTTTTGCTCCAAAATGCTCCAACAAGCTCTAATATCTCCAATTATGCTCCAAACGTGCTAAAACCTGTAAAAGACACTAAAACACTACAAAATAGTAGAGAGACTCTATAAAACGGACATATATCATGGCTTAAAAGGGGTAAAAACCATGATATATCAATAGACTATATATAGTGATTAGAGACTCCTAAAGGTGGAAGGAGAACCATACGTTACTTGTTTTCTCATTTCTTTTAAGAAACCTCCGTGTTCCTATGAAAATTCAAAAAACGGGATATCGTCTAGTGAACAGTCCAATTCAGATCCAAAACGGCCATATATGGCCAAAATGCTAAAAACTACCCGTTATTTTATAAGACAGACAAGATGGAGTGCTGAGACTAGATATAGGGATTAGAGACTCATGAAGGTGGAAGGAGAAGCATCCATTACTTGTTTTCTCATTTCTTTAAAGAAACATAATAGTCCGTATGAAAATTTGAAAAAGATGATGTCGTCTAGTAAACGGTCTAATTCAGATCCAAAACGGCAATATATATCCAAAATGCTAAGAACGAACTGTAATTGTATAAGACATACAAGATGGAGTGCTGAGACTAGATATAGGGATTAGAGACTCCTAAAGGTGGAAGGAGAAACAGTATGTTACTTGTTTTCTCATTTCTTTAAAGAAACATATGTGTCCCTATGAAAATTCGAAAAACATGATGTCGTCTAGTAAACGGTCCAATTCACATCTAAAACGGCAATATATGGCCAAAATGCTAAGAACGAACCGTTATTGCATAAGACAGACAAGAGGGAGTGCTGAGACTAGATATAGGGATTAGAGACTCCTAAAGGTGGACGGAGAAGCATTCGTTACTTGTTTTCTGATATATTTAAAGAAACCTCTGTGTCTCTATGAAAATTCGAAAAAACGTGATTTTGTCTAGTAAACGGTCCAATTCAGATCCAAAACGGCAATATATGGCCAAAATGCTACGAACGGACCGTTATGGCATAACACATACAAGATGGAGTGCATAGACTAGATATAGTGATTAGAGACTTCAAAAGGTGGAAGGAGAACCATACGTTACTTGTTTTCTCATTTCTTTTAAGAAACCTCCGTGTCCCTATGAAAAATCAAAAAACTGGATATCGTCTAGTGAACGGTCCAATTCAGATCCAAAACGGCAATATATGGCCAAAATGCTAAGAACTAACCGTTATTGCATAACACATATGATATATCATGGTTTTTACCTCTTTTAAGCCATGATATAAGTCCGTTTTATAGAGTCTTTCTACTATTTTGCAGTGTTTTAGAGTCTATTACAGGTTTTAACACGTTCGGAGCATAATTAGAGATATTGGAGCTTTCTGGAGCATTTTGGAGCAAAGCAGAAGTTCGTGTGGCTGAGTACCCGATTTGAAGCCTCAGTATCGATCGACACTACCCTAGTATCGGTCGATACTCACTGCAGCAAGACACGAGTCGCGACTTTTATTAAGAGTTGAAGAATTGCAAAATTGCCCAGAAGATGTTATGAGAAATGTATAGGCCAAAATGCTAAGAACGGACCGTTATTGCATAAGACAGACAAGAGGGAGTGCTGAGACTAGATATAGGGATTAGAGACTACTAAAGGTGGAAGGAGAAGCATCAATTACTTGTTTTCTCATTTCTTTAAAGAAACATAAATGTCCCTATGAAAAATTAAAAAACATGATGTCGTCTAGTAAACGGTCCAATTCAGATCCAAAACGGCAATATATGGCCAAAAGGCTACGAGCGGACCTTTATGGCATAACACATACAAGATGGAGTGCATAGACTAAATATAGTGATTAGAGACTCCTAAAGGTAGAAGGAGAACCATACGTTACATGTTTTCTCATTTCTTTTAAGAAACCTCTGTGTCCCTATGAAAATTCAAAAAACGGGATATCGTCTAGTGAACGGTCCAATTCAGATCCAAAACGGCAATATATGGCCAAAATGCTAAGAACTAAACGTTATTGCATAAGACAAACAAAATGGAGTGCAGAGACTAGATATAGGGATTTGAGACTCCTAAAGGTGGAAGTAGAAGCATTTGTTACTTGTTTTCTCATTTATTTAAAGAAACCTCTGTGTCCTTATGAAAATTTGAAAAACGTGATTTTGTGTTGTAAACGGTCCAATTCAGATCCAAAACGGCAACATATGACCAAAATGCTACGAACGGACCGTTATGGCATAACACATACAAGATGGAATGCATAGACTAGATATAGTGATTAGACACTCCTAAAGGTGGAATGAGAAGCATACGTTACTTGTTTTCTCATATATTTTAAGAAACCTTCGTGTTCCTATGAAAATTCAAAAAATGGGATATCGTCTAGTGAACAATCCAATTCAGATCCAAAACGGCCATATATGGCCAAAATGCTAACAACTACCCGCTATTTCATAAGACAAACAAGATAGAGTGCTGAGACTAGATATAGGGATTAGAGACTCCTAAAGGTGGAAGGAGAAGCATCAATTATTTGTTTTCTCATTTCTTTAAAGAAACATAAATGTCCATATGAAAAATTAAAAAACATGATGTCGTCTAGTAAACGGTCCAATTCAGATCCAAAACGGCAATATATGGCCAAAAGGCTACGAGCGGACCTTTATGGCATAACACATACAAGATGGAGTGCATAGACTAGATATAGTGATTAGAGACTCCTAAAGGTAGAAGGAGAACCATACGTTACATGTTTTCTCATTTCTTTTAAGAAACCTCCGTGTCCCTATGAATATTCAAAAAACGGGATATCGTCTAGTGAACGGTCCAATTCATATCCAAAACGGCAATATATGGCCAAAATACTAAAAACTGGCCGTTATTGAATAAAACAGACAAGATGGAGTGCTGAGACTAGATATAAGGATTAGAGACTCCTAAAGATGGAAGGAGAAGCATCTGTTACTTGTTTTCTCATTTCCTTTAAGAAACATATGTGTCCCTATGAAAATTTGAAAAACGGGTTATCGTCTAGTAAACGGTCCAATTCAGACCCAAACGGCAATATATGGCCAAAAGGCTACGAGCGGATCTTTATGGCATAACACATACAAGATGGAGTGCATAGACTAGATATAGTGATTAGAGACTCCTAAAGGTAGAAGGAGAACCATACGTTACATGTTTTTTCATTTCTTTCAAGAAACCTCTGTGTCCCTATGAAAATTCAAAAAACGGGATATCGTCTAGTGAACGGTCCAATTCAGATCCAAAACGGCAATATATGGCCAAAATGCTAAGAACTAACCGTTATTGCATAAGACAGACAAAATGGAGTGCAGAGACTAGATATAGGGATTTGAGACTCCTAAAGGTGGAAGTAGAAGCATCCGTTACTTATTTTCTCATTTATTTAAAGAAACCTCTGTGTCCTTATGAAAATTTGAAAAACGTGATTTTGTGTTGTAAACGGTCCAATTCAGATCGAAAATGGCAACATATGACCAAAATGCTACGAACGGACCGTTATGGCATAACACATACAAGATGGAATGCATAGACTAGATATAGTGATTAGACACTCCTAAAGGTGGAATGAGAAGCATACGTTACTTGTTTTCTCATATCTTGTAAGAAACCTCCGTGTTCCTATGAAAATTCAAAAAATGGGATATCGTCTAGTGAACAATCCAATTCAGATCCAAAACGGCCATATATGGCCAAAATGCTAACAACTACCCGCTATTTCATAAGACAAACAAGATAGAGTGATGAGACTAGATATAGGGATTAGAGACTCCTAAAGGTGGAAGGAGAAGCATCAATTACTTGTTTTCTCATTTCTGTAAAGAAACATAAATGTCCCTATGAAAAGTTAAAAAACATGATGTCGTCTAGTAAACGTTCCAATTCAGATCCAAAACGGCAATATATGGCCAAAAGGCTACGAGCGGACCTTTATGGCATAACACATACAAGATGGAGTGCATAGACTAGATATAGTGATTAGAGACTCCTAAAGGTAGAAGGAGAACCATACGTTACATGTTTTCTCATTTCTTTTAAGAAACCTCCGTGTCCCTATGAATATTCAAAAAACGGGATATCGTCTAGTGAACGGTCCAATTCATATCCAAAACGGCAATATATGGCCAAAATACTAAAAACTGGCCGTTATTGAATAAAACAGACAAGATGGAGTGCTGAGACTAGATATAAGGATTAGAGACTCCTAAAGATGGAAGGAGAAGCATCTGTTACTTGTTTTCTCATTTCCTTTAAGAAACATATGTGTCCCTATGAAAATTTGAAAAACGGGTTATCGTCTAGTGAACGGTCCAATTCACATCTAAAACGGCAATATATGGCCAAAATGCTAAGAACGGTCCGTTATTGCATAAGACAGACAAGTTGGAGTGCTGAGACTAGATATAGAGATTAGAGACTCCTAAAGGTGGAAGTAGAAGTATCTGTTACTTGTTTTCTAATTTATTTAAAGAAACCTCTGTGTATCTATGAAAATTTGAAAAACGTGATTTTGTGTTGTAAACGGTTCAATTCAGATCCAAAACGGCAATATATGACCAAAATGCTACAAACGGACAGTTATGGCGCAACACATACAAGATGGATTGCATAGACTAGATATAGTGATTAGAGACTCCTAAAGGTGGAAGGAGAATCATACGTTACTTGTTTTCTCATTTCTTTTAAGAAACCTCTGTGTCCCTATGAAAATTCAAAAAACGGGATATCGTCTAGTGAACGGTCCAATTCACATCTAAAACGGCAATATATGGCCAAAATGCTAAGAACGGACCGTTATTGCATAAGACAGACAAGATGAAGTGCTGAGACTAGACATAGGGATTACAGACTCCTAAAGGTGGAAGTAGAAGCAAGCATCCGTTACTTGTTTTCTCATTTATTTAACGAAACCTTTGTGTCCCTATGAAAATTTAAAAAACCTGATTTTGTGTAGTAAACGGTCAAATTCAAATCCAAAACGGCAATATATTGCCAAAATGCTACAAACGGACCGTTATGGCATAACACATACAAGATGGAGTGCATAGACTAGATATACTGATTAGAGACTCCTAAAGGTGGAATGAGAAGCATACGTTACTTGTTTTCTCAGTTCATTTAAGAAACCTCTGTGTCCCTATAAAAATTCAAAAAATGGGATATCGTCTAGGGAACGGTCCAATTCAGATCCAAAACGGCAATATATAGCCAAAATGCTAAGAACTGGCCGTTATTGCATAAGACAGACAAGATAGAGTGCTGAGACTAGATATAGGGATTAGAGACTCCTAAAGGTGGAAGGAGAAGCATTATGTTACTTGTTTTCTCATTTCTTTAAAGAAACATATGTGTCCCTATAAAAATTTGAAAAACGTGATTTTGTGTAGTAAACGGTCAAATTAAGATCCAAAACGGCAATATATGGCCAAAATGCTNGTTCGGATGACCCCTTCCTTCTCTTATGCTCCATAACTCCAAACTTCTCCAAAATGACTCCAAGCACCTATAAAACACTCCAAATGATGCAAGACTCACTAGGACTTAATGAAACCTAGCTAGACTCTAATTTAGACCAAAACACTAAGGAAAACAATGATTATGCATGCATGTGACTCAAAACGCCAAGTAGAATGCATGCTAAAACGAGTAAAATATGAGAATATCAGTGGGCTCTTTTGAAGTGTTGTTGATGAAGAGGATGAGGTTTCTTCATTAGCTTGAACACCTTGCAAGGTGCATATGCATATGGTTCTAGGTCGCTTGAGAGGTCTGTAGAAGCCTTGCACGAAGGAGGGTGTTCGGGACACAAGAAGTCTAAGGAAAGACGAGCAGGAGGTGGCCGCGGGTCGAAGGCACTGAGGCGCGGCGGAATACGGGTTGACTTCTTCAGTGTTTTCTGGTCCCAATAGGTCATTTGGCTTCTCTTATAGGTCATGGACATGAGCATCAAGTGTTGTATCATGCTCCTCATGATTCTTAGAAAGTTTCTCCACTTTCTCTTCCACTTCATCAATGGCATAAATGAGTCGATCTAGCGTAAGATCGAGCTCTACCGTCTTGTCTTTAACTTCTCCTACGCCTTCCCACAGCTCGAGGGCTCAGTCATAGGTGGTGTTGCTGTAGTCATTGATAGAGTTATCCAAGTCATCAAGCTTGTAATTCAAAGTACGTACCCTATCATTAGCTTTTCGGATATCGAACTTTTGTTTTCCTTGTTCGTCTTCAACGAGTTCTATCCTCTCTTTGAGTGTTGCAGCGTCTTTAAGGATCTGCTCTTCAAGGACTTTGACGTGGGCAGCAAGGTCATCAAACTTGTTGAATTCAACGGTCATAGAGTCTACTTTCTCGTTCAAAGCGGCTTTGGACTTAACTTGTAAGTCGATAGTTTTGCTGATCATTGCTTCGAGTCGCTCCAAACGAGTGCTAAGTTCCGAGTTGTCTTCATGCTGGTTCAAGATTTGATGAGTGTTGTCGAGAGTGTTGTCGAGAGTTGACAAATTGAGACGCAAAAGGCTCGTCTCGGTAGTAAGGAGGCGCGTGGCATCCTTGAGAGTAGCTAGTCGGTGCCGGTTTCTGATCCATGTAGAACGAATCACAGTTGACGTGTTAATCGTGAGAGTAGTGAGCACAAGATGGGTCGTAGCAACCCTGCTCGTAGTAGTCATCTCACACCAGAGGCGAGTCCATGTTTCAAAGCTGAAACGAGGAAAAACAAAACCAAAAATTAAAAAGAAAAAGGTTTGTCTTAGAGTCGATTTACTAACCTCTAAGGTGTGGCAGAAACGGTAGCGATTAACTTCCCGGGCAACGGCGCCAAAAACTTGATAGCGTCGGATTCGTCTCCGAAACTCTAGGTTTTAAATTTATAAACCCAAAGGTTCTGCAAGTGCACAGACGTGCGTTGTAGTTTAAGACGAGAATAAGTTTTTATATCTTTAGGTGTCGATCAACAGGGAGAGAGAGCTGTTCCGTGAGACCTTAGAAAGAGAATAGCAAGGAAGTTTAAGACGAGAATAAGTTTTTATAAGGGTTTTTGTCACAAAAATGTAAAGAACGTAAAAACGGAAAATTTCTTGTAATCTAGGCTAAGAAAATCAATGGTTTGAAAATAAGACGGGAAAAACGGTTTGTGAACTATGATAAAACGGTGTTGCGTTGACAGAATTATCAAGGGGCATGCTCGATTCAATCACGGTCCCTAAGCTCTTAGTAATTGTTTCTAGATTTCAACTCCACGAACTGAACAGAATAAACGGCGTAGCCTACTTTCGTACATCCTACGCACCAACAATCTATACACTCGACCAATAGCTTTCGTCTCTGGCCGCGCGGAAAATCATGATGTTCGCACTGGTTCTTCTGAATTCACGGCACTTCGTAAGTATACTTTCAAAATCTTACGACGCACACACTCTTATGGATAATGATTCATGTGTTTTTAGATCCAGCACGTTTAGTGGTACTTAACACCTATGAATCACCTCTAGTTCATGACGCTAGATTTAGCATTAACAACTATTCATAAGCAAGAGCTCTAGAAATCGGCTCGGGTTTTATCTCGTGAAATCCTTATCGAACATAGAATTCCCCGTTGATAAATCCTTTAAACCCAACAATGAAACTACTCCAACATAGATGAAACGAAAATCATGATTGAATAAATTGCAGGACATTGATGAAGAGCCTCACGAGTTTAAGAACTAAGTCCGGTGAGAACCTCTTCACCAATCTCGAAAAGTAAAGAACAAGAGTTTAAGAGTAAAAGCAAGAACAAAACTAAACTAAAAATGGTGTAAAAGCAAGCACACGAAATTAAGTCTTCTAAGAGGCATATTTATAGGTCTTCTCTTCTGCTTTTGTCGGTCTGTAGGGTTTTAAGTGACATGAATTGAACGGGCCTTGCAAATTGGGCTTACGGGACAAAAAATGGCTTGGCCGCGGGTCCATGGAGTCTGGCCGTGGCGAACCTTCACTTGGCCGCGGGTGGAGGCTTCCTGGCCGCGGTGAATTGCCTCTTGGCCGCGGCTGGGAGCTTCTGGTAGTGGCCTGCAGGGACGTCTTGATCTTGATGCATATTTTGATTGAACCGTTGGATCGTCCTTAGATCTGTTGGAATGGAAAGGTAGCTGGTCCTTCTTGAATATCTCCAAATTTGGGCTGGATCAGACAGTGAGAAGAACCTCTTTGGCAATTGAACTTCTGACGGTTTGACTCTGAGACAAAAATCTTGTTTTTCTCCAATATGCAATGCTTTCGTTTAAGTAACCTAAAAAGAGTCTTGACACTACGAATATGCGAAAACCATAATAAAAGCATGTTAAACCAAGTGAAACACTTATTAAAGTATTCGATAGTAAAACGGGTAAAAATACGGTGGTATCATCCCATTCAACGATTCCCTCTACGATTTAGGCTCTTGCATCAACCTTATACCCACTTTTATTGCAAAATCTTTGGGCATCAAGAAGTTGCACGTAGCTAAGATCAGAATTGGAATGGTTGATTCTTCCTTCACCGTACCAAGGGTTGTAACTCGTGATCTAATGATCCAAGTCGGAGATTGCTTTATTCCAGTTGAATTTCACGTTGTGACTATGGGAGACAAAGGAAATATTTCTCTCATACTTGGAAGAGGTGGAGCAATCATGGATTTGCCCAACAGAAAATTGTCTCCAGTGAACATCAACAAAGACACCTTCTATGATCCAAATCCAGTATTTACCTTGTCTAAACGAGCCAGCCACCTCTTCCAAGACCTCAAACGCAGCAGCCTTGATGAACCATCATACGAGAAAGACGCCAAGAGAGTCAAGAGAGTTTGTTCTTCAACAAGTTCTTCATCTTCCCTTGCCTAAAAGAGCAACCAAGTCGAAATAAAGACTTTAATTAAGTGTTGTATGGGAGGAAACCCATAAGGTAACTACTTATTTTTCTTTTTGATTCTAGTATATGTCATTTTTCTTTTTGATTTTGAAGGATTAGACGGAAAGATTTCGAAGGAAAATGAATGAATGAATGCAAACCGAGATGGAAAGATGAGCAAAGGAAGGAAGCTGTTATAAATGATCATATCGATCACAGTTTATCGACCGTATGGTCCATATACTCCTCCAGCTCTTTAGTATCGATCGCACGATCAATATGCTTTCCATCCACTATATCGATCATCTAATATCGATTGTACGATCGATATAATCTTCCCTCACACAACTTTGAAGTCCACATCCCACCCATTCGTATTGATCCCACAATATCGATCACACCACCCTTGGATGTGATCGATATGCCCCTATCAGACCAAACCGATCAGACCATATCGATCGTACGATCGATATTCTATCTTCAGGTAAGTCCATCCTCTTTTCTACATATCATTCACTTGAATTCAATCCTTTGAGACATGGTCACTTTCATCCATATATTACAATAATAATTTTATGATATCTTGATCTTGCAACTCAATACTAGTTGAGAAGCTCTAAGTCAAGAAGTATTTAACAAGTTTTTGCAAGTATTTTTATTAGAGTTGTGATCTTCATGGCTTATTCTTAGAATCATTTATGCCTTAAGGAACGATACACGAATTGTCTAGCCATGATCCAAGCCATCACTCGAAGAAGGACTATCACACGCTGGTCATTGGAGATGAAGAGACTTGAACTCAAGGAGACTCATTAGACCAAGGAAATGAGTGTACACTCTTACACACTCCTTTGGTGGACGAACGCTTAACTTGATCGAGCAACACCACCTTTTGATCGAGCTACATTGCCTTTGGTTCGGTCAAAACATGACGATGATCGATATTTTCCATCTCATTCAACCGATTTTTGAGCCTCAGACTTTAAGTCCACCCATGTGACATCGTTCGGTCTTATCTTTCCCTATCTTTTTCATTTGTGTCCGGAAGAGACTTATGAAGATTAACCACCACTAAAACTCGTGGCATATCTAACCTCGTGCAACGTTAGATATTCGAATGTAACTTTTTCACAGATTTGATGATACCATCCAGAAAGCTCAAACCCTTATAGAAATTAAAGTAATTTGAAACATTCTTAAAAATCATTCTTCATAAACTGAAAATCATAAATCAAAAACCTGAACTAAATCCGGATTATAGTATTTTAATAATATTTAATCATGAAATGATTTTTTTTAAAGTTATTTAATAAATTATAGTTATAAACTTAATAAATATTTCTATAAAGATTTTATTCTCTAGCATGGTGATATATCATGGTTTTTACCCCTTTAAGCCATGATATAGGTCTGTTTTATAAAGTCTTTCTACTATTTTGTAGTGTTTTAGAGTCTTTTACAGGTTTTAGTACGTTTGGAGCATAATTGGAGATATTAGAGCTTTTTGGAGCTTTTTGGAGCACAACAGAAGCTCATGTAGCTGAGTACCCGATTCAGAGTCTGAGTATCGATCGACACTACCGAGTATCGATCGATACTCACTGCAGCAGAGCACGAAGCGCGACTTTAAGGAAGAGTTGAAGAATTGCAAAATTGCCCAAAAGTCTTTATTATTTACAATTTAGCCCAAAACGTGTTTTATGAGTTTTAAGTTAGGTTTTTAGCCACTTTGGCAAGAACATTGAGTTGACACTTGATTTTGATTCTGAGTTTAGAGAGAGAGAGCTTTCTGAGGGAGACAAGTCTGAGACTCTGTTCGTCCGAGAGAAGATTTCGAACCCTCTTGTTACTCTCATTTTTATTATTTATCTGAGTATTATTTCAGTCATGTTTATTGTTTCAATTGTCATGTCTGAGTAGTTCTCTTGTTAGGTTTAGGGTTCTCATAAGGGTTTTCTCTGAACGTTAGGTTAATTGAATGATTAATTGAATTAGTTTTTCGCCTTAGGTTGCTCTCAAAGCTAATTCTAGACTGATCACCTGGAACTTAGATCTTATGATAATTGGTTAGGCATGAGAGTGCGATTGATTACCTGATAAAACCTAGAGTGAGCAAAATAACTATTCTCAAAGAGATTTGGTTTAGTTGTTTTGTGAACAGATCAAACCTGAACTAAAAGCTGGTTTAAAACTTTAGGATTTGCAAAGAGATTTGGAATTTCTAGGATTTAGGCTTAGATAGTTTTCGCAACGAGAGTTGGTTAGCTATACTTTAGTGATTTGAGTTCAAGAACCGCGCTAAATCTGAATCATGTTAGTTAGTTTACTTACATTCATTGAATTCCCTGAGAAATACCCTGAGCCTATCTTCCCTCCCATCGATAACACCTTGGTTAATTTACGCATCTGCTTTTAATCACATCTTCTTGGTTTAGCTTAATTCTGATCTACATAATCTATTGCGTGATTTCTGGAGTTCTTGTGTTCGACCCCTAACTATACTGCAACACTGCTTTAGTACTTTTTAGGGTATTAATTTGAGCATATCAAATTTGGCGCCGTTGCCGGGGACTCAATTTCGCCATTAGATTTTAGTGAAGAATTTCGTCTAAATCGTCGAGTATCGATCGATACCCCTTGGTATCGGTCGACACCCGACACGTTTTGTTTTTTTTTTTTTTTTTTTAGTCACTTACGTTCTTGATCTTTTGTGTTTCAGGTGTATGCCTACTCGAGGAACCAGAAGAAACAAGAACACTCAGCTAGTTGATTTGTCAAACGAGCAGCTAGCACAGTTGGAACGCACACTAAGAAGAGCAAAGAAGCCAGTCGAGATGAACAACAATCCAATGGTTTTGATTCGGGACGAGACTGGTGCTTTCACAGACCGAGAGGGTCATTTATGCAATGAGGCTGGACAGCGACTGGATGGAGAGGGAAACATCATAATCCCTCCACCAGCTGTCGATGAGGTTGCCGCACGAGCTGCGCGCAACAACGATGGGAATGCTGTGGTTAATCGTGCTAGGACAATTGGTGAATGCAACAGGCTTGACCAGTTCTACGCAAATCGATCAGCGATTCGTATTCCCACCTTTCAGAGGAATGATTTTGAGCTGAAGCCCGCGTACTACACTCTTGTGGGTCAGCACACTTTCCATGGTCTTCCTCATGAACATCCCATGGACCATATTGAGAAGTTCGAGGATTTGGTTTCTAGCATCAAATGCAATGGAGTGTCCTACGACTACTTATTCTGTAAGCTTTTCCCATACTCTCTAGGTGGGGATGCTTCTTATTGGTTCAAGCAATTACCAGCTGGGTCATTGACTACGTGGGATGAGACCAAGACTGCTTTCCTGAATAACTTTTATGACGATGCGAGATCAGAGGAGTTTAGGAACAAGATTTCCCAGTTTTCTCAGGGAACGACAGAGGCTTTCAAGGCTGCTTGGGGAAGATTTCGATCGTATCAGAGGGATTGTCCACATCATGGGTACACTATGGTTCAGTTGCTGAGTTTCTTTTTCAGAAGAATTGATTGGCGATACCAGATGGCGTTGGACTCTGCGAGCAATGGTAATTTCTTTACCAAATTTCCTGATGATGCTTACCAGCTGATTGAGAACTTTGCGTCTAGCAATAGCACAAAGAGTGCTGACATGGAGCGTAAGAAGCTAGCTGGTGGTATAGAGGGTTCTCAGATTGCTGAAGTGCATGCGAAGCTGGATTCGGTGCATAATTTGTTGATGAGCAAGCAGCAGAAGGCTGTTCACTTTGCTGATGATGTCGAGGTTTTTCATGAGGATGAGGTAGAGGATGTTAACTACATTGGTGGTTCTGGTTTTCAAGGTCAGAGGAATCAATACAACAACCGAAACTTCAACAACAACTTTCAGCAAGGAGGATTCAAGTCTGAGGGTAATCAAGGTAGTTTTGGGTCGAATCAGTTTGGCCAAAAATCTTTCCAGGGTAGTGGTTACACAAGGAACTATGGGAATTCATCCTATCAATCTCCACCGCCCAAGACTCAGGAGAGTAAGATCGAGGCTATGCTTGAACAGCTGGTTCAAGGGCAGGATAAGATGACAGTGAGCTTCAATGGTAAGTTGGATGATCTTTACACAACCTTGAATGGAAGGATCGAAGCACTTAGCATGAGTCAAAAGAAGTTGGAAGTTCAGGTTGCTCAAACTTCAGAAGCTGTGAAAAGGCAAGAGGGTGTTCTTCCAGGTAGAGGAGAAAACCCAAGGAGGGAGCACATCAATGCCATCACTCTGAGGAGTGGAAAAGAGGTGAATACAGGAGTAAAAGCTGCATTACCTGCAGAGATTTTCGTCGATCTCGACGATGAAGATTCTGAAATCCCCAGGGTATCGATCGACACACCTCAGTGTCGATCGACACCAGTCAAAATCTTGCAACGTGACAACCCAACAACTCCAGTGTCGATCGACACTCCTCCAGCATCGGTCGATACTGAGCGTACTGTCGAGAAGACACCTGAATTCCGAATGTTACACCTAAGGTAGTCCCAGAACAAGTCTATATACCGAGGATACCTTATGCTAGAGCTGTTGGGAAGACTAAGAGGGAGGTGGAAGACTTTAGATGCAAGCAGATATTGGACAAGCTGATTGTCGAACTTCCTTTCCTCGACGCTATTAAGACTTAAGACTTCTCCAGTTTTCAGGAGATATGTCAAGAAGATGGTGTCTAGCAACTTGAACCTTGAAGAAGGGTGTGTGATGCTTACTCAGGAGTGCAGTGCAATCTTAACCAACATAATCCCAAAGAAACTTCCAGATCCAGGGAGCTTTGTGTTGGATTGTTCTATATTCACCGAACGGTTTGAGCGTTCTCTATGCGAGATTGGCTCGAGTGTCAACCTTATGCCTTACTCAGTTGCCAAGAGGATGGGTACGACATATTTCACATCCACCAGAATATCGCTAATACTTGCTGATCGCTCAGTGCGACTTCCAGAGGGGCTACTCGAAGATGTCCCTATTAAGATCGGGAATTGCTTAATCCCAACTGATTTCATTGTCCTAGAATATGATGCTGAGCCCAAAGATCCGCTTATCTTGGGTAGACCATTCCTTGCCACAGCTGGTGCATTGATTGACTGCAGGAATGGGAAGATAGCTCTTAACATAGGTGATTTGGTCATGACCTTTAACATGGAGACGATGATGAAGAAACCAACCATCGATGGGCAGACTTTCTTCGTCGATACTTTCAAGGACATTGCTGAAGAGTACTTCTTGGGGATGCATCCTGAGGATCCGTTGGAAAGGGCTTTGGTCTGTTCAGTTGAATATGAGGATGCCTTGAGTGAAGACGCTGCTAGTTACTCGAAGATACTCGACACTGCACCATCAGTATCGATCGATACCCCCTTGGTATCGGTCGATACCCTACGTCAGTACAAGGAGTTGGGCGAATGTTCTAAGCAAGCTACTAAGCTTGGAGATTGGAGCGAGGAGAAAGCTCCTAAGTTGGAACTCAAGCCACTTCCAGCCAACCTGAGGTATGTATTTCTTGGCCCTAATTCCACATACCATGTGATTATTAATGCTTCTTTGAACAACGCAGAGGTTGCCTTACTGCTGAGCAAGCTGCGCATGTATCGCAAAGCTCTTGGCTATTCCCTTGATGACATTTCAGGTATATCACCGGATCTGTGCATGCATAGGATTCATCTTGAGGACGAGTCAAAGGCTACCATTGAGCATTAGAGGAGGCTAAATCCGAATCTGAAAGAAGTGGTTAAGAAGGAGGTTATGAAGCTCTTGGATGCAGGGGTTATCTATGCCATCTCATATAGTTCTTGGGTTAGTACAGTGCATGTTGTTCCTAAGAAATGAGGGATAACTGTGGTGAAGAATGAGAAGGATGAGTTGATTCCTACGAGGACTATCACTGGGCATCGAATGTGTATTGACTACAGGAAGTTGAATGCGGCTACAAGGAAAGATCACTTCCCATTGCCTTTCATTGATCAGATGTTAGAGAGGTTGGCTAGTCATCCCTATTACTATTTTATTGACGGGTATTCAGGTTTCTTCCAGATTCCTATTCATCCAGATGATCAGGGGAAGACCACTTTTACATGTCCTTATGGCACATTCGCATACAGGAGAATGCCATTTGGATTGTGTAACGCTCCAGCTACTTTTCAGAGATGCATGATGTCTATCTTCACAGACATGATTGAGGACTTTATGGAGGGGAATACCACTTTTACATGTCCTTATGGCACATTCGCATACAGGAGAATACCATTTGGATTGTGTAACGCTCCAACTACTTTTCAGAGATGCATGATGTCTATCTTCACAGACATGATTGAGGACTTTATGGAGGTGTTCATGGATGATTTTTCAGTATATGGATCATCGTTCAAGGAATGTTTGGCTAATTTGTGCAAGGTGCTGCAGCGGTGTGAAGAAAAACACTTGGTCCTTAATTGGGAAAAGTGTCATTTTATGGTTCAAGACGGCATCGTTCTTGGGCACAAGGTTTCCGAAGCTGGGATCGAGGTTGATAAGGCTAAGATTCAGGTTATGATAGGTTTACCACCACCGAGTTCAGTGAAGGACATTAGAAGTTTTCTGGGTCATGCTGGGTTTTACAGGAGATTTATAAAGGATTTCTCCAAGATAACACGCCCACTCACCGCCCTATTATGCAAGGAGACTCACTTTGATTTCACACCGGAGTGTCTTGCCGCTTTTGAGGAGATTAAGAAGGCATTGGTAAGTGCTCCTATTGTGCAACCTCCTGATTAGACTTTACCTTTCGAGATTATGTGCGATGCCAGCGATTTTGCTGTGGGTTCTGTTCTGGGTCAGCGGAAGGAGAAGAAACTTCATGTTATCTACTATGCCAGCAGAACGTTGGATGATGCTCAGAGGAATTACAGCACGCCAGAGAAGGAATTGCTTGCGGTCGTTTTCTCCTTCGACAAATTTCGGCCTTACTTGATTGGGAGCAAAGTGATTGTTCATACAGATCATGCTGCTCTCAAGTATTTGATGCAGAACAAGGATCTCAAGCCTCGTCTTTGTCGTTGGGTTCTTTTGCTCCAAGGGTTTGATATTGAGATAAAGGACAAGAGAGGAGTGGAGAATGGGGTCGCTGATCATCTTTCGAGGTTAAAGCTCGATACAGACGTGCCTATTGATGATCAACTGCCTAAGGAGTCGATTTACTACATTGAAACTGGTTTCCAAAGTGGATTCACCGAAAATCAGCAATTCCCACGAATAGCTGGTTTCGGTATCGATCGACACTCACCTGGTGTCGGTCGATACCCGTCGGCTACTGCACCTGTTTTGACCGTGGAACACCTTGGTGCTTCCGAGGAGTACCTTGTTGCTGAAATGGATTATGATCTACCATGGTATGCTCATATTGCCAACTTTCTCGCTGCAGGTACAGAGCCTACGCACCTCAAGAAATATGCCAAGAAGAAATTTCTGCGAGACATAAGGCGATACTTTTGGGATGAGCCTTACCTGTATAAGCATTGCTCTGATGGTATCTACCGGCGATGCATTGCTAAATCAGAGGTACCTGCGGTTTTGTTTCATTGCCATGGCTCTGAGTAATCTGGACACTTCGCTACTTTCAAGACAGTGTCCAAGGTTCTTCAAGCAGGCCTCTGGTGGCCTACTATGTTTAAGGATGCTCATATCTTCATCTCGCAGTGTGATGTGTGTCAGAGGAGAGGGAAGATCAGTAAGAGACACGAGATGCCACATAATTTCATCCTAGAGGTTGAGATCTTTGATTGCTGGGGTATCGATTTTATGGGCCCTTTTCCTCTGTCATACAAGAACCAGTACATTCTAGTTGCAGTGGATTATGTCTCTAAGTGGGTGGAGGCAATTGCTAACCCAACCAACGACTATGCGGTGGTTCTTAAGCTGTTTAAGACTATAATCTTTCCACGATTTGGAGTGCCACGTATTGTTATAAGGGATGGTGGCAGTCACTTTATCAACAGGGTTTTCGAGAGGTTACTGAAGAAGCACGGTGTGAATCATCGTGTGGCTACTCCATATCACCCCCAGACCAGTGGGCAAGTCGAAGTCTCCAACAGGCAAATCAAGGAGATTCTCGAGAAGATAGTGGGAACTTCTAGGAAGGATTGGTCTACAAAGTTAGACGATGCGTTATGGGCCTACATGACTGCTTATAAGACACCATTGGGCACTACACCTTTCCATTTGCTGTATGGGAAAGCTTGTCACCTTCCTGTGGAGATCGAGCATAAGGCAGCATCGGCTACTAAGTTGCTGAATTTTGACATCAAGCCTGCTGCTGAGAAGCGATTGATCCAGCTGAACGAGCTGGATGAGATTAGGCATTATGCCTATGAGAACTCGAGGTTGTACAAGGAGAGGACTAAGACGTACCACGACAGGAAAATCCCCGACCGAATTTTCGAACCCAATGATCAGGTACTTCTGTATAACTCTCGTTTGCATTTGTTTCCTGGTAAATTGCGTTCTCGTTGGTCAGGTCCTTTCGCTGTCAAGGAGGTTAGACCACATGGTGCACTTGTCCTGACTAACTCCTCTGGCGAGGAGTTCACTGTCAACGGACGAAGGGTGAAACACTACTTACGGAGGACTGAGATCCCCGATGGACACATGATGCCTCTGGATGATGCACCCGCTGCCTGAACGACAGTACAGTCAAGCTAATGACGTTAAACGAGCGCTTGGTGGGAGGCAACCCACCGGTGAGTCTGTACATATTTTTCTTTTTCTTTTTACTTATAGTCTTGTGTTTCGATGTGTCACGTGAACCAGATTCGGACGAGACGTATCGATCGACACCACATAGTGTCGATCGACACCCTCCATGCGCCTAAATGCACCGACTTGCTACGAGTATCGATCGACACTATCTAGTGTCGGTCGATACCTACGGCCCAGAAAAGTTTCCTTATAAACCCTACGGGTTTTCCTTCCAGGAGCTCTGCGACATATACGGTTTTAACAGGGATTTCTCGAGATGCGAGTTTTCGCGCAGGTTCTTGGATATTGATGCCTTCTGGTCTCACTTCAGGCATGGGGTTTACGACTGCAAGACCACCACGCAGATGGATGTGCGACATCCTGTCCTACGCTGTCTTGTTAAGATCTTGAGCAACACCTTGTTGTGCAAGATGGAGCCTAACAAGATGAGAGTGACCGAGCTGATTGTGTTGTCCATTGGGATTGGGGATATCATTGATGATGAGGCATATGAGTGGCCTGAGATGGACCTTGCGGTCAACTTTGGCGCAGTTTTTGCGCACCATTTGGAGTCGCTGAAGGTGAAGCCTTTTACCGGACGCGGCAGGACCTCTACAGCTACGAGTCGTCGGAAGACCGAGACGGTAGGCAGTTTACTCACTCCGATCTTTCTGCATCTCGGGATCAGCACAGCCAGTTGTTCGATCTCGACTGCGCGCGAGCTTATGGATTTAGTCCTCCGTTTATCTGGTTTCACGTTTGTTTTTCTTTTCCCTTTTCTGTTTCTTTTCTTTTGGACTTTTGTTGGTTTGCGTCTTATGTTAGCATCTTATCATATTGTACTTTGTGGAACCTATGCTTTTATGCTTTTTGTTGCTTTTGACTTGTGTTTGAGTGATCTAACAATGCTAACCATAACACATTTGGATCGTTTGACACACTTTTTGGGCACAATTATCGCTGAAAAGAGGATTTCTGTCGACCACCTACTGGTATCGATCGATACCAGTTCGGTGTCGGTCGACACCCATCATCATCTCGGGTAACCTCTTCGATTTTCACATTCCACTTGGTTCATTTGATTTCTCTCACCGAACTCAGGCTTGATAACACTGGGGACAGTGTTGTTTAAGTATGGGGGAGATAGTTGCTGACATTGTGTTTGTTTTTCTTAGAGTCAGTCGTTTTTTGTGTCAAAATTTGTTTTATTGAGTCAAAATTTTGTTGGAGATTATGATCGTGTTCTTGACCCTTTTGTTCTGACTTTGCTTCTAAGTGACCACTGTTACAGAATCAGCTACAGATCGACTAATGAAAAATCCAAAGGCTGACCAGTTAACTAGAAGACACACATGTTTCCAGCAGAGTTCTTTTAAAGCCTGAGCCAAATTTCTGCACTTCATCGACGTGGTTAGTATTCATAGAGCTTGATTCCTCATTCATATCTGACAAAGGAACCCATGTGTTTAAAGTAATGGTATCTCTCTCCCCTATTATAAGTTAATAAATAAGTGCATGAAAAGATGACATGATTTTCTCATAAGTAGAGGGTTAGGAATGTTTCCAGCGATCCCATTATTCTACTTAGTGAGGAATGATCACACAAAGGTTGGAAGCGAGGCTAGGATTTTCCTATGATGCCATTATTCGCCTACACCCTTTGATACATTGAGAGGGAAGAACCGGGGATTCGGTGGCAAACACCATCATTACTCGCGTCTCATACCTTGATGTGTATATGCAAATATAAAAAAAAAAAAAAGAGAACAAAATAAGAAATAAGTCTGGGGGAGAGAAAGTGATACGAAAAGTGTGAAATTTGGATGGTTCCTTGTCATGATATTGTATGGGAAAGAATCTAGTAGGTTCTTGGTGTTAACCACAACGATGAAACTGGCGATGAAGGGTTTGATTGAACGATGCTGTGAGATAATGTGTGTAGTCTAGGGAAGCTGCGAATGTCTACGGAGAAGTACATGGTGGTTAGATTTGGATCTGGTTAGGTGACTTTTGGGTGCTTGGGAAAAGGGTCATTGCAATGTTTCAGGAACAGGTGAGTCTCCGCGTTTTCAAACCTCTTTCTCTGGTTTAGTCCTTTATTTGCTTGAGGGCAAGCAAAGGCTAAGTCTGGGGGAGTTGATATATCATGGTTTTTACCCCTTTTAAGCCATGATATAGGTCCGTTTTATAGAGTCTTTCTACTATTTTGTAGTGTTTTAGAGTCTTTTACAGGTTTTAGCACGTTTGGAGCATAATTGGAGATATTGGAGCTTTTTGGAGCATTTTGGAGCAAAACAGAAGCTCATGTAGCTGAGTACCCGATTCAGAGTCTGAGTATTGATCGACACTACCGAGTATCGATCGATACTCACTGCAGCAGAGCACGAAGCGCAACTTTAATGAAGAGTTGAAGAATTGCAAAATTACCCAGAAGTCTTTATTATTTACAATTTAGCCCAAAACGTGTTTTATGAGTTTTAAGTTAGGTTTTTAGCCACTTTGGCAAGAACATTGAGTTGACACTTGATTTTGATTCTGAGTTTAGAGAGAGAGAGCTTTCTGAGGGAGACAAGTCTGAGACTCTGTTCGTCCGAGAGAAGATTTCGAACCCTCTTGTTACTCTCATTTTTATTATTTATCTGAGTATTATTTCAGTCATGTTTATTGTTTCAATTGTCATGTCTGAGTAGTTCTCTTGTTAGGTTCAGGGTTCTCATAAGGGTTTTCTCTGAACGTTAGGTTAATTGAATGATTAGGATTCACAGTCTGAATTAGTTCTTCGCCTTAGGTTGCTCTCAAAGCTAATTCTAGACTGATCACCTGGAACTTAGATCTTAGGATAATTGGTTAGGCAAGTGAGTGCGATTGATTACCTGATAGAACCTAGAGTGAGCAAAATAACTATTCTCAAAGAGATTTGGTTTAGTTGTTTTGTGAACAGATCAAACCTGAACTAAAAGCTGGTTTAAAACTTTAGGATTTGCAAAGAGATTTGGAATTCTAGGATTTAGGCTTAGATAGTTTTCGCAACGAGAGTTGGTTTGCTATACTTTAGTGATTTGAGTTCAAGAACCGCGCTAAATCTGAATCATGTTAGTTAGTTTACTTACATTCATTGAATTCCCTAAGAAATACCATGAGCCTATCTTCCCTCCCATCGATAACAACTTGGTTAATTTACGCATCTGCTTTTAATCACATCTTCTTGGTTTAGCTTAATTCTGATCTACATAATCTATTGCGTGATTTCTGGAGTTCTTGTGTTCGACCCCTAACTATACTTCAACACTGCTTTAGTACTTTTTAGGGTATTAATTTGAGCATATCACATGGCACTTAATAGTTTTATATTTAATGTGTTAGATATTTGTAATTTTCTTGAAAAAACTTTTCACTATTTTGTCTATCAATTGATAATGTAAAAATGTCGGGTCTTCGTATAAATGCCAATAAATCAGCTATGTTTGTTGGAGGAAGGGACATACAAGGCATCCTAAACACATCATCTAATTTGGGTATTCCTATTGAGAATCTTCCAATCCGATATACCTTGGATTACCCCTCACTACGAAATCGATGACGGCCCATGATTAGGCACCACTCATAGATAAGATACGGCTAGGACTACTATCTTGGACTAGCAAACAATTCTCTTATGCGGGTACACTTCAGCTCATCTCCTCGGTAATTTCTAGTATCTCAAATTTTTGGTGTTCGGTATTTCCGTTACCTTCCCGGTGTTTTGATGAAATCGAAAAACTTTGTCGGGATTTTCTCTGGCCGGGAAACCCGAATATCTCCAGGGGTGCAAAGGTTGCTTGGGAGGAAGTGTGTCTCCCTAAATTAGAAGGAGGCCTTGGTCTCAGAAAAATTTGGGATATCTCGAGGGTGATCTCAATGAGCCTAATTCGGCATAAGGTTTTGTTTTGGGTTGCGTGGACTAAACAAAACTTTATGCGGAATGGTTCTTTTTGGACAGCACCGGACACTACTCTCGGGTCTTGGATTTGGAGGAAACTTTTGAAGCTTCGTGATGATGTAAAACCATTCTTACGAGCAGAGGTTGGAGATGGAATTGAACTACGATTTCATTTTGGTTTGAAAATTGGACAACTATGGGATGACTCTTGGATATTAGAGGAATAGAAGGACCGCGTATGCTTGGAATCCCTCTTCATGCTACGGTTAGGGAAGTGGCTGGTCTTAATGGCTGGAAAATCTATAGAACCAGAGCGGCGCATATCTACTCTTTAATAGAGTTGATTCGCTCCCAGCCCCTCCCTAGTGCAATGAATGGCCCCGAAAAATTTCTTTGGAGACATAACGAAGATAATTTCAAAGTTGTTTTCTACTCGATGCATACCTGGAACCAAATCAGAGTCTGTAAACCTCCAGTCCCGTGGAGCCGTGTGGTATGGTCTGGGCAAGGGATCCCTCGATGTAGCTTCATCACTTGGTTGGCCATTCAGAACATGCTGTCTACTGGGGCGCAAATGCCAACTTGGGGGCAAACATGAATCTTGTGTTCTCTGCGGCAAATGGGATGAGACAAGAGACTATTTGTTATTCGCTTGTCCATACCCTTTCACTCTATGGTCTGACGTGTTGGGCTCCTTGTTTTGAAATAGGCAAAACCCGGATTGGAATGAGACGTTACAAGCTATTATTAGTTACAACGGGGATCGACAACATGAAATATTACTTCGGCTTGTATTCCAAGTGTCAATATACTACATATGGAGAGAGCGCAACTCTCAGATTCATCACACGGGTTTTCATACGGTACCGCACATCGTGCGCCAACTCGACAAGATCATCCGTAACAGAATATGCTCTCTTGATTATGCGACAAAGCCTCGTATTCATAAATTCCAATGATGGTTTGCTCGGTGACATGCTCTGTTTTTCTTTTATAGAAGACATGCTATGTTTTTTTATAGAAGACATGCTCGTTTTTCTTTTATAGAAGATATGCTCTGTTTAATGGAGGGGAGAGTTGTAACATCCCTATCCCGGCCCATCAGGCAAAAGCCCAACAAGAAAAACCTAGCTTTTATCCCTATATAAGTGAATTATTAGAAGGAGGAGAAGCTCTTTTGTAAACAGACAACCCAAGCCGTGATCGACGACCAGAGCTACTAGCCGCCGACCACCGCCGAGCAGCCACGCCACCACCGTCGTTCACCGCCGCAACGAAGAGGAGCCACCGCAAGGTTGCACCGAGCCGCCGCCTCCTTGATTCTATTGCTTCGAGCCGTCGTTAGTGTAGATTCGATATGTGTCTTCCTTTTCTAGAACCCTAACATCCAGATCTCTAAGGTGAGGATTAGATCTAGGCTTCTCTCTATGTCCTCTTGTTTTCTTATGGTATGTTGAGTCTAGGTATACTTTGGTATGCCGCGTACTACGAAGTACGTGCATGTTTTATGTGATGCATAATGTTAGATCTACATTTTAATAATGAATATGGACTTGGAGATCATTAGATGAAGAACCATCATACTTGTTTGATAATCCTGTTGTGTGGTTAGTGCGTGTAAAGTAGCTAGTTGGTGTGAAAGCACTATTAGGTATCGTCACAAGGCGATGAGGACGCTTGTGGTACGAGTTGTTTGTTTGCGGCTGATGTGTGATGTTTTTGAGGAATCAGTTCTCACTGCCGTGAGGGTTTTGGCGAGCCCTCAGGATAGTCTTTGTGACACATTTATGCAATAAGAGCAATGGGCTCATGATGAGTTATATATATATCGCGGCACACGTCTGTTTGTGTAGTTGTGTGGGCACTTCTAGAGCGTGATGTGTGATTACTTGATTATACTTATTCTTGGTAGATTCTTGAATACGAGTAGGTGTGGGGATGAGTTCTCGGTTTTGTTTTCGCTGAGTAATCCCAATTACTCACCCCTCTCTCTTCTTGTAGGTGAGTATGATGATGATGAATTCGAGGAACTAGATGAGTGATTCCAGTGTGGTGCATGGTTTTGGGAATGTGGAAGTTTTCCTTTGGTTTTATTTGCCTTTTCCGTAATTTCGATTTAAAGATAATTACTCGTTATTTGCTTCGGTTTTATTTAAGTTTTCTGTTGGATTTTGTAAGACAATTATTTGGAGTTGAATGAAAAGTATCATTCAAAGAAGTGGATACATGTGTATTAAGTTATTGTTAGCCAACACGACTTCTTTAAGTAATGTAAGAGGCGGGGTTGATATGACATATTTCTAGCCAACACGTCTTCGTTAAGGAATATAAAAGGCAGGGTTGAGGGTGGCATTGCCGATTCATCTGATTCCTTCGGGAAGACGAGGTCGGGATGTTACAGAACCTCTGTTTTGTTGATTTTTTAGGTACTAGCATGTTGACACAGTTTTTTTTTCCTTCTTTTCACCACTTCAAACATTTATTATGTACAGCCACAATTAGATTAATGAATTTCATATTTTATAAAAAAATTGTTCATTTTCTTTTCTTTTCTCTTTTGTCATCGAGTTCCTTTTGTACTTAAGGTTTAAAAAAGTTTTTAAATTTATGAGTAAAATTATTTCTTGGTTAGCCTTTGAAATAGAAAATAACATAAATTAAAAAAAAATATACAAACAAATCCGATCTTGATTGGTTTGAAAAGAACATATTAATTTCAAAAATAATTTAAAAGTGTATGAGAAATATCCAACCCAATCTTGATTAATTGACTGTTTAAAAGATATGAATGCCGATAAAAAAAAAAAGTAATAGCAATAGATAGTCACATATAATTACAAAATTAGTTCTCTCTTATGGTCACTATTTATCATCTACCGTTTACTATCAAAAATCTATTTTACTCTTATGTTTTCAAACTAATTACATTTTTATCTCTCTCTCATCAAAGGAAGGACGGCGAAGAAGAATGTTTACTCTTATGTTTTCAAACTAATTACATTTTTATCTCTCTCTCTCATCAAACGAAGGACGGTTGGAGATGGAAGTTGGTGTCCGTGACGACGATGGCGACAAGGACGGTGGTGATGACGGTAAAGACGGCGACAGTGGTGACGGCGGTGACGATGGTGACGATAACACCGACGGATGATGGTGATGGTGTCGGTGAGAGTAACAATGTTGGTGGAGTGATCGTGTTGGTGACGTTGGTGGCGACGTGATAAACATTTTTTATGGGTTTTAAAGTTTTTTATGTGTTTAATTATGTTGAAGTTAATCAATAACAAAGTTATCTAATAGATTATCGGTATAATTTTGTTATGATAACAAAGTTAGTTTATCAATAACACATGTTTTCTATGATATGATAACTAGGTTATCACAATATATAGTTTTTATATTTTCATATCTCATATATTTATGTGATATGATAACTAGATGAACATGATAATTTATCATATGATAACTGATTTAACATGACAATTTCATATTTTTATGATATGATAACTAAATTATTATATCATTAATTCGTAATTAATTTTAATTGATATTTCATATTTTATATGATACGATAATTGAATTAGCATAATAAACATGCGGTTAACACGGAACATGTAAACTTATCGCGATACTATGATAGTTATCATGATAACCAAATAGTTAACCATCGGGTGAACATTATCAGTTGTATCAGATGGACAATGTTAACGATACTATATAACATGCTATTATTGTTAGCACATTAACATTCCATATAAAACTTTAACGGAATAATAGTTATCATGTTAATTATTGTTAGCATATTAACAACATGTTTTTCCGGTGATGAATAGTGGTTGTCGACTTTTGATGAACAGTATCGCCGGTCGTTTGATGAACAGTGTCATCGGCAGCCCAACATAAAAAAATTATTACTGTGATCAATGACATTTTTGTAATTATTTAAAATGTTAAAGATATTTTTGATTTATTTTATTTTCTCTTTCTTAATACGTAATTTTAAATTATTCATAGCTAGATATTTAATTAACTGGTCAACCAAGTATATTTATTAAATTCACTAAAAAACAATTTTTCGTCTAACAAAAAAGTATAATTTGTTGTGTAGTGGACCACGAACAAAATACTATATACATGGTAAGGGAGTGGTTGGCCACTTCAGATGCTTTTTTATTGTTGTTGGTTGTCGGCAATAATATCATGACTTTTAAAAGTATACAATAGTATTATTATTTAAAAAGTATACAATAGTATTATTATATTTATTGAGTATGTATACTGGAGATTATTATTCGATTTTTATCTATTAAAATTAGTAAAGCTATTTTGTGAGTTGTCAGTCGAACAATAAAAAAATGCATCAGACATGGTATCAAGAAGTAAAGAACTTAACAGGCGTGTCAAAGAGTTACCAAGATAGATCTTCGGCAGATATATAAATATATGATTTTTTGCAAAAATATCCTACAATTTGAAGTAAAAACTAAAAATGTCTAATTTCTCTCATCTTTTTCAGAATCCCACAAATTATTTTTTAAGAATCTGAGTATTCACGTAAATGCCATTACTCAGACTGCTATTAGAGTCTAACGTTTTTCTTAAAAGATCAAAAAAAATTTCAGATCTAACTTAATTACGAAAATGCCATTGCCATCAATTCTCAACCTCCACGACAACCACTATCGTCGACGAGTTAATGCAGGAACTAACCCATTTTTTCGCCATTAAAGCCCAAGAATAGAGCTCGGACTTCCTTTTCGCGAGTTCTCCTCTCCGATTTCTCTCATTTCCCCTAGATTTTCCGATTCAAACGTACCGAAATCATTTTTTATGTGATAAAAACGGCAAAACACGACTGGGCTTGTGGGATTTCGGTGATATTAGACGTTCTGAGCGCTCGACGAGGGTGAAAACAAACTCTAAACGGATATAGGTACGCATTTTTGCATATCGTCGATTTTCAGAACTGAGTTGTATACTCAAACTGCTTTAGAAGTATGATGAAACCCACATGGTCAACGAGAGGGTAGTTTTGCTATTGACTTTTAAATACTCAGATTAAAATTGAAGTCTGGTAATTTCCTTTGAAAACAAAAAAATCAAGAAAAATCCTCTAATCGAGGCATAGGGTAGTTTTGCAATTAACCGAAAACTTGACTTTTTATTCAGACTTCATATCCAGTATGAAGGAAAAATGAGTGATTTTGACCGGAAGTTGACTGATTTTTCAGACGGAATCAGAAGTCTGAAAAAAAAACAGGGTACTGGTAGTAATTGACCGAAATTTTTCAAAAGTTGACCAAAATAGGGGAAAAAGTATCAGACTTCTATGGCAGTCTGAAAATGATGAAATCTTTCAGACTGCTAAAGAAGTCTGATATCGAAGATTTTGGTCAACGCAAAAATACACCAATTTCTGTCAGACTTCTATCGCAGTCTGACGAATTTCTTCAGACTGCCCTGGAAGTCTGGGAACGAAAGTCAAAAACTTCGGTCAATTGCAAAACTACCTCATAATTTTTTCAGACTGCATGAGAAGTCTAACAGATGTCAGACTTCTCCATGAAGTCTGACAAAAAGTCAAAATTTTGGTCAATTGCAGAAATACATTTTTCTTTTTCTCAGACATCTAATGCAGTTTGACCAAAAAATCAAAGTTTGGGTCAATTGCAAAAATACCATTTTTGTCAGACTGCGATAGAAGTCTGCTTTGATAACCTTTCGTTAGGCGGCATCCGCAGTCTGCTTTGTAACATTCTAATTGCAAAAATACCCTCTTTTTCAGACTACCATAGAGGTCTGACGTACTGTTTGTCAGACTTCTTTGGCAGTCTAGATTAACAAATTTTTTAAAACCGTTTTTTTTTTATATTTGTGATGAATTTTGTTGATTTTAAATTTTTTATATGTGTGTTATTTGTATATGTTCCTCCTGCGTTAGTTTTACATGCTTATGTTCGGTAATTATTTTTAAATAATTTTTTTAATAATTCTGGCAATGTAGCTAATAGAATCAGACTTCGCGAAAAAGTCCGATATTTCCATTTAGATCGCTAATGTTATTTTTCCATGATTATTTTTACAGATAATGGTGCATCTACCTGTTAATTTTGGTGAATGGGTTATGAGAGACCAGATTTGGCATTTTGTGGTGGATACTCTCAAAGGAGGGCGGTTTATCACTTTGGGCGATCGTTTTACATATTGTGAACTTGTTGAGATGGTACAAGATGATTATATGCTGGACAAGAAAACCGAGTTGGTGGAGTTATCATATCCGTTACCGGAACCACTCTTGCAACAGATCGGTCCGGATAGCCCTCCTATTTATGTCACAAATGATAGGCAAGTAAGGAGCATGGTCGAGTTAGCTAGTGCGCATTTAATATGTACGTATCCTTCCCCCGCATAATCCTCGTCCTCCTGGAAGACCTTAGAAGTCGAGGTGGCAAACTTAGCTCGAAATTGCCAAGACAAAGGGCAATAAACCACATAAGCTTCCCAAGCAATATACTTGTTCTAATTGCAAACAACCAGGCCACAAAAAACCAAATTGTGTAAGCTAAATCACCTTACACTCACCTGTTTTATAGTTGTTTTCATCTATCTATTGTATATGAGAAGCTGCTGTCTTTTTCGGTGGAGACATGTAACCAAACCTGAGAAGGATTAGATCTGGTGGAAGTCTGATGTACTGACGAATGCAATTTAGAAGTCTGATAGAGAAGTCTGAAGAAAGTCTGAGAGGAGTCTTTTGGTGTCTTTCCAGTACAATATTTCGTTTCCAAGTCGTTTTTTAAGTTGTCTAAGTCTAAGAACTTGTTGTGTTAATTGTTGGTTGTTGTTGTTGGCTTAAACTTAATTTGTAGTACTTATGTGTTTGCTGCATCTCGTCAAGTCTAAATAAGTCTTAAGAAAATCACACCCTTTCCAAACTGTAATATAAGTTTAATAACAGAAATTCATTACAAAAGATAGAAATAGAAGTCTGACACTAGACTTCTATAGAAGTCTTAAACCAATTACCCTAGAAATACCCTACCTATGCCCAACACGCTTTTGACATCACAATACCCGGTTGTGAACATCCTTGGAGGGAATTCACGTTCTGCCATTATGTCTAAAACCTACATCAACCACAACCATACTCCATTAGCAGTCTGAAAACTTAAAGTCAGACGTCATATGCAGTCTGACTACTCAAATTCAGACTCTATTTGCAGTCTGACGAAATATAGTCAGAGTTAACTACGAAGGCTATTCATGAAGTCAAAATCGGACGAATCCCAAAAATCCACAGAACACAATACAACTCAAACCCAAAGATCTAAACATTATTGCTCAATTTGAATCTTTTACCCTCTATGGAAGACTTGAAGGAGTGGTGAAAACGGCGAGGAGAGAGAAACCAGATTTGGAAATAAAAAAAGACAAGAGTTCAGCGCTGAGTTCTAGAAATCAGTATCGAGAAGGTGACGGTTTGCGGCGAAGAGAGGAGTAGAAGAATCTTACCGTCGAAGGCACATGAGACGATGTAAGCGATGAATTCCGGCAGCGACAACGAAGATGTCGGTTCAGTTTTTTTTTTTTTTTTGTTATTTGCTTCGGTAACTGTAAAAATTAGGGGATAAAAAAACCCTTTTATATAAGTCCTAAGCGGCGGTTAAAAAAACGGTTTTACCACATAAAAATACCGCTTTCGCAATCTGATGTCAGACTTCTTAACGCAGTATGATATCAGACTCTTTTAGCAGTCTGATAGTGATGAGATAATTGAGCGAGAAGTCTTAAAATTTTGGGCGGCAAAATTCCCGCTTTTTTCTGCGGTTTTTTCTAATTCGTACAAACTCAAATTTCAGACTTCTAACAGAGTCTAATTAAATGAAAGTATAATTTCATACTTCTAATCGAGTCTAATTCAGATCAGGTCAAGTATCAGACTTCGTATCGAGTCTAATTCACTTTCAGACTTCTAATATAGTAATTTTCAAGTTTTTTTTGGACTGAATACAACCAAGCATGAAAATACATACCAGACCTAGAACTTTTGTTTGACCTAGAAAAATGGACTTCTATCTTGTAGATATAAAACATAATTAATTAAAAACCCATATGTTTGTTTAGATCTAGGCAAAGAACATGGAAAAATGGTCTTATTTCGTATAGATCTAAAAATTTTGCAGAAAAAGTAGATTAGAAGGCGAAAAACTTGTTTCTAGGAAGCTTAACTCAGTTGCAAAGAAGAAGTTGACGACGGCGAGGGCGGTGGCGGCGACAGTGGCAGTGGCGATTCGACCTACAAGAAAATAGAGTTGTGATGAAAATATGAAGAGAGATAGATGGAGGGACTGGTAAGGTGACACGAAAAAGGAGAGGTAATTACCAGACTGAAGAAGCTGACGACGGCAGTGGCGGTGGCGACGGGGGTTTCCGGAGAGATGTTTGAGAGAGTTTAGAGAGAGAGAGAGATTCTTCCTGTTTTAGAGAGAGAGTCGATAATGACTTTTACAGATTATGGTTGGTAACTTTAGTTTATATATGGGGTAAAATCGCAAGTAGGATAACTTATTTCAGGTTAATTCACAGGTTTCCATCAAGAAGTCTGATAAACCATGGACATTATCAGACTGAAATGGCAGTCTGATAAACCTTAAACTTGATAATTATTACTCGAAGAAGTCTGATATTTTTTGAGGTATAGGCATAATTAACTAAGCTTGTTTAATTTGATTTAATTTTATGAAATATTAATTTCTATACATCAAAATCGTTTATATTTAATTATTGTAGAAAACTGTTTTAACAAAAAATTTTTTTTTAATTTTTAAATTTAAATTTACTATTTTTAATCTGTATCAGACTTCTCGAATACGTCTGTTAGAAGTCTGGTAAGAGAAATAAATCAGACTTCTATTAGAGTCTAAATGTCAGACCTCTATAGAAGTCTGACATGTCGCGAAGGTTAAAATGGTAATAGCGGTTTCGCGTTTTTTGTTTGGTCATAAGGGGGTAACTGTAATTTTCCACCCCCGAAAGTGTAGCGCAGCATTTGATTGAAATGACGGTGTATTTTTGTCATAAAAACAAAATTTTGATATAAAAACAGCAATTTGCCCTTAAATATATGCTGCAAGATGATTTGGAAAGGATAAGCGTGGAGAATACACTTATGAATTCAATGAAGATTATTATAAAATATTAGGTTTAGGATTTTGGATAATAGGTATAAAGGGACTTGAGGAAAATGGGTTCGGGTTAACACTTTTTGCGCAAGTTTGAGTGATTTTATCTTGAGGTTTCAACACAAAAAACAGAAGCTGAGAGGTGAGTGTTCATGTGTTCTCTTGTAGGGATGTCAATTATGGCAAAAGCGTGAGGGTCGGCATGGCCCTGAAAAACACCGGGCTCGAACTTAAATATATAAGCCCAAAAAACCGGGACTTAAATATATATATGGATTTTTCGGGCTTAGCCCTGCCGGGCTTGGACCGGCCCGAAAAGCCCAGAAATAAACATTTTAATTGAATTAGAAGTTTTGTTTAAGAATTTAACTTTTTAAAACATGAAGTATTTCCTATATATTTTTCATTGATCGAAAACCCTAATTTCCTAGTTTTGCCTTACTATAAATTTCAGAGCCTACATTTAGTATTGGTGCGCATGTTTTGAATAAATATAAAAATTGTCTTCTACCTAGACACGTTGAAACATTGATGTGTACACTCACTTGGTTGGATGGTTTTACGTTTCGTGATCCAAGTAACATTATCATTCATTATATTTACTTCATATTTTTAAAATCATTATTTATAGACTTTCAATGATATTTCTATACGATTAATACATGTCAAAGAAAAACCCAAAAAACCCTATAGCCCTGTTCGGGTTTACGGGTTTCGGGCCGGGCCGGGCCGGGCCAACCTCTTGATACACGTTGGGTGAGAACTAGGCTGAGAACAAGCAGAACTAGGAATCGATTTGGTTCTTATCTTCCCAAGGGGTACTATTCTCATGAGTTGTTTTCATCCATAAACTAGTATAGAAAGTATGATATGTGGTTGCCACCTAGTGGATCCTCCACACCAGAAATCCAACTAAGCTAAGAAAAGAAGAATATAAAGAAAAATCCATGAGGTTGTAATGCTCAAAGTACCTTGAGGTCACAAACAAAGAAAAAAGTGCATCGGTTATGTAGCAAAACACCTTACGATTTTCTCTCCATATTCTTAGCAACACATGTAAGAAAAAAAAAAAGAAAAAACAACTCATGGTTCAATATTACTCCAAAGGATAGATAGGAAATGGGGTATATTGTTGTGTAACATCAAAGTAAGTATAATCTTACAATGATTATCTATTAATCATGTGGTGAACTTAGTGGGCCCTAGGCCTGCACTCACTAAGTAATCCCGTTACTCACTCTTCTCTTTTGCAGGCCAGCTCAAGGATGTTCTAGAGTAGTCGTCTTAGTGTGGTGCTGGGTTTTGGGAGAGACTCAAAAGCATTTTCTGTTTGATTCGTTTATTTGTTACTTACTATTTTAAGACGTTTTCTCGTATATTTGGTTTTTCTTTGATTCAGTTTTAAGTTGGTTTCTGTAAAACGTTTTTGATACGATCCTTGGGAATAAGATTGCATTGGAATTTTAATGTTTCTTGTGTGATAAGTCAATGCAATGACATGCCGTCTTGGTTACGTAACATGCAGGCCTAGGGCCCACTAAGTTCAGCATACGCGATTATAGTCAAGCTTTCGAAAAGTAACTCTGGTTAAGAGAAGTAGCTAGGTTGCCAATCAAGAAATAAGCAATAAACACAAACTTAGATGAAGAACTCTGAAGATAAACTCAAATCAAACAACCTAACGATTAATGCATGAATCTCCTTTGAAAACTCTTAAACCCAACAAGAAGATTACTCAAACACAATCATAGAAATCATGCAAATAGATGAAGAATTCATTATAGATATCAAAATAGAAGTGAATGGTTTCAGAAATCTTCTCTATCCATGTTTTTGAGGCGAGATCTTCTTCTTTGAAGCTCAATAATGAAAACTACAAGAAGGGGATCGAAACTATGATGGATTTCGTGTATGGGGGGGGTGTCTCTCTGTCTAAGAGACTAAAAACATCTATTTATAGTGCTAAGAATAACCCTAGATCGAAATTTAGGAAACCCTAAAAGGAAAAAGAAAAATTGCAAAAATTTCCTAAAAACAGCAAAGCATATCGATCACAAAGGGAGTGTGTGTGATCGATATAATATTATAGGTATGCTTCCTTGATGGCTTCAATATTCAAGTCTTTGAGGTGTAATATCGATCCATATGATATGATCGATACACTCTTGGTCGATATGCCTTGGCCAAGCTACTTGACCAATGTTTACGAAAATCAGTTCTAGAACCAATGTACACAAATGATGAAATAATAAATTTTAGTTGCAAAAAACAGTTCCAGAACGTCTTAAATCCTTTTTCTCTTTTTATTTTTTTTATTTACTTTTTATGGATCTTTTTTTTTGTTACAAGATTCCGAAAATAAATAAATAAAACACAGAAATAAAAAATATGGAAGAAAAGAAGATGAAAGGGTAGAAGATGAAAGAAAAAAGATGAAAAGATAAGAAGATGAATAGATTGATAAACCAAACTTAGAGATTTGCTATGATACCAGATGATGCGGAAATTCCCAAGGGAGCTAGTCTCTGAGGTGGTGAAGGGGATAATCCTTGACTTCAAAGAACCCGTGTAGCACAAACCTAAGGTATATTAAACTTTAGACCCAATACTATCTTAAAACGCTTCGGTGAAACAAGGCGGTAGATGCCTTAATTTGTCGATCTCGTGTAGCACAAACCTTAGTTATATGAAACCTAAGACCCAATACTATCTTAGAACGCAACAACTGTGAGAGTCGAAACTCACACAATCAATTTTTGTCGAGACTTTAGAGGGAACATAAGTTTCTTGGGGAAAAACACAGTAAGAGATCTAAAGATGGTTGTATTATTGCTGCTATTAGTAAGCGTACAAGAATAGAGTTGCTAAGAGCTATTGCTAGGGTTTTCCGATAGGTTACAAATGTGATTATGAGCCTTATTTATACGGGCATGTATTGGTTATAATCACATAAGAAAAGGAATGTTTCCTTCTTCCTTCGTGCGACTGTCGACTGAAACTTTAATTGGGAGAAAAGATGATCTGGGCTTTTAGTTCGGCCCAAAAAGGCTAGCGAGTGACTTGTTCATCGGCCTATAGATATTCCTCTCGGCCCACTTGCATTTGAATGGGCTCGGCTATTCTTTTAGGAACCTGCTTGTCTCGAGTTAGCCTCGGCCCGAGCGGGAGGTAATTCTCTACTTCACCTCGGCTCTGCTGTATTCAGATGAGTTGGGACGTCTTGAGGGACGTTCAGCTTTCATGCCTCGGCTCGAGTCGGTATATCTCGTTGTCCGAAGTGTTAATCCCGAATGGATGAAAACCGACCCCAACAGTTTGCTCCCTAGCTCATCAGATTCGGGAATGATTGTGACGAGGTAGGAGTTATCGAGGTCGAGATTAACAGCCGAACTGAAACAATACCGAGCCGTGATTTCCAAGACGTCCTCCATTTAAGATGATGGTGTGTTTCTTGAAATGAGTTCGATACGCCTCGCCATCTCGGGATAGTGTAATCGTTGGTTTTTGCTTCAAACCTTTTTTGCAGTCGTTGTGTCTACTTGTGTTCACGCACTCTGCTTTAAATGCTTCTCGTTGGTTCCCGAGGTCACGCGCGCCCACACGCGGAAGGCCTATAAAAGACGAGATTTCTCCTCATATCTCCTCATCACTCCCAAAATTTCCAAAATTCAGGTAGCTATCTTCTCTCTCTCCTCATCACTCCCAAAACATATCAGATTGAGATGTTCTGAATGGCTCAGTTGGCTCGAACAACCGTGTTCTGCCTATCCGTGATCCCACATCGGACACCGAAGTGATTAAATCGTCCGAGGCGGATAGGGAGTACGATTCTCGTGCTTCAGCCGCGGGGGTCAATTCTGAGGATGATATGTCGCCCGAGGCGAATTCTCCACTTTCCGAGGTTCAAGAAACCACGAGTCATCGTCATGATATCGTCCTTTTTGAAGGGTTTATCCGTTTTTCCGTTGTTGCGCCCAAAACCGCGGTGACTACTGAGGAAGTAAAAGTCGAGGATGAGGATTTCTTTTGGGATTTCAACAAGGCGAGGGCGGAGATAGATCGCCTTGTGAGCATGCATCAGCCAGATCCACCAAAGCGAAAATCTGCGAGAAGGCCTAAGAAAAAGCGAGCCGTTCCGCCGGGCTCTACGCGTCCACCGTGACGTCTTTGAACGAGCTGCAAGTGTGATCTAATATACCCGAGGATGTTGAATTTGTAGTCCCTGAACCGTCTGATCGAGCCGATAACCCCCCTCCAGATTGCTTCATTGTCTACGCGGCCTTCTTCAATTTATGTTTTCTTTGGTTTCCGATTCCCGAAGTGATCCTTCGCTATTTATGGGAACACGGCCTTGCTTTAGCCCAAATCAAAGTCCGGGGGGCTTCGTCACCTCGTAGGGATCCTAATTCGTAGTTACGAATGTGATGTCAAGGTAACCGTCGATCATTTTCGAAATTTGCTGGATATCCGAAGGGTTCCCAAGTCCACGTCCGCCAAGTTCTATATTGGCAACAAAAGGACTAAGAGAATTATCACGGGATTTCCGAGCAAGGATAGGAGTTGGGAAGATAATTTCTTCTTTGTCCGCATCTCCGAGGCTTCCGTTGGTAGCGACTGCCTTCACTGGTCAAGACGAACTAGGGATCGCTTGGTAGCCGACCCGTAGATTTTGGCTGGGTTCATCGTCCAAATTAGTTTGCTGACCTTATCTTTTATTTTTGCTGATCGTGACTTCCTTCTTCCGATCCCATCCGACCTAGATGAAGTATTTGGCGCACTAAAAGCGAGGAAGGTTCATTGGGGAAAGAACTTCTCGCTTCAGAGGATAGAAAGAGCTCTTATTAGTGGTGCCCCAGTTAGTTCGGATCTTTCTTCTTCGGAGGATTTAAGGACAACGATAATGGAGAAAGTATATGCCTGTGACAAAAGAGAGAGAGAGGCAACGGAGGCGAGCTGCTGGAGATACACACCGACGACCCTCGAGGCAGTTGTTCCTGGCTCCGGAACTATTAATGTCGAGGCAGCTACGTATGAGGATGCCGAGGCGAACTTTGTAGTCTCCCCCGAGCCTCCTGCAAATGATGGGGGAAGGGATCTTGTCCCTTCTCTTCCTATGGCATCCAGACCTTATTCTTCAGCTTTAACGAAGCATGCTGATTGATTTCCTCATATTTTATCTCCTTGATGCATTCATTTATCTTAGATTTCACCTCATGTGCATATAGTTTCATAGCATTTCTCAATTGTTTTGTCTCATTTAGAGTTTAGAGTGTTCATACTAGGTCCTAGGGTGTGTTTGCATGTTTTGGAATATGTTTTAGATACTTTGGAAGCTCATGGAAACAATTGGAGTTATGGACCAAAAAGGAGATATAGGGGTCGCACCAAATGCCCGAAAGAACAGGCTGGAAGAAGGGCATGCGATCGGATTTGGCTGTGGGTTTGTTCATGAGAGTTGTAGAGGAAAGGGTCACCTTGCCGCAGGAGGTAAAATCAGGTCATTCGGATGAACGGTTGAAGAGTTATGGCCGATTTCCTCTAGAGTGTCTGACTGGCCGCCGATCCACATTACACCGATCACATCCGACCGGTGCAACAAACCGGTGTGAGGCCAGAGGCTAAGCACCGACCCAGGGCTTCCCTACAGCGATCTGTTGTGTCCAGTGTGCAGCTTCAGGACGTCAACACCGGCCCCCACAAACCGGTACAACAAACCAGTGTGCCGACAGAAGCTAAGCACCGGTTTGTGGCAAGGATTTACACCGATCCGTTGCAACCGGTGCTGAACCAGAAAACTGAGCACAACCCAGACCCGACCGGGTCGGTACCCGGTTTGTCCTGGGTTGACCCGGTTCGCCCCTCTCTACTATAAATACTCTAAACCTAATTTTTCTTGGATTATGTCTTTTCTTATGCTAAAAACCTCTCTAAGTGTGTTCTAAGTGATTTGTAAGAGACATCTTCTTGATTTATGCAATTTAAGTTTTGAATCCTTTGATCTCTATCTTCTACTCATTCTTTCTTAATCATCTAATTATCTAATCATGGGATTTAACATGTTCTTCATAGGATTTGTTGGACCCATCATGATTAGTGAGTAGACTCCTAGGATCTAGGGATGGGTTAGGATTAGGTGACTTCCATGGATGATTTGTGATGCTTAGGGATAGATAATCAATTTCCTACTCTTAGGGAGTGTGTTTAATGCTTGATTGTGCTTGAGAAAGTCAAATTTGATCTCAAGGCATTTCCCACCCACAAGGTGTTCGATGAAATGCCTAAGAGAGCTTTCTAAGAGAAATACCCTTCTTAGCCTAAGAGATTAGTTGTCTAAGGGATTATTTAGGTGATCTTGATTAATGAATTTAATGCTTGCTAATTAAGAGTCCAAAAATGAGAATTTGATCTTGGATTAGTGATTAGTGATTCGCGTGTTTTACCCGCACCAATTAACCTAATGCGCACACTACCGCAATCATAACGGTATGTCGATGTAGCACTTTAGGATCGATCCCACAGAGAATAAAGATTACACACCAAAGATACGAGAAACAAACTAAGCTAGAGCAAAAACGGTTTTATGTTTTTTTACAAAAAGAAAGAAGAAAGAAATCAAAATGCAAGAAAGAAAATAAAGGAAGGAAAATATAACACAAAGAGAAAACGTTGGATCATGGCTTAAACTATCGAAGAGATGATTAACAATTAAATAATGAATCATTTGGAAGCATTAAACACTATCTTAGAACATGGAACACAATCGTAAGACTAATCCACTCCCGTGGTATTAATCTCTTCATCGATTACTCGATTATCATAAACTTCCGTTTGCAATCAAAAATAATCGATGAGCATTAATCACAAGTCCAATTAGTTCACTAAACACACTAAACTACAATGGCCAATTGTGAATGATATGTAAATCTCACAAAAGGTTCGGTTCAAGCAATTCATTTAGACTCGGGTCAGGAGTGAAATGTCTAAGTTCAAGACTCAAATGAACAAACCTAATCTAGCACTAACACCGTTTACTCGAATCTATCCCTAATGCATGGGATGAGACCAAAAATCCTAGGGTGTAGCTTTAGTTCGGTTGGTCACGCCAAACTAGAACTACCTAATCTAGGTGTAGTACTAAACTTCGGTTTATCATGTCAAATCTAGCATTAAGAATCAACCTAAGAACCTAAGTGAAAGAATTAACAAAGATCATCCTAAATCACCATCATCTAACCATCAAGACAAATTACTAGTGATGCATAAACATTCAATAAACATTCAATCTTTGGCAAGGAACACACACATAGCTTAACTCACTCCCATGATGCTAAACCCTTTATTGATAATTTGAATTAGCTAATCTCTCAATTGCAACCAAATTATCAATAAGCATAAAACGTAAGTCCTTTTTAAGCCAACAATTCACCTTAATCACGATGGCCATCGGTTAAGAATGAAAAGCACGTTTAGAAATCTTCTAGACGATCTACCAAACCTCTTCCGAGTGTAAATCGACCATGATTTAGAAATTGAGTAGCTAATTCAACTCTAGCATTAAGATCACTTCTAAACATGTGAACAAATGATTATCTAAGCCTAAACATCAACAAGCAATCATCAAACCATCTAAATCAAGCCTAATCATGATTCAACAAAAAGCTTATTCACAAGAACAATAAAAAAGACATAATATACAAAAGGGATGAAGAAATCTTCTCTTTGATGGCATGAACATGAAGATCCATCAAGATCATCAAGTGGTGTTCTTGAGCTTTCCCAAGTTTAAGAAGAAGAAACTTCAAGAAGAAGAAAGAAGAAATCAAAGTATATATATATGAAGAATCAAACCAAGAATCTCTAGAGAGAGATCTTGGGTTGAGCACACACAAAGAATTGAAGAAAACCTCTCTAATAATAATAAAGCATACATACATCTGGCTCAAAACCAGTTCTTAAAGAGTCTTGGTCGACCAAAGTCACCAAAAGTTTGGTGGAATAGTTAAAAACACGTTTTTACACTGTTTTCGGAGGTTGGTTTTCGGTTTGATATGTCTTCACTAAATCGGCCATAACTCTTGAACCACATGTTATAATGACTCGACACCACCTCCATTGGCACGCTCACTCAAATATCTACAACTTTCATGAAGACCACCGAAGCTAAATCCGAATGGAAACCGTTCTTCTGAGTCGATCTTTAAAGTACTTCGGATGATTTTGGTCGCGGGTCGGGATCGGTCGATCCATAGGGGATCGATCGATCCCCCAAAAACATGAGATCGATCGATCTGGCATTGTAGGTCGGTCTGGGAAATCTTAGATGTTTGGGATCGATCGATCCAAGTTTGTGGATCGATCGATCTGGCTTGTTTCTCCACTCGCTCCTCTTGCTCGCCAGACTGGACCGTCGTCAGGAAAATCGGCATAAATTTTGATCGCACCATTGGAATGGCCTCAAACAACTTCCAAATGAAAGCTAATCCATTTATCTATCTTGTGTTAAAATCTGAGCTCAATCCATCGGTCGAAAGTCTTTCATCCAATGCCAAACTTCTGACGTCTCAACCTGATCCTGCATCTCTGTATTCCGCAATGACTTTTTATGTGGCTATTTTCACTCCTCCAACTCCTCTGACTCCAAGAACACCTGAAAATGGCTCAAGAAAGCCAAAAAGAATGCAAAGACAACCTAGGACATCTAAAATGTAATGCAATGCAAATGAGACTCAAATGCATGAAAATATCCCAAAACTATACAATGTGAGATTAAAATCTATGAAAATAAAGCCCTAAAAACAAGTAAAATATGGTGTTATCAACTAGCATAGGTGATTAGTACTTTGAGAGAGGATTAGTCATAATTAGGATCTTAACCTTGGAAATTAACCTTGATTGTGTATGAGCATCATGAATTAGACTTGGAATAGCCTATACCCAATTACCCCATCCTTGGATTCGTTTCCATTATTTGAATTCACATCTTGCTTAGTTTGTTTCATCTCGCTCGTTCGCTTAATCTTGTTAGGGTGTTAGTAAAATTCAACAATTCACTTATTTAGCTTAACTTACTTGAGTGCCTTGTATTCTACGTGCTTAGAATTGATCCCAATACGGATTGATAACCTTCTATACTACTCGTATTGGAGTTATTGATACCTCCTTAAGACTGAAAAGTCTTAGTATCAATTTGGCGCTGTTGCCATATTGGGATTTGATTTTAACATTGAGATTTAGGTTCTTTGTGAGCTTAAGTATTACTTTCTACCAAGTTACTAATCTTCTTTACTTGCTATTGCTTTTGCTCTCTATAGGTGTATGCATACCCGTTCCCGTGGCAATACCAATCTCGTAGAACCGAGGGACGATATTGATCAACTTCAAAGGGGTTCAAGAGCACGAAGAAGCCGCGAGAGAGTGCAAGAAGAGGTTGGTAACGAAATGGAGAATTTTGACGATGTTCCACTTGGGAACATTCACGATAACATTCCACACCAAATGAACGGTGGGAATGGGAATGGGAACAACCAATGAGGTGGTGGCAATGGAAACCATCACCACCCAATCCGTCCAAACCATCCACCTAGGGCTCAAAATGTTGTTGGAGAAGGTGATGCGGCGAATGCACACCAAAATCGCCAAGGGATTCAACCACCTCCGGTAGAAAACAACAACTTTGAGGTCAAACCGGGGTTAATCAACATGGTTCAAGCTAACAAGTTTCATGGGTTGTCAATGGAAGATCCATTGGACCACATAGACCAATTTGACCGGATATGTGGTCTCACTAAGATCAATGGAGTCTCCGAAGATGGTTTCATACTTCGTCTCTTCCCGTTCTCTCTAGGTGACAAGGCTCACCAATGAGAAAAGAGCTTACCCCAAGGATCTATTACTTCTTGGGATGATTGCAAACGTGCGTTTCTTGCAAAATTCTTTTCACCGGCTAGAACCGCCAAGCTTTGCAACGAGATATCGAGCTTCACACAACGGTCCAATGAGTCTTTCAACGAGGCTTGGGAGAGATTTAGAGGCTACACTTCTCAATGCCCTCATCATGGCTTTAGCAACGCCTCTCTCTTAAGTACTCTATACCGGGGTGCTTTGCCTAAGATTCGAATGCTACTCGATACGGCATCGAATGGTAATTTCTTGGCTAAAGATGTGGAGGAAGCAATGGAGCTTGTGGAAAACTTGGCTACTAGTGATGGGACATATGGCGACGATTATGACCATGCCACAAGGACCACAAACGACTTTGATGAGCACAAGCGAGCTAAAGACATGAAGGCACTTAATGAGAAGATGGATAAGCAAGCATCCTTGATAGATAAACTTCTTGAGGCCACTAAAAAAGAGTCTCAAAAAGCGTTTCATTTCATTGGTGATTATAAAGATAATCAAGGTTGCTATGAAGAGGAAGCCGTTGACACACAAGAGGAAGTGAACTACGTTGGGAACCAAGGGAACTACCAAAGACAAGGGTTCAATCTCTACTATAGGAACCATCCCAATTTCTCTTACCGGAACACAAATGTTGAGAATCCACAAGACCAAGTGTATCCTCAACAACAAGGGAACCAAGCTCCTCAACAAAAGCAATTCAATCAACAACAAGGTCAAGCCTCTAACTCAAACCAAGCTTTCGTTCCCAAGAACAACTTCCAAGGAAACCAAGGCGTATTTCCACAAAAATAAGCTTTTGCACCACCCGGTTTTCAACAACAACAAGGGTTTATACCCCAAGGTCACGCATCTACGTCTAAACCGCAAGAGCTCGACTTGAGCTCCATGTTCCAACAATTACTAAAGGGACAAGCGGAGATCAATACTGATACTAAGATTTTTCGGTCTTAAGGAGGTATCAATAACTCCAATACGAGTAGTATAGAAGGTTATCAATCCGTATTGGGATCAATTCTAAACACGTAGAATACAAGGCACTCAAGTAAGTTAAGCTAAATAAGTGAATTGTTGAGTTTTACTAACGCCCTAACTAGATTAAGCAAACGAACAAGATGAAACAAACTAAGCAAGATGTGAATTCAAATAATGGGAACGAATCCAAGGATAAGGGTAATTGGATATAGGCTATTCCAAGTCTAATTCATAATGCTCATACACAATCAAGGTTAATTCCCAAGGTTAAGATCCTAATTATGACTAATCCTCTCTCAAGGTACTAATCACTTATGCTAATCACTAATCCAAGATCAAATTCTCATTTTTGGACTCTTTATTAGCAAACACTAAATTCATTAATCAAGATCACCTAAATAATCCCTTAGACAACTAATCTCTTAGGCTAAGAAAGGTATTTCTCTTAGAAAACTCTTTTAGGCATTTCATCGAACACCTTGTGGGTGGGAAATGCTTTGAGATCAAGTTTGACTTCTTCAAGCACAATCAAGCATTAGACACACTCCCTAAGAGTAGAAAATTGATTATCTATCCCTAAGCATCACAAATCATCCATGGAAGTCACCTAATCCTAACCCATCCCTAGATCCTAGTAGACTACTCACTAATCATGATGGGTCCAACAAATCCTATGAAGAACATGTTAAATCCCATGATTAGATGATTAGATGATTAAGAAAGAAGATGGAGAAGAAGAGATTGATAGATAAACTTAGATTGCATAAATTGAAAAGGAGAATCTCTCTCTTACAAAATACTTAGAACACTCAAAATGAGGTTTTTAGCATAAGAAAAGACATCTCCGCCCCCCCCAATAATTAGGTTTTTTTTTGGTATTTATAGTGAATAGACAAACCGGGTCGACCCGGGACAAACCGGGTACCGACCCGGTTAAAATGGGTAAGGCTGGTCGAAATCCTGAAAATGCAGGTTTGTACCGACCGGTTCTAGGTCGGTACAAACCATCCGGTGCTAATTCTGTCGTTGGCTTGATGAGAAGTTTTTAGCCGACAGGGGCGAGGATCGGGTCGATGCAGGACTAGTTTTAGCCGACATAAGTGAACTTGCTCGAACGCTGGGTTAGTGCCAGTTCCATCCGACTTACACAAGAACGATTAGTACCGACCCAGGATGGGTCGGCACTAATTTTCCTTGTGCGTCGGTGCTGGTCGGTATGAATCCCTGCTTGGATCGGTGTTCATTGCTGTCTCCATACCGATCCACCATACCGATCCAGGATCGGTCGGTGTGAATCACTTGGAAACGTGCCGTTTGAAAACTCGGAGTTTTGGGAGGGTACGCCGATCGATTCTGGGTCGATGCAAAAATGTATTGTAGATCGGTATAACCCTTTGTCTCCATACCGACCCATCGTACCGACCCAGGATGGGTAGTCTTTGCCATTCACCACGAACCCAATCTCTCCAAACCCGGTTTGGGCATTTGCCTTCTTGTGATGTTCGTCGTAGAAGGCTACCTTGAGAGAAGAGAGGAATTGGCATGTAAGCACGTGATGGGCTTGCTCCTTCATGTGTAAAAACCATCCAAGACCCATGGTATCGAAGATTGTTGCCACGTCTTCGAGAATCCACATCTTCTCTAGCACAACAACATCCGCGAAACGACCTTGCTCAAAATCCATGTCAATAAGCTTGTCGAAGCATTGTTCCGTGGTTGGAGGATCCATAATAACAACGACTTTACCCTTGTCTTTAGCCGCACTTTTGCCCTTCTTCTTGTTCGTGGGTTTTTCGACAATGGCTATTTGCTTGCCTTTAGCTTTAGCGCTTGTCGCATCAACAGGTTTCTTGGCGCGAGAACTTGATGCAACAACCATTGCATTACCCGCGGCCTAAGCTTGAGGCTGAGCTTGAGCGCGAGCTTCATCGTTCTTTGTGGCGGCTCTCGTTCGTCCCATCGTTCCTACAATTTCTCGAAGAATTCATTAGTCCCATGGAAGCATAACTCAAGATCGATGATGAGCAACAAAGTGGAGATAAATGCCATGAGAAAGAAGGGGTTTAATTCAACAAATCAATCCATTAGACTTAAGCCCATAGATTAAACTCCTAAAATCTCAAGAATTTCTCATACACAAATTTGCAATTTCTCCATCAACATCACATTCCAGCTCAAAGAAAACAGCAATTCAATCATTTCCTAGCAAACCCCAAGGCTAAAATCAAGCTAGGTGCATCACACAAATACTCCCATGGAGTTTCAACTCAATAGCAAAATCACGAAATTTTTGGTGAAATACCTTGGGGATGAATGCTTAATCGATAAAAACGATGATGAATCCAAAAAGAGGAGGAAAAATCGAGTTCTCAGCACTTTGAATCGCAGAATTTGAGTAACTAGAGTGAAAGTTATGGCAAAAAGAAGAAAAATCGAGAGAGAAAAGGAAGAAGGAGGCGCGATAGACTTAGCCGGAGAAGAAGGGTTTTATCGCGTCGGGTCGGGTCAAACGGGCCTGGGCTGGATAAAAATGCGCATGAAAATTGTTGACCCGCGTTGACTTTTCTGTACGATTGATTATGGCTCGGTACTAATCGAGCGGTACAGACATTTTTCTCGCCACCGTTCGATCCTTGAACGGCACAAACCGTGCGGTACGAGCAATTTTCTTCCCATCGTTCGGTCCTCGAGCGGCATAGGTTGCTCGGTACGAACATTTTGCTCTATACCGACCCGTCATAGATCGGCACTAATCAAACGGTACGAACGTGTTTCTTAGTACCGATCCATTCTGAGCCGGTACAAGTTGCCCGGCACTAATCCTTCGGCTAAAAACTCGTCCGCGGAGAGACCGTCTCGGCTAAAAACTTGCCCGAGTGAAAATTGTGTCGGCTGGAGGTCGATCGGGGGAAATTTTTCTGTGTTGCACCGTCCGGTTCTCGGCCGGTACTAACCATCCGGCACTAAACTTCTTCCTTACGCCTTCGGTGTGTCTCCTTCTCCTTCTAGCCGGCTTAAAAACTGCCTCGGGTGCATTCCCTCGGCTAAAACTGTTCCAGGTTGGAGAAGTCTCGGCTAGAAGTTGCTCGGCAGGGATTTCTCACTATACCGGTCCATCCTGGTGCGGTACTAACTGAGCGGCACAAGAGTTTTCATTGTACCGCCTGATCAGTACCGGTTGGGGATCGGTTGGCATAATTTTACGGATCCTTTCTCTTCGACTTATGCCGATCCGTTCCTGCTCGGCGCACTCGGTCGGTATAACCTCCTGGCGCGATACCGATCCACCATACCGACCCAAGATGGGGTAGTATGGTCCTCCGGATTCACTGTTTTCGCAGCCTATTCTTTTGCGCTCGTCATCACCTTCGGTCCTAGACTTCGCAGCCCGTCAAGATCCTATCAACACTTAAACAAAACATCAAAAAGATCTAGAAAAGATAGAAAACATAAAATGAAAAGTATATACAATGGATAAGCCTGGGGTGTCTCCCAAGAGCACTTTGTTTAACGTCACTAAGTTCGACGTTGGTTACCCGCTTAGGCGGAAGGAACATCATTGAGAGGAAGCAAGACGCTCTCCTCAACGATTTCATTGGCATGGTACGGTTTGAGTCTTTGGCAATTAGCAACGAACTTTTCTCCGTTCTTGTTCACGAGAATAACGGCTCCATAAGACCTCACATCCTTGATCACAAAGGGACCGGACCACTTAGACCGTAGCTTCCCAGGAGTTAAAGAGCAAGACTTGATCTCCGACCTTGAAGTCTTTACGCACAATCTTCTTGTCATGGAAGGCCTTGTTCCTTTCTTTGTAAATCTTGGAGCTCTCATAGGCATCGAGCCTAATCTCATCGAGTTCTTGAAGTTGGATCAACCGCTTCTCTTGTGCTGACTTGAGATCAAAATTGAGAAGCTTCACGGCCCACATGGCCTTGTACTCAAGTTCGAGCGGTAACTGGCATGACTTCCCGTAGAGAAGATTGAACGGTGTTGTCCCAATAGGCGTTTTGAATGCCGTCCGGTATGCCCACAGCGCATCATCTAGCTTCTTAGCCCAATCCTTTCTCGAGTTACCTACGGTCTTCTCTAGTATGGCCTTGATTTGTCGGTTCGAGACTTCCACTTGGCCACTTGTTTGAGGGTGATACGGTGTAGCCACTTTGTGCTTAACCCCGTGCTTCTTGAGTAGACTCTTGAAGACCTTGTTGATGAAGTGGCTTCCTCCATCACTAATGACGACCCTTGGCACCCCAAATCGTGGAAAGATGACCGATTTGAAAAGCTTTAGAACCACCTTAGCATCATTGGTCGGACTAGCGATTGCTTCGACCCATTTAGACACGTAATCCACCGCTACCAAAATGTATTGATTCCCGTAAGAAGAGGGGAACGGTCCCATGATGTCAATGCTCCAAACATCAAAAATTTCAACTTCAAGAATAGGGTTTTGAGGCATCTCATCTCTTCTTGCAATGCTCCCCTTTCTTTGGCAAGCGTCACAAGTTGAAACAAAGGTATGTGCATCCTTGAATAGACTCGGCCACCAAAGACCGGATTGGAGAACCTTTCTCGCCGTCTTGAATGAAGCAAAATGACCTCCATATGACGAACCGTGACAATGGAACAAGATCCCATTAACCTCTTCTTCCAGGACACACCGTCGGTAGAGACCATATGAGCACAACTTGCAGAGGAACGGCTCATCCCAATAGAACCGAGTGACATCGTGGAAGAACTTCTTCCTCTTGTACCCTTCTAACCTCGGCGGCTCTATTCCGCAATCTAAGTAGTTTACCAAACCCGCGTACCAAGGCAGCTTGCCGTCTTCCAAACCACTTGCATTCTCAAGACTCTTCGTGTCCTCTATCCCTTTTCTCAAGACACTCACCAACATAAGACTTTCTTCGGGAAGTTTGTCGTCGATTGGAACAAGGTCTTCAATCCTCAATCTAGACAAGTGGTCCGCTACTCCGTTTTCAATGTCTTTCTTGTCCACGATCTCCATATCAAACTCTTGCAAGAGCAAAATCCACCGGAGAAGTCTCGGCTTGAATGTACCTCCAAGCCGCGTGATCCGTGTAGACTACTATCTTTGAGCCAACCACATACGAACGGAATTTCTCCATAGCAAATACCACCGCTAACAACTTCTTTTCCGTCGTCGTATACCTCGCTTGAGTATCGTCCAACGTCCTACTTGCATAGTAGATGACGTTGACCTTCTTGTCTTTCTTTTGTCCTAAGACCGCTCCAACCGCGAAATCGCTCGCGTCACACATGATCTCAAATGGTAGATCCCAATCCGGAGCTTGAACAATTGGAGCACTAACCAAATCCTTCTTGATCTCCAAAAACTCCTCTAAGCATTCCTCATCAAGGTTGAACTCGATGTCTTTGCAAAGGAGCCTAGTGAGAGGCCTCGTGATCTTCGAAAAATCCTTGATGAAGCGACGGTAGAAACCCGCGTGCCCCAAGAAGCTTCAGATATCTTTCACCGTCCTCAGCGGTTCCAAACTCACCATGACCTCAATCTTGGCCTTGTCCACTTCAATACCCCTTTCCGAGATCTTGTGTCCTAGCACGATGCCTTCCCGCACCATAAAGTGGCATTTTTCCCAATTTAGCACCAAGTTTGTCTCCTCGCACCTCGTAAGCACCCTACAAAGATTGGACAAACAAGAAGAAAACGAGGAGCCATAGACCGAGAAGTCGTCCATAAATACCTTGACTATCTCCTCAATTAGATCCGAAAAGATCGACATCATGCACCTTTGAAATGTGGCGGGTGCGTTACATAGTCCAAACGGCATCCTTCGATAAGCAAAGGTACCATAAGGACATGTAAATGTCGTATTTTCTTGGTCGTTCGGGTGAATAGGAATTTGAAAGAATCCCGAATAACCATCTAAAAAGCAATAGAACGGGTGATTAGCAAGTCTTTCAAGCATTTGATCAATGAACGGGAGAGGGAAATGGTCTTTCCTAGTGGCGGAGTTGAGTTTTCGATAATCAATGCACATCCTATGACTGGTGATAGTCCTAGTTGGTATTAACTCATTCTTGTCATTTTTTATCACCGTGATTCCACCCTTTTTAGGCACCACATGGACCGGGGATACCCACGCAATATCGGAGATAGGATAGATAACCCCCGCATCTAAGAGCTTAAGAATCTCTTTCTTGACCACCTCTTTCAAATTAGGATTCAACCTACGTTGGTGTTCAATAGAAGTCATCGATTCGCTCTCTAGATGGATCCTATGTGTGCAAAGAGATGGAGATATACCCTTAATATCACTTAGAGAGTATCCAATTGCCCTTCTAAATTTCCTTAATTCTTTCAAGAGTGTGGCAATTTCATCTTCATTAAGCTCATCATTGACTATCACCGGGTAAGACTCATTGTGACCTAAGAAAGCGTACCTTAGCCCTTTAGAGAGCGGTTTGAGGTCCACCTTAGGTGCCTTGAGCTCACTCCAATCGTCACCATTGCTAGACTTACCATAGCTAGCCTCCACCACATTCTCATCTTGCTCCACTTCTAAAGCAAAGCTTTCTTGTACCGATTCACACTTCAACCCTTGATGATCCAGATCAATGAACGGAACCTCCTTGACCATTGGCTCGTGCGAGTCCAAAATCAACTTGAAGCCTTCACTTTCATCACTCAAGTACCCATGTTCACCTTGGCCCTTAGTCAAAGCAACTTGCAAGCCATCTTCAAGATTCAACTCTTCAAGTAGTTCATCCGCCAATTCGTCCATGACCTCGATGTAGAAGCATTGACCGTCAATTGTGGGCTTCTTCATGACATCGTTGATGTTGAAGTCAAGAACCTCATCTATACCCAAGTGCAAGTCAATCTTGCATTTCCTCACATCTATGATCGCTCCCGCGGTCGCCAAGAAGGGTTTTCCAAAAATCAACGGGTCTTTTGGTTCCTCGTCCATCTCCAAGACTACGAAATCCGTTGGAACAATGAAATCTCCAACCACGATTGGCAAATCTTCAAGTAGCCCAATTGGCACTCTCACGCTTCTATCCGCAAGGACCAAGGAGATCCTACGAGCTTTGTATTTCGTGAATCCCAATCTCTTAGCAACGGAAAACAGCATTAGACTCACACTAGCACCCAAATCACAAAGACAATTATCGAATGCTAGAGGACCTAGAGCACACGGTAGAGTGAAGGAACCGGGATCTCCAAGCTTCTTGGGTACCACCTTCTTTTGGATGATGGCACTACATTCATGAGTCAAAATCACCATGGATTCCATCTCTTTTGCTCTTTCCTTTACCGCATCCTTGAGAAATTTAGCATATTGGGGTACAAGTAGAAATGCATCAACCAATGGCATTGTAAGCTCCACTTTCTCCATTTGCCTATCAAACACCGCCTTGTACTTTTCCAACAATTGCTTCTTGAATCGCCCGGGAAATGGTAGCTTAGGAACGTAGGGATTAGAGACAAACACATTCTTCTTCGGCTTCTCTTAAGCAACAACAACCCTAGGCTTGACCTTTTCAACCTCTTTACCCTTTTCTTGATCTCTCACTACCACGTCTTCAACCAATTCTTCATCTTCTCGAAGATCCACCCCCCACTTTGGTTCTCAACGTCCATGTTGAGAGTAGAAGGTATCTCTCGAGGTGGTAGAACCATGCCACTCCGTAGGGTGATAGCGTTCACATATTCCTTAGGATTGGTTTTGAACTTGCCCGGAAGTTGACCTTGTGGTCGTGAAGGAGAAGCAACGCCTTTGGTCTCCATTTGTTTGACCTTGGAGTTCAACGCCTCAATCAATTGGTGTTGAGGTCGTTGTATGAACAATCTACCCGCGTATTGATCTCCGCTTGTCCCTTTAGTAATTGTTGGAACATGGAGCTCAAGTCAAGCTCTTGCGGTTTAGACGTAGATGCGTGACCTTGGGGTATAAACCCTTGTTGTTGTTGAAAACCGGGTGGGTCAAAAGCTTGTTTTTGTGGAAATCCGCCTTGGTTTCCTTGGAAGTTGTTCTTGGGAACGAAAGCTTGGTTTGAGTTAGAGGCTTTTGTTGAGGGGCTTGGTTCCCTTGTGGTGGAGGATTCTCAACATTTGTGTTCCGGTAAGAGAAATTGGGATGGTTCCTATAGTTGTGATTGAACCCTTGTCTTTGGTAGTTCCCTTGGTTCCCAACGTAGTTCACTTCCGCTTGTGTGTCAACGACTTCCTCTTCATAGCAACCTTGATTATCTTCATAATCACCAATGAAATGAACCCCCTTGTGAGACTCTTTTTTAGTGGCTTCAAGAAGTTTATTGATAAATAGATTTTGTGTTAAGTTCATATCAATTACTCAAACCTACTCATATCATTGTAGTATTTGAGGATCGAACCAAAGAGGTTAAGATCAATGCACTAAGAATACATGAATCTTCCTAAGCTATAGCAAATGTTTTTGGGTTTTTATATTTTTAAACAAAGAATATAAAATGCAAGAAAGAAAACAAAGGATAGAAGTGTTGGAAAAATGAATTAACTATCAAGAAGACGATTAATGAACAAACAATGATGATTTAGATTGAATAAAACACTATCCTAGAACATGGAATTCACAATTATGACTAATCAACTCTCGTAGCACTAATCATTTTGTTAATCACCAAATCAAGAACAAACTCTCGTTTGTGATAAGATGATTAGCAAGCTTTAATCTCCAATTCCACTTAGTTCACTAATCACCCTAGACACCAACTCTCATTGGCTAGGCATGAAAAGCTCACAAAAGGTTCGGTTCAAGCATTTCATCGAACACCTATCGGGCGTGAAATGCTTAAGCTCTAGTTTTGATCTCTCAATCTAAATCTAGCATTAAGAGCTAACCTATGTGAAGGATCTAACAAGGATCAACCTAATTCATCATCATCTAACCATCAAGACAATCAACAAATGATGCTAATACACACAATCTATGCTATTCCTTAGGTTAAGATCACTAATTATAACTAATCCTCTCTCAAGGCACTAATCACTTTGCTAACCACTAAATCAAGATCAAATTCTCATTTGTGATGAAATGATTAGCAAGCATTAAGATCAATGTTCAAATCAACCAATAAACACCTTAAGCAACTACTCTCATAGGTTAAGAATGTTTATCTCTTTTCTAAGTTCTTTGAGGAATTTCATCAAACACCTTGTGGGTGTGAAATTCCCAAAGATCTAGATTGACTCTCTTAAGCCCAATCTAGCATTAAGTTCACTTAGAAAGAAAGGAAAGCAATGATTTAGAATCTAAACATCACAAATCAATCATCAAACCATCAATAATTAAGCATAATCCAAAAACCAACAAAAACCTTAAAGTCTAAACATGAAGAACAAAAGAGAAAGAGACATAAAGATAAATAAATTGCATAAATAAAAGATAGAGTTGAAGAAATCTTCTCTAGAGTGGCATTTGTATGAAGAACAATCAAAATCCCTCCAAAATCATAAGAAGATTTTGGGATAAAACCCAACTCTAGAAAGAAGAAAACTTAGATCACAAAAATTAGGTTTTTGGACTATTTAAAGGTAGGTGGGCGAACCGGGTCAACCCGGGACAAACCGGGTATTGACCCGGTCAAAAGTGGGTCAAATCTGGTCTTTAGTGGCCAATACCGAGCCCACAGGTCGGTGCAACTGATCGGTGTAGTTGCTGGGCTTCAAGTCCGGGCAGAACTCGTTTGGGCGGCAGACAGACATGTCTTTGCTAAATCTGATGTATCGTTTGAACCACAGCTCCAAACGACGTGAAACTACCTCAAGATGACAGCTAACTCAATTATCTAGAATTGCTATGAAGATCTAGGAAGTTAATTCGGATTGGAGACCCTTCGTTCGGGCCGATCTTTCAGACCCACCGGGTGAGCTCGGCTGGTTTGGGTGAGATACCGATGTCACGGGTCGGTATTGTGCTCGGAGCTAAGGAGTTTTGCTTCTGTTTGCATACCGAGCATCTACACCGAGCTGTGGACTCGGTGTAATGCCCTGAGGTTGCTACTCCGAGTGACAATACCGAGCAGTGGACTCGGTATTGAAGAAACCATCTCGGCCATGCGGACATACCTCCAGTAAATCTGCCATATCTTCCAAAACACTCGTCCGAATGGCTTGCTTAAATATCCGGTAGAAAGATTACTCATCCCTCTACAACTTTCATGAACACCTCCGAAGCTAAATCATATCGGAAAGCCTTTGTTCGTCAGGTTCTTTTGGAAGGTTTGGATGACCCTTGTATTCTACTTTGGTCCATTCTCCAAATATATCCAAATTGCCTCCAAACACCTAGAAAATACTCCAAAACATGCAAGAACTCACTAGGACCTACTGCAAATGTCCTAAACTCTAAATGAGACCTAAATGCAAGACAAAACCATGATTATGCATGCAAATGACGCGAAACTCTAAGTAAAATGTATGCTAGAACATGCAATATATGAATATATCATTTATCTATCAAGGATGCTTGCTTATCCATTTTCTCGTTAAGCGCCTTCATGTCTTTCGCTCTCTGATATATCATGGTTTTTACTCCTTTTAAGCCATGATATAGGTCCGTTTTATAGAGTCTTTCTACTATTTTGGAGTCTTTTAGAGTCTTTTACAGGTTTTAGCACGTTTGGAGCATAATTGGAGATATTTGAGCTTTTTGGAGCATTTTGGAGCAAAACAGAAGCTCGTGTAGCTGAGTACCGATTTAGAGTCTCAGTATCGATCGATACTGCCTAGTATCGGTCGATACTCATTGCAGCAAGACAGAAGTCGCGACTTTTATGAAGAGTTGAAGAATTGCAAAATTGCCCATAAGACTTTAATAATTGCAATAAATCCCAAAACGTGTTTTAGGTTATTAATTAGGTTTTGAGCCACTTTTGGTTGGCTACGCTGGATTATACTTGATTTGATTCTGAGTTTTGTGAGAGAGTTTTCTGAGGGAGACAAGTCTGAGACTCTGTTCGTCTGAGAGAAGATTTTGAACCCTCTTGTTACTCTACTTTTTATTATTTATCTGAGTATTATTTCAGTCATGTTTATTGTCTCAATTACCATGCCTGAGTAGTTCTCTTGTTAGGTTTAGGGTTCTCTTAAGAGTTTTCTCTGAATGTTAGGTTAATTGAATAATTAGGATTCACCATCTAAATTAGTTCTTCGCCTAGGTTGTTCTCAAAGCTAATTCTAGACTGATCACCTAGAACTTAGATCTTAGGATAATTGGTTAGGCACGAGAGTGCGATTAGTTACCTGACAGAACCTAGAGTGAGCAAAATAACTATTCGCAAAGAGATTTGGTTTAGTTGTTTTGTGAACAAAACAAACTTGAACTAAAAGCTGGTTTAGACTTTAGGATTCGCAAAGAGATTTGGAAATCAGGTCTAATCAAAAACGTTGTTATCCAAAAACTGGCTCAAAAACCTAATTAATCACCTAAAACACATTTTGGGGTTTATTGCAATTATTAAAGTCTTCTGGGCAATTTTGCAATTCTTCAACTCTTCATAAAAGTCGCGACTTCTGTCTTGCTGCAATGAGTATCGACCGATACTAGGGTAGTATCGATCAATACTGAGACTCTAAATCGGGTACTCAGCTACACAAGCTTCTGTTTTGCTCCAAAATGCTCCAAAAAGCTCCAATATCTCCAATTATGCTCCAAATCTCTTTGCGAATAGTTATTTTGCTCACCCTAAGTTCTATCAGGTAATTAATCGCACTCTCATGCCTAATCAATTATCCTAAGATCTAAATTCTAGATTCGTCAACCTAGAATTAGCTATGAGAACAACATATGGTGAAGAACTAATTCAGATGGTGAATCCTAATTAACTAATTAACCTAACATTCAGAGAAAACCCTTATGAGAACCTTGAACCTAAAGTGGATCTACTCAGACATGGAGATTGAAAACAACATGATTGAATAGATCATCAAAGAATCAATAAGAAACAGGAGTTCATAGTTGTCTCTCCAAAAACCCTAAAAACAATCTCTCTCAATCAGAACAAAAGTAAAATAAAGCTTAGTTAGAACGTAATAGCCAAAGTGGCTGAAAAACCTAATTATAGTGTTAAAACACATTTTGGGCTAAACTGTAAATAATAAAGTCTTCTGGGCAATTTTGCAATTCTTCAACTCTTCATAAAAGTCGCTTTTCCTTCCCCATGGGCGCCGGTATCGACCGATACCTAAGTAGTATCGATCGATACTTGGGCAGTGAGGCGCTTCCTTTCTTCATGGTATCAGTATCGATCAACACCAGGTGGTTCAAATGCGATAAAAAGATGGAGAACTTACCAAGTCGAGTTCGGCGTCGGTGTGGGAGAGAGGACGGTGGTAAACTTATCCCGGCCTGGCACCATAAGCAGAGCATTCATAGCCCGCAGTGTGTCTTCCTGGAGATCCGGCAACACTGGAGATTCATCTTCGAAGTTGTGTCCTTGAGAAGATGGATGACTCTGAGCCTGAGAGTTCTGAAATGGTGACGCAGGAGCGTCCTCCAGTGGAGCCGAATCAGAAGCACGGCGTTCTTCTCCACGTTGTTGAAGCATGGAGTTCTGGAAAAGTTGTTGTGGCGGTGGAAAGCTCCGAACATTTGGTGTTGAGGTTGACGGTTGATTGTTGACGGCGACTTGAGGTGCTGGCGACTGAGTCGGAGGAACTTGGGTCGCCGGCGTGAAGTTGTACTGCGGCGGAAGAGGTTTCAGTGTTCGTGATGTAGTCAGGGAGGGATTGGACCCTCCGGGTCTCTGAGAAACGTTGGGAGCGTTTCTTCTCTTCTGTTTTGCACTGCACTTCCCTACTGGCATCGTGGGCTCTTCTTTGAGAGATTCGCCAGAAAGATTGTGAGGATAGGGTTTCGAAGAGGAATCGAAGAAGAGGAAAAGAAGGAGAAGAGATTCGATAGAGGGATTCGAAGAATCGAAGATGAGGAATCGAAGGAGAAGAGATTCGACAGAGGAATCGAAGAAGAAATCAAAGAAAAAATCGAAGAAGAATCAAAGAAGATGTGCGAAAGAGGAATCGAAGAAGATGAGCGAAGGGAAATCGATTTTTTGACTACGGGTTTCGTAGTGACTTAGGGGAAATTAGGGTATTTGGTTTTTTTTTTTAATATTTGCTGGTCTAGTTAATAATAGTTTTGTGTGATAAATACCAATGAACGACTCTGGCCTACTGGTAATTCTCCCAGTCTTTGTTCGATCCCCCCCCCCCCACGGTTCGAATCATAGTGAGGACGAAAATGTTTTTTTTTTATAATATTTTCGACTTAATAATTTTTGTGTGTGATATATACCAATGAATGACTCTGGCCTACTGGTAATTTCTCACTCTTGATTCACTCCCCCCCCCCCCGCCCAACGGTTCGAATCCTTGTGAGGACAAGTTTTTTTTTTTTTGTGATACTCAAAACGACAAATAATGTAAAAGACAAATTACACCGAAATTGTGTGATAAGTAACATAGTTAATTATTAGGGTTCTTCGTCATCTGATTCTTCATCAGAAGACGACAAATTACACCGAAATTCATCTTCTGGTTTTGCATCTCCGACATTGTAACCGAGGTTTATTGGGTCTCCTTGTACGAAATTGTCGAGTACGAGATCTTCAATTGTTGTCATCAATACAACATCATCATTTTCTGTTTGCAAAAGAGTCGGTTTTTTTTTTTCATATTCCCCTGAAATGTTTCCCCTCGGATTCACTTTTAGAACATTGAGCCACAACTGCTTCGGTTTCTTTGTATATGGGTACGGAATATAACAAACTTGATCCGCTTCCGAGGCTGTTTGCAAAATCAACATGTATATTTAAGTTATACATATGTATATATATGATATCGACATTAATAAAATGCTATATATAAATATATACATAAGTACGTACCTAGAATAAATGGTTCGTATTTATCAGCTGCATCGGATGCATCAGTGTAATTTTCACCTTTAACATAGACCCCATAGTTACATGTCTTTCGTCCAGCGCTGTGATTCTGCGTATGAAACAAATAGCCTCTTGTAAAATACATTGGCCAGGTTTTGACCTTATTCAAAGGTCCATGCACTATCTCTTGAACCCAAGTAGGAAATGGATTCGTGGCGTTCCAGTAAGTAACCTGCATATATATAAAAAATAGCGTAAATATATATAAGTATAAATATATGCATAGTTATAAATATTTGTTAGACTTACATATTCTTTCACCCATAAATGATATTCGTCAGCTCTTTTTGCGGAGAGTTATTTTTCGGAAAGTCCTGGATATTTTGCAGAAATAAATTCCTCGAACATACTACACAAGACCAACACAAATATGAGAAATTAAACAAGGATTATATATATTAAAATGCAAACTGGGATAGATGCCAACTTATATACCTCTCAATTGGTTGAAAATAGTCACAATTTCGTAAAACATATGCATGCGTGCATTGATAGTCTCTCTCTGAGAGCCATATTTCATGCATTTCTCCACTTGGACGGCCTACGTGAGTAATAATAGAAGGTACTCCAGGGACATGATATACGGGGACTTCACCTTCATCGAATCTTGTTAACCCGACCAAATGAGTAACAAATGCCAAAACATGATGTGATTGATTTTAACATTTACCTTGATTTCACATTAAAATACATAGCATGTGTATACAAATTAAATGGCAAAGTGGACATGATGTGATTGATTTTAGCATTTACCTTGATTTCATTTGTATATTCGCGGCAAAGTAGTGCTATGAGAAATAAGCAATCTCGTCATTGATATATGATTCAACAATCGATGCTGCCGCATATCTTTTGTTCTTTGCTTTCACTTTCAACTTTTTGAAAAACCTTTCAAAATGATACATCCACCTATACTGGATAGGGCCTCCTAATTCAACTTCATAGGGGAGTCGTATAGGGAGGTGCTCCATCACATCGAAAAATGAAGGTGGAAAGATATTTTCTAAATTGCATAGGATTAAAACTATGTTCTGTTTTAGAATTTGAACGCGACTTTTATGCAAAGTTCTCGAACATAAGTCTCGGAAAAATGCTCCAACCCCTACAATATACGTGAAAATTGCATGAGGTTACTATATAAATTACTATAATCATATTTAAAGAAATAGTCGTAATTAGTACCTGATAACGCAAGGTAGACATTCAGGTCTAGGAGTTCTGCAAAGATAAATGGAAGTAACCGCTCCATAAAAACATGGCAGTCATGACTCTTCATGCCTGAAAACTTTTGGTTGTCCATATCAGCACAAGTAGCTAAGTCTGACGAATAACCATCTGGGAACTTAACCGCATGTTTCACATATTCCAGTAAACTTTTTCTGGCTTCTTCTGTCAATGTGAAGGATGGGAAGGAGTTTTACCCTCACTATCAATATGTAAGTGTGGCCGAGAACAAAATCGTTCTATATCCAATCTTGACATGATGTTGTCTTTCGATTTACCCTTCACACTCATAAAAGTATTCATGATGTTGTCAAAAAAATTCATCTCTATATGCATCACATCAAGACAATGACAGAGATTGAGGTCCCTCCAGTACGGCAGCTCCCATAATATGCTTTCCTTGTGCCAGTTATGTTGCTTCCCGTAGCCCGGCTTCTTTTTTTCGTGACCGGTTCCACCAACATTCTTTGTTTTCGATGGATTTACACCAGCCAACCGCTCGTAATAAACTTGCTCACTGGTCAAAGACGGAGGTGGATACTCTCTCGAAGTGTCTTTTCCCTTTAGGAAGTCTTTTTTATTCCTTCTCAGTGGATGACCATGAGGAAGAAATCTTCGGTGACAATCAAACCAACACGTCTTCCTTCCATTATGTAGATAAAAAGACTTTGTCTCTTCCATGCAAACTGGACAAGACAATTTACCATGGGTTGTCCATCCGGATAACATGCTATACGCCGGAAAGTCGCTTATCGTCCACATCATCACTGCTTTTAGATTAAAATTTTGATTCTTGGACACATCGTATGCATCGACGCCATTAGACCACAACTCTTTTAACTCCTCCATAAGAGGTCGGAGGAAGATATCGAGACTAGCTCGCGGATGATTTGGCCCAGAATTCAGAATTGTAAGAAATAAATACTTTGTATTCATGCACCTACTCGGGGGTAAATTATATGGCGTCAAGATCATAGGCCACAGTGAATGATTACGAGACATGCCAAATGGATTGAACCCATCCGTACATAATCCAAGATAAACGTTATGGGGTTCTTCGGCAAACCAAGGATTTTGATCTTGAAAATATCTCCACTCCGCCGCATCAGAAGGATGACCCATTTCTCCCTCCTTTGCTTGGTGCTCGGCATGCTATCTCATTGCCGCTGCAGTCTTCTCGATCTGATACATTCTCTTTAATCTGTCAGCAATAGGTAGATACCACATACGACTGTATGGTACTTTGGTTCTACGTCGGTCGTTCTTAGGATTCCATGCACCACAAAACACACATTTATCTTCCTTCTCGTCATCTTTCCAGAAGATCATACAATTGTTAATACAAATATCAATTGTATGATATGGGAGACCTAAATTGCGCATCAATTTTTCGGTCTCGTAATGTAAACCGGTTGACTTGTTTCCTGATATACTCATATATTACATGTTTTAGCATGCATTTCATGTATAGTTTTGTGTAGATTACATGCATAATCATGATCTTGTCTTGCATTTAGATCTTAAATTAGAGATTAGGACATTTGCATTAGGTTTGGTGTGTTCTTGCATGTTTTGGAGTATTTCATAGGTAATTGGAGGCAATTGGACAAATTTGGAGGTTGGGACCTAAGTGAAGTGCAAAGCTCATCCGAGACGCCGGAAAGATGTGTTTGGACGAAGCTCCTCCGATCTGAATCAGCCTTGACAACCTTCATGAACGATGTAGAGGAGTCCCTTAGCTGTCAGGGGGAAGTCGAATCAGGCGATTTGGATACGTGGTTGGAGAGTTACGACAGTTTTACTGGAGCCCTATCTTCCTGGCCGAGCCACACGTCTACACCGATCACCACAGACCGGTGCAACAAACCGGTGTGAGGCCAGAGGCTAAGCACCGACCCAGGAATTCCCCACAGACCGGTGCAAAAAACCGGTGTGAAGCCAGAGGCTAAGCACCGATCACCACAAACCGGTGCAACAAAACGGTGTAGCACTTACCAGCCGAGCTCACCCGATGGGTCTGAAAGATCGGCCCGAAAGAAGGGTCTCCAATCAGAATTAGCCTCGGAGGTCTGCATTGAAGTTCTAGATAATTGAGTTGGCTGTCATCTGGAGGTAGTTTCATGTCGTTTGGAGCTGTGGTTCAAACGATACATCATATTTAGCAAAGACATGTCTGTCTGCCGCCCAAACGAGTTCCGCCCGGAGTTGAAACCCAGCAGCAACACCGATCACCACAGACCGGTGCAACAGATCGGTGTGAAGCCACTCAAGACCATATTTGACCCATTTCAACCGGGTCGGTACCCGGTTTGTCCCGGGTCGACCCGGACCGACCCCACTTGCCTATATAAGCCAAAAACCTAATTTTTCACGGGGGGATCTCATTTTCGAAGGACAAAAACGTGGCCTCTTGATTTCTTTTAGGATTTGGATGATTTTGTATGATTGATCTTGAATTTAATTGCAAGTTTAAGTTTAATCTTCCTAATCTTTCATCTTTCTAATCTCTAATCATGATTAACATCACCTCTTTCACAACATTTGGTGTGTTCTTCATGATTAGTGAGTAGTCTTGTAGGATTTGAGGATTTGGTAGATTTAGGGTGATTTGATGGATGATTAATGATGTCTAGGATTAGATTATATGATTTCCCTTCTTGATTAGTGGTTTTAAAGCTAGATTTTGCTTGAGAAAGTGGATCTAGATCATAAGGCATTTCGTGCACACAAGGTGTTCAGTGAAATGCCTTGATGAACTAATCAAGAGATATTCATTTCTAGCCTAAGAGATTAGTTGTCTAGAGTGATTATTTGGTTGATCTTGAATGTTTAGACTTAAAGCTTGATAATTAGTGATTCACAAATGGGAATTTGATCTTGGATTAGTGATTAGCAAAGTGATTAATGCCTTGAGAGAAGATTAGTTAAGATTAGTTATCTTTGCGTAGGGATTAGTCTTCACTAAGCATTGGACATCATTAATTAGCCATTGGATTGCCTTATCTCAATTACCGTATCCTTGAATTCGCCTTTTCTCATTGTTTTACTCTCCGTTTAGTGTCTTTAGCTCTTGTCACTCGTCTTTTATTTGATGGTTCACTAGCTTAATCACCAAAACCAACCTTTTTAGCTTAACTTAGGAAGTTATATGCATTCTTGGTGTATTGAGTCAAACCCATTGGATTGATACCTCTTATACTACTTGTATATTGAGTAATTGATCTCAAGACTTGCAAAAGTCTACTATCAATTTGGCACCGTTGCCAATTGGGTTTTGATTCAACATTAGGATTTTATATCTTCTTGAGATTAAGCCTTTTCTTTTTCTTTTGTTACTAATCTCTCTTTCTCGTTCTCTTTTGTCTTTGTAGGTGCATGACCACAAGGTGTAGAGGCGGAGCAAATCTTGTTGAGCCTAGGGACAACATTCACTTTTTAGAGCGTGTCATTAGAGCAAGAAGAGAGAGGGAACGAGCCACACACATCACACGGCTCGGTATGGAGTATGTACAAGAGCAACCACTTGGTCCCAACAACGTGGACGTTGCTCAAGGTGGTAATGGACACCACCAAGGCCAAGAGGGCCACGGCCACCACCCAAACCCACACGGCAACAACCCAAACCCACCCGCCCAAAACGTTAGAGCTCCAATCCATCCTCAACGAGCTCAAGACGTGGTTGGAGCGGGTGATGCGGCCAACGCTCACATCAACCGCCAAGGTATTCGAGCACCACCTATTGAGAATACCAACTTTGAGGTCAAAGCTAGCTTCCTCACCATGTTGCAAGGAAACAAGTTCCATGGCTTGCCGGTGGTAGACCCTTTAGACCACTTGGATCACTTTGATAGGGTTTGTGACCTTACAAGGACAAATGGGGTCTCGGAGGATGCCTTCAAGCTAAGACTCTTCCCATTCTCTCTAGGTGACAAGGCGCACAAATGGGAAAAGAGCCTTCCTCAAGGTTCCATCACCACTTGGGTCGAGTGTAAAAGGGCATTCTTAGCCAAGTTCTTCTCTCCTTCAAGAACGGCTAAGTTGAGGAATGTTATATCTAGCTTCACACAACGGGGGAACGAGTCCTTCAATGAAGCATGGGAACGTTTTAAGAGCTACACCACCCAATGTCCACATCACGGTTTCTCGGACGCCTCACTTCTAAGCACACTATACCGTGGTGCCTTACCTAAGATCCGTATGCTCTTGGACACGGCGTCTAACGGTAACTTCTTGGCCAAACGAGTGAATGAGGCCATAGAACTTGTGGAAAACCTTGCTCAAAGCGATGGGACATATGGAGAAGATTATGATAGAGCAACGAGATCACCCCATGATTTTGATGAGCAAAAGAGGTCCAAGGAGTTGAAGCTTCTTAATGAGAAATTGGACAAGCTTCTTAATGGCTCTCAATCATTGGTTAACCTTGTTGCCACTAACCAAGGGTGTATTGAAAGTGACATGGCTTCGACTAACCAAGCGGAGATTAATTATGTTGGATACCAAGGAGGTTATCAAGGAAGGTTCCAACCAAAGCAAAACTTTTCTCCACCCGGCTTTCAACAACAATTTTCACCTCACGGCCAAGCTCCTTCTACCAAGCCTCAAGACCTCGATTTGGGTGGCATGTTTCAACAACTTATCAAGGGTCAAGCGGAAACTACTAACAAGGTCATTTGCTCTTACAATGATCTTAATAGCAAGTTTGAGGCATTGAGCTCAAAGGTGCAACAAATGGAGCAAAGGAGTGCCGCCCCTTCCTCACATCATCCTCAAAGCTCTTTAACCGGAAAGGCAATACAAACCTCTAAGGTATTTTGCAATACCTTTTCCTCTCTTGACGAGCACGAACACATAATTGAGGAGTTCCTCGGGCTATTCACTAGTCCTTTTTCATCTAGAGAGCTCTCCTCGAATCTCAATGAGGACATTGCCCAACAAGGTGGGAAGGTGACCCTTGGGAGTGAGAATGATATGATGTTGGTTGAAGAAAAGAGTAACAAGGTTGAGAAGTCCATCAAGGACGTGGTTAAGAGGAAAAACGTGGAGACCCTTGTTTTAGCCAAGAAAGAGACCTCTTGCAATGGACCTCTTCCATATGAGCCTCCACTACCATTTCCCGGACGTTTCCTCACTAAGGCACAAAAGAAAGTGCATTCAAGTACAACAAGGATCGAGCCTAAGACTCTCCCAAAGCTTGGAAACCCCGGGAATTTCTCCATATCTTGCACTCTTGGAAGCTTGGAGATTGATGATGCTTTGTGTGACTCGGGCTCAACCGTAAATGTCATGCCCTTGGAAATGTCAAAAAGACTCGGGATAGATAGTTTGAATGATTACCCCTCCACTATCACATTTGGAGACTCTTCCACAAAGATACCTCTTGGCTTGGTTGAAGACTTCCCTCTCAAGATTGGAGAATGCATTGTACCAACGGACTTCGTTGTAATGGAGATGGCACTAAACAAAAAGCTCCCTCTACTTCTCGGGACTCCATTCCTCAACACAACTGGTGCAAGCTTGGACTTCATAAACAAGAGGGTGGTTCTTAAGAACGTGGATGACAAGAAGTTTTACACAATGATGCCTTCTCCCACCGCTATTTATGGCACTATTATTTGTGAGGACAATGAAGCCCAAGCCCGAAAGGTTGAGTATGTGGGCGTTTGTGCGATGGTGAGTTATGGAAAGATCGAAGATGCCCTTGCTTTGGATGGATATTGCTTGAGATACCTCTTTCACACCACGACGGAGAATGAGGTTGAAAGTGGCAAGGTTGCTAAGAAGAGGACAAAGACTAGGTCCGAGGAGAGGAAACCAAGCATGCTCAATGGGATTGGACCCTTGCTAGACCAACCTACCACCGTGACTCTCATCCCATGGAAACATGAAGAAGGGATGATTGAGTACAAGGTCAAATGTAGGGGACGTTCCAAGCCTTTTGCTAAGGCCAAAGCAATCCTCACACCGGAGGTTAGAAAGAAGAGTCAAGCCGGTCTTCAAAGCTTAATGGGTAAAGTTCTCAAACTCGAGCTTAAGGAACCGCCATGGAGTGCTCACACTCCTCCATCACCCGCCTAAAAGGGTAAGAAAAGTCAAACTTAGTGACTCTAAACAAAGTGCTCTTGGGAGACACCCCAAGCTTATCATTGTACATACTTTCTTTTTATGTTTCTCTATGTTTTCTTGTCCTTTTTGATGGGTTTGCTTAGTGTGATTAGGTTCTTGATGGTCTAATGGTCATGGACTTAATGTCAAAGGTGTGTAGGATTGAGGTGATCACTCTCGTTCCCTCCATTCATTTCCAAGGTAATACTCCATACTTTGTAGATAGCATTTAGAATCATATCTTCTTTCTTTCATGCATTGTTTAGCTCTCTCCTAATCTTCTATTACACAAGGGACTGTGTAATTTAAGTTTGGGGGAGGGTTTGTGTGTTATCTAACTTTGTTTTTGGTGTTTTATTTTGCCTTTTTCACATTGAGTCTCATGCACATCATGCATTTTCCATAATTTTGAAAATTTTGAACTTTTGTGCATTCCATATAGGATTGAGTCTAGATGCATAGCATATAAGGTAGCTTTGCATAAGCATTAGGAGCAATGATAGATATATCCTTGTAAAGTACCATATTAAGAGCCTAGTCCAATGCCATTGTTGCTAGTAACTTGATGCTTTGATCTCGTGTAGAAATTAAGAACAAACCATGCCTTGATCTAATGTCTTATTATTCTTGCCTTGATTGAAGCAACCCTTGACTTGAATTCAACCTCATCTAAGTGATAACCATAAATTTGACTTATAATTATTGTGTTTGTGCAATCTAGAATGAATTCGTGGATCACTTATACATACTTGGATACTCTTTTTCCTTTTTACCACTCTTGCTTATCCAAGTAGCCATATCCCATCATTGGAATGGTTTCCCCTACCCTAACCTTAGCCTTCTTTCAAGCCATTGTTATTAGTGTGTGAATTGTGAGGCCTTTCTTTCGAACAAACTTGGCAAAACGTGTTAGGTTTAGGGCGACAAGAGAGAATTATCATGTAGACTTAGCTCCAACATCAAGGAGTTAATCTAGGAATAGGCTAGTTAGGATGGCGGTTCTTGGTCCAAGTTTGGGGGAACGGTTTTAGACTTGGTGAACGTTTGAGAATGGATCGTGGAATGGAAAAGAAGAAAAGGAGAAAGGGAAAAGGGGATCGGATTTGTGTAGATTGGTTGGTGCAAAAATCATAAGACTAGCTCTAAAGAATAAGATAGCCTCAAAAGATAGAAGGAAAAAGAAGAAAGCCAAAAAGGCCAAAGCATCAAAGAAGAGGCATGAACCAAAAAGAAGAAAAGAAGAGCTAGATCACAACAAAGGAGCACCAAACCATGAAAGAACAAGGAAGAAGAAGTGATCCCCAAGTGAGAAGAAGGTGAAATGAAAAGACAAGAAGCATGTGGGTTAGAGAAGGCAAAATGCCTTAAGATAAAAAGGGTAGCTTAGGATTTGGGCATAATGGGTTAGAAGCTTTAGGTTAGAGACACTCTAGGCAATTGGGTAGATGAGAATTCTCCCTTGTATGCATAAGTTTCCTTTTACCTTTAGCATTTTGCTAAAGTTTGTTCATTTCATGAGAGATCCTTGTACCTAATTACCCATTCAAGATAATGAGATCACCTTCATCTCATAACCTTACCCTTAGCCAAACGAATTCATTTGACCTTGCATAAACATGATTCATGCCTATTGCACTCAATCAATGTCAAGAGGTTGGAAGATATGAAAGTTTGTGTAGGTTGAGGTTTGAATACAAGTCATACAAGGATAAGTATGGCTAGTCACTTTTGAGTAAGTTGTTTGATCGCATCAAGAAGTTTGCAACTTGGACATTGGGCTTAGATTCTTTTTATTGTACTTTTGGATCTGAGCTCCCATTTCTAGTCTTCTCCCTTTCTTTACTCTTGTTTGCTTGAGGACAAGCAAAGGTATAAGTTTGGGGGAATTGATATACTCATATATTACATGTTTTAGCATGCATTTCATGTATAGTTTTGTGTAGATTACATGCATAATCATGATCTTGTCTTGCATTTAGATCTTAAATTAGAGATTAGGACATTTGCATTAGGTTTGGTGTGTTCTTGCATTTTTTGGAGTATTTCCTAGGTGATTGGAGGCAATTGGACAAATTTGGAGGTTGGGACCTAAGTGAAGTGCAAAGCTCATCCGAGACGCCGGAAAGATGTGTTTGGACGAAGCTCCTCCGATCTGAATCAGCCTTGACAACCTTCATGAACGATGTAGAGGAGTGCCTTAGCTGTCAGGGGGAAGTGGAATCAGGCGATTTGGATACGTGGTTGGAGAGTTACGACCGTTTTACTGGAGCCGTATCTTCCTGGCCGAGCCACACGTCTACACCGATCACCACAGACAGGTGCAACAAACCGGTGTGAGGCCAGAGGCTAAGCACCGACCCAGTAATTCCCCACAGACCGGTGCAAAAAACCGGTGTGAAGCCAGAGGCTAAGCACCGATCACCACAAACCGGTGCAACAAAACGGTGTAGCACTTACCCGCCGAGCTCACCCGACGGGTCTGAAAGAAGGGTCTCCAATCAGAATTAGCCTCGGAGGTCTGCATTGAAGTTCTAGATAATTGAGTTGGCTGTCATCTGGAGGTAGTTTCATGTCGTTTGGAGCTGTGGTTCAAACGATACATCATATTTAGCAAAGACATGTCTGTCTGCCGCCCAAACGAGTTCCGCCCGGAGTTGAAACCCAGCAGCAACACCGATCACCACAGACCGGTGCAACAGATCGGTGTGAAGCCACTCAAGACCATATTTGACCCATTTCAACTGGGTCGGTACCCGGTTTGTCCCGGGTCGACCCGGACCGACCCCACTTGCCTATATAAGCCAAAAACCTAATTTTTCACGGGGGGATCTCATTTTCGAAGGACAAAAACGTGGCCTCTTGATTTCTTTTAGGATTTGGATGATTTTGTATGATTGATCTTGAATTTAATTGCAAGTTTAAGTTTAATCTTCCTAATGTTTCATCTTTCTAATCTCTAATCATGATTAACATCACCTCTTTCACAACATTTGGTGTGTTCTTCATGATTAGTGAGTAGTCTTGTAGGATTTGAGGATTTGGTAGATTTAGGGTGATTTGATGGACGATTAATGATGTCTAGGATTAGATTATATGATTTCACTTCTTGATTAGTGGTTTTAAAGCTAGATTTTGCTTGAGAAAGTGGATCTAGATCATAAGGCATTTCGTGCACACAAGGTGTTCGATGAAATGCCTTGATGAACTAATCAAGAGATATTCATTTCTAGCCTAAGAGATTAGTTGTCTAGAGTGATTATTTGGTTGATCTTGAATGTTTAGACTTAAAGCTTGATAATTAGTGATTCACAAATGGGAATTTGATCTTGGATTAGTGATTAGCAAAGTGATTAATGCCTTGAGAGAGGATTAGTTAAGATTAGTTATCTTTGCGTAGGGATTAGTCTTCACTAAGCATTGGACATCATTAATTAGCCATTGGATTGCCTTATCTCAATTACCGTATCCTTGAATTCGCCTTTTCTCATTGTTTTACTCTCCGTTTAGTGTCTTTAGCTCTTGTCACTCGTCTTTTATTTGATGGTTCACTAGCTTAATCACCAAAACCAACCTTTTTAGCTTAACTTAGGAAGTTATATGCATTCTTGGTGTATTGAGTCAAACCCATTGGATTGATACCTCTTATACTACTTGTATATTGAGTAATTGATCTCAAGACTTGCAAAAGTCTACTATCATTTCCTTCTGGTAAATAGTCTGTCAAGATTCCGCAAACCGAATCCACTAAATTTTCACTCATATTATATTCTGTCTTATTTTGCATGACTCGAGCAGCTAAGGATAGATGCGAGTGACCTTCACGACAACCATCGTATAATGGATTATTTGCACCTTCTAACAAGTCGTAGAATTTCTTTGAATGGTTACGTAACGGTTCTTCTACATTCTGATAACTACCATCCTGATGATGGTTATCAAAACTCACGTTATGAAGAAATTCATCATTCACCATATCCACATATTTATCTTCTACTACATTACCCACTTCTTCACTCCCACTTATATACGTCGTATCAACATAACTCGATACTAAATCCATATTGATTTCTTCTCCATGCTTATACCAAACATAATAATCTGGCATAAATCCTCTGCTATAAAGATGTTTCCAAATTCTTGTCCCCGGGATAAATTTTTCGTTCTTGCAAACACTACAAGGGCAGAAAAACTTACCGCCATTACTCTGTGTTAGATGCTGGCTATTTGCAAATGTCATGAATTGATCCACCCCCGTTGTGAATTATGCCGAGAAATTTCCCGTCTCTTCATCGAACCTCTTATACATCCACTCCCGGATATTACTATAATTGTAATTTCTCGACATTATTTAACTAATAAAAACTGAATTTTTTTTGTTTTTGGTTTTTTTTTGTTTTTGAGATCGAATAAGGACAAGAAATGGGGTGAATTTTGCTTATATAGACATTTTTGGTGACTAAATAGCGACTACATGGCTTCTGAAAGGCGACTACATGTTGTAGTCGCATAAAACCGGTACACAAACCCAAAACCAATAACACGTGTTTTTCACCGGTATTTTACGATTGATTACCGACTACCTTGCGACCCGCCGAAATAGTCACACATTAGTCGCCACAATGGCGACTAATGTGCGACTACTGTTTGCCTTCGGCAAATTAGTCGTTAATTAGCGACTAAATGTAAGAGTCGAACAATAGTCGCTAATTTAGCGACTATTAGGCGACTATTATTATGCGTCTGAAATGTAGTCATAAATAAGTCGTAAAATAGCGACTAATTTAGCGACTATGTTCTTTGGTCGTAATTTAGCGACTTAATTACGACTAAATTGTATTGGTCGCCAAATAGTCGCAATTTAGTGGCCTATTAGTCGCAACTTTTGGCGGCTAATTAGTTCGTCGCCATTTGTAGTCGCCAAAAACGCTGTTTTCTTGTAGTGAAGTCAAGATCTTTGACGTATGGGGAATAGACTTCATGGAGCCGTTTCCCTCATCTTATGGGAACCAATACATTTTGGTGGCGGTGGATTACGTTTCTAAATGGGTTGAAGCCATAGCAAGTCCTACCAACGACGCCAAGGTGGTCCTTACACTCTTCAAGTCTATCATCTTCCCACGTTTTGGAGTGCCACGAGTTGTGATAAGCGATGGAGGAAGCCACTTCATCAACAAGGTCTTCGAGAGCTTACTAAATAAACACGGGGTTAAGCACAAGGTAGCCACGCCTTACCACCCTCAAACAAGTGGTCAAGTGGAGGTTTCAAACCACCAAATCAAGGCTATCCTAGAGAAGACCGTTGCGACTTCGAGGAAATATTGGTCCGTGAAGTTAGATGATGCGTTGTGGGCATACCAAACCGCTTACAAGACTCCAATTGGGAACACCGTTCAATCTTCTTTATGGAAAATATTGTCACTTGCCGGTTGAGTTGGAATACAAGGCTTTGTGGGCGGTTAAACTTTTCAACTTTGACATCAAATCAGCTTTGGAAAGGCGTCTCATTCAATTGAGCGAGCTTGATGAGGTCCGCCTTAAGGCATATGAAAGTTCACGTCTTTACAAGGAGAGAATGAAGTTGTTCCATGACAAGAAAATAACACCCAAGGATCTTAAGGTTGGGGACCAAGTGTATAACTCCGGGTTGAAGCTATTTCGCGGAAAGCTCAAGTCAAGATGGTACGGGCCCTTTAAGATCAAAGAAGTGAGACCGTATGGCGCGGTTGTGTTGTTAAACAAGACGGGTGAAGAGTTCACGGTCAATGGACAACGTCTCAAGCCCTACTTGGCGGGTGATTTCATTGCTGAAGGGGTCACAGTTCCTCTTTCTAACCCTCTTTCCGCCTAAACGGGGTAACAAACGTCGAACTTAGTGAAGTTAAACAAAGTGCACTTGGGAGACATTCCCATGTTTATCCTTGTATATACTTTTCTTTTCATCTTTTTCGATCCTTTCTAGTTCTTTTTGATGTTTTGTTAAGTGTTCATAGGGTTAGTAATGGATAGAGGTGATGTCTTGCAAAAAGGAGGTGGGTGGCGTGGTGGAATCACGCGTGCCAGCCATGAATACCGGCCAAGTTTGGTCCAGTGTAAGCAGTACCGGGCTACACACCGAATGGAGGAGAAGCGGTACTGGGAGCTTGCAAAGACCAGGGGAAATACCGCCCCTCTACACCGGCTGAAGTTGGTGATATTCTCATAATTTACACGTTTCAACTTGCATTTTAGTTAACATTCTCTTGTCATTTGCATGCATAATCATATTTTGGTCTAGCATTTTGGTCTTTATTAGAGTTTATGATGTTGCATTAGATCCTATAGAGTCTTTGCATGTTTTTGGAAGTGTATCTAGGTACTTTGTGACACATTGGAGGTGATTTGGAGACATGGATTCGAGACCATTTGGCTTTGGAACAAAGGAAATGAAGTTAGGAGCAAAAAGGAAAACAAAGCGAGCACACCAACCCCACCGTCCAGTGTCCCGTTGATATTCCCATAATTTACTTGTTTTAGCATCACATTTTACATGTAGTTTCTAGTCGCATGCATACAGAATTCTACTCCTTCTTGGGGATAGCAGTACTCCTTCTTGATGGACCCAGAGAAATTGTGGGTTCTCGGATGATGCATGCCGGCTCTGATTCTACTAATAGCGGGAGCTGGAGGGATTATCTAAACCTTTCTCCGAATGAACCTGGAACGGAAATTCTCCCTGCGCGGCTTCCTCCGCAACCCTTCCAAGGTTCGAATGAACCCGCCACCCGCCCTACGCTGCCTTCCCCCGAGGATATGGAGGCCTTCGGGCAAGCTTTGGAACACGAGAAGCAGCTGTCCTTAGTTATTCCCGAGGTCTTTCGAAGTATAGGGATGCGAGTCCCAGGCGGATTTCAGTCCCAGCGTCTCGCTGAGATGCTGGACGACCAGTTCGGTCCAGAGAAATTGGAGGAAATTCTCCAAAGCCTACAAGAGAAAGGAAGGGATAGTTCGTATTTCCAGCGGATCCAATCGGATTTTATTGAACTACGAAGGGGCGGCAGAACGGAAGATACGCTCAGACGAGAGTGTCAGGATGTCACGATAGGGCGCTCTGTCTGATTTTAGGTTTCTGATCGCTAACCTGCCGGGCCGCCCCATCAAACTATCTCATATTTTAGTTAGCATTTCGGTTTCATTTAGAGTTAGAGTCTTTGCATTAGGTCCTAGTGAGTCTTGCATGATTTGGGGTGATTTCCAGGGACCTGGAGACGTTTTGAGAGACACTAGAGGCTTTGGAACCGAGTACATGCGACCCCATGAGCAAAAGGAGATAGCCAAGGCAAAAATGGTGTTTCCAGAGGGCTGTACCGACCGATCTTGGGTCGGTACACTGGATCGGTATTGGGACAGAAGCTTGTGCCGATCCACAACCAATTTTGTATCGCTCCAGAACCGACCGGCATACTCACCCAGATCGAAGACGATTCACTCGACGTTCCTTCTCTTGCCCCCACACCGACCGACTCTAGAGCGTTACACTGCATCGGTACTGAGGCAGAGACTTGTGCCGATCTGCAGAGCTCTCCCATACCGGTCTTGAATGAAGCGGCACGACCCCTCAAGAAGATTAGTACCGATCGACCATGGATCGGTACTACTCGGCAGCACTAAAAGGGCGATCATTTGGCACGAACTTCTGCTGGCTGAAACTCATACGGCATACGATCCAGCTCATCATGCGCACGACCAGATTTCATTTCAGCCGGCTAACTCTGCATCAAGCATCTATCCAACCTGCACGACGAAGATTAGTACCAAACGGCACTAATCCCGCGCTCACGTAGGTCGATTTCTGCCGGCTAAAACTCGTCCCACGCACGACCCATCATGTTTGGCATCGACCAGATTTCAGTTTAGCCGGCTAAAAACTCATCCAGCATCCATCCGCCTGCATAGAGAGAGTTAGTACCGAGTGGTTTGTACCGACCCAGGATCGGTCGGTACAAACCTTTTTGCTGCAAACTAACCCAGACCCGACCGGGTCAATACCCGGTTTGTTCCGGGTTGCCCCGGTTTGCACTATTCACTATAAATACCTAAAAAAACCTAATTTTCTTACTTATGTCTTTCTTATGCTAAAAAACCTCTTTTTGAATGTTCTAAATATTTTGTAAGAGAGATTCTCCTTTTTAATTTATGCAATCTATTCTCAATCTTCTTTCTTAATCAGCGAATCATCTAATCATGAGATTTAACATGTTCTTCATAGGATTTGTTGGACCCATCATGATTAGTGAGTAGTTTCCTAGGATCTAGAGATGGGTTAGGATTAGGTGACTTCCATGGATGATTTGTGATGCTTAGGGATAGATAATCAATTTCCTACTCTTAGGGAGTGTGTTTAATGTTTGATTGTGTTTGAGAAAGTCAAACTTGATCTCAAGGCATTTCCCACCCACAAGGTGTTCGATGAAATGCCTAAGAGAGCTTTCTAAGAGAAATACCCTTCTTAGCCTAAGAGATTAGTTGTCTAAGAGATTATTTAGGTGATCTTGATTAATGAATTTAATGCTTACTAATTAAGAGTCCACAAATGAGAATTTGATCTTGGTTTAGTGATTAGCATAGGTGATTAGTACCTTGAGAGAGGATTAGTCACTATTAGGACCTTAACCTTGGAAATTAACCTTGATTGTGTATGAGCATCATGAATTAAACTTGGAATAGCCTATATCCAATTACCCCATCCTTGGATTCGTTCCCATTATTTGAATTCACATCTTGCTTAGTTTGTTTCATCTTGTTCATTTGCTTAATCTTGTTAGAGTGTTAGTAAAACTCAACAATTCACTTATATAGCTTAACTTACTTGAGTGCCTTGTATTCTACGTGCTTAGAATTAATCCCAATACGGATTGATAACCTTCTATACTATTCGTATTGGAGTTATTGATACCTCCTTAAGACCGAAAAGTCTTAGTATCAATTTGGCGCTGTTGCCATTTTGGGATTTGATTTTAACATTGAGATTTAGGTTCTTTGTGAGCTTAAGTATGACTTTCTACCAAGTTACTAATCTTCTTTCCTTCCTATTGCTTTTGCTCTCTATAGGTGTATGCATACCCGTTCCCGTGGCAATACCAATCTCGTAGAACCAAGGGACGATATTATCAACTTCAAAGGGGTTCAAGAGCACGACGAAGCCGCGTGAGAGCGCAGGAAAAGGTTGGTAACAAAATGGAGAATTTTGACGATGTTCCACTTGGGAACATTCACGATAACATTCCACACCAATGGAACAATGGGATTGGAAATGGGAACAACCAAGGAGGTGGTGGCAATGGAAACCATCACCACCCAATCCGTCCAAATCATCCACTTAGGGCTCGGCATGTTGTTGGAGAAGGTGATGCGGCGAATGCACACCAAAATCGCCAAGGGATTCAACCACCTCTGGTAGAAAACAACAACTTTGAGGTCAAACCGGGGTTAATCAACATGGTTCAAGCTAGCAAGTTTCATGGATTGTCAATGGAAGATCCATTGGACCACATAGACCAATTTGACTGGATATGTGGTCTCACTAAGATCAATGGAGTCTCCGAAGATGGTTTCAAACTTCGTCTCTTCCCGTTCTCTCTAGGTGACAAGGCTCACCAATGGGAAAAGAGCTTACCCCAAGGATCTATTACTTCTTGGGATGATTGCAAACGTACGTTTCTTGCCAAATTCTTTTCACCGGCTAGAACCGCCAAGTTTCGCAACGAGATATCGAGCTTCACACAACGGTCCAATGAGTCTTTCAAAGAGGCTTGGGAGAGATTTAGAGACTACACTTCTCAATGCCCTCATCATGGCTTTAGCAACGCCTCTCTCTTAAGTACTTTATACCGGGGTGCTTTGCCTAAGATTCGAATGCTACTCGATACGGCATCGAATGGTAATTTCTTGGCTAAAGATGTGGAGGAAGCAATGGAGCTTGTGGAAAACTTGGCTACTAGTGATGGGACATATGGCGACGATTATGACCGTGCAAAAGGACCACAAGCGACTTTGACGAGCAAAAGCGGTCTAAAGATATGAAGCTCCTTAATGAAAAGCTCTTCACCAATAGTCAAAAGACGGTTAACTTTGTCGGGAACTTTGATGAGGAACAAGCCTACATTGAGGAGGATGCGGCTTCCAACAATCTTGAAGAGGTTAACTATGTTGGGAACCAAGGGAACTACCAAAGACAAGGGTTCAATCACAACTATAGGAACCATCCCAATTTCTCTTACATCCGAAGAAGAATGTGTTTGTCCCTAAGCCCTACGTTCCTAAGCTACCATTTCCCAGGCGATTCAAGAAGCAATTGTTGGAAAAGTACAAGGCGGTGTTTGATAGGCAAATGGAGAAAGTGGAGCTTACAATGCCATTGGTTGATGCATTTCTACTTGTACCCCAATATGCTAAATTTCTCAAGGATGCGGTAAAGTAAAGAGCACAAGAGATGGAATTCATGGTGATTTTGACTCATGAATGTAGTGCCATCATCCAAAAGAAGGTGGTACCCAAGAAGCTTGGAGATCCCGGTTCCTTCACTCTACCGTGTGCTCTAGGTCCTCTAGCATTCGATAATTGTCTTTGTGATTTGGGTACTAGTGTGAGTCTAATGCCGTTTTCCTTTGCTAAGAGATTGGGATTCACGAAATACAAAGCTTGTAGGATCTCCTTGGTCCTTGCGGATAGAAGCGTGAGAGTGCCAATTGGGCTACTTGAAGATTTGCCAATCGCGGTTGGAGATTTCATTGTTCGAACGAATTTCGTAGTCTTGGAGATGGACGAGGAACCAAAAGACCCGTTGATTTTTGGAAGACCCTTCTTGGCGACCGCGGGAGCGATCATCGATGTGAGGAAAGGCAAGATTGACTTGCACTTGGGTAAAGATGAGGTTCTTGATTTCAACATTAATGATGTCATGAAGAAGCCCACAATTGACGGTCAATGCTTCTACATCGAGGTCATGGACGAATTGGCGGATGAACTACTTGAAGAGTTGAATCTTGAAGATGGCTTGCAAGTTGCTTTGACTAAGGGCCAAGGTGAACATGGGTACTTGAGTGATGAAAGTGAAGGCTTGAAGTTGATTTTGGACTCGCACGAGCCAATGGTCAAGGAGGTTCCGTTAATTGATTTGGATCATCAAGAGGTGAAGCGCGAAGACGGTTCTACATTGGGTTCGGTAGAAGAAAGCTTTGCTTTGGAAGTGGAGCAAGATGAGAACGTGGTGGAGGCTAGCAATGGTAAGTCTAGCATGGGTGACAATTGGAGTGAGCTCAAGGCGCCTAAGGTGGACCTAAAACCGCTCCCTAAAGGAAGGTCATTCGGTAGTCTTTGCCATCCACCACGCACTACAAGAAAACAGATCGTTTACAACGGACAGAATCGATATAAAATCGATGTAAAACAGACTTTGGGACGGATTAGCGACGATTGCCAAATCGTCGTAAAATGATCGTCGTTACTTGAGAATCATCGTAAATCCGTCGTAAAACCCAGGACGAATACAAATCGTCGTAAATAATCCGTCGTAATGTCGATGTAAAGTTACATCGATTTTACGAAGAAAGTCACCTCGTTGGTATTTCGTTTTAAAGACGTCGCAACATTACATCGATTTTACATCGATTTCTCAAATTTTAATATTGGAATCCGTCGTAAAATCGTCGTAGTATAAGGATGTACATTCGTTGGTAAACCGATGTAAAATTAAATCGATGTAAATTCGTCGTAAACTGTAGATCGATGTAAAATCGATGTATAAATTAATAATTAAAAAAAAAAATATATATATATATATATATATTAATATATAATATTTAATTTATTAATAAATTAAAATTATAAATTAATATAAAAAAATTATAAATTAAAATTTTATCAATAAAATTCAAAATACAAATTAAAATTATAAATACAAATTAAAATTCTAAATACTAATTATCATTTAAATCAATACCTAAATCATTCAAAAGCTCCTCGTCCGATCTCCGCTCCAATGCCGCTCGGTGTTGCGCGAGCGGATCAATCTGGGTCGATGTCGATGCTCGCTGCTGCTGCTACTCTTGCTCTTGTTGCTTCCTCAGTGCGGCCGCCAAAGTGGGGTTACTCGCGGCAAGAATATTGAAGAGCGAGTTGTACGAGTTGATCTTGTTATCATAGACTTAGATCTTCTCATCGTATACCACCTGCTTCGCACGCAAAGTGTTGATCTTGGAGTGGGCGGTGTTCAACTCGTTCCGCAACTCAACCGGATCGTCGAACGGAAGACGTGAGGAAGACGAGGCGACGACACTTTCTCTAATCGATCCCATCCCTAAAATTCTGCCTTTTTTCTTCGGGGCAACTTTCAAAAAAGAAACGTTAAATTTAATAAATTAAATACAAAATAATTCAGTAAAAATATAATTTGATTATTATTACCTCTTCATATATCTCGTCCATCTGGGCTGTGGTCAAAGTCGCAGTGGATTGGACCGAGCTACCGCCAGGTGATAGTTGCTGAGAGACTTGAGTTTGACGCTCGGCAATCATTGCCTGGACGTCATTGTAGACCTTCTTTTTGTGAGTTTCCTCAAAAACTCTGGTCATCGGAGGAAGTTCGCCTCCGTTTGCCTAACCAAACGACATTCAAAAAAAAAAAAAAACGGTTAATGGTTAATTTTAATTAATAATAATTAAAATCACAAAAAAAGAAATTAACGTAAAACAATTACCATTTGAAGGCGCCTTCCCGCAAAAGATGTTTGACCCGAAGTATGCGGCATAACCCCCGGAAAACCGTCTGGACCGACAGTGTTCCGAGAAGCAGAATACTTAGCAGCCACTTGCTGCGAATGCGGATCCATCCAGTAGGTCTTCAGGCCGTTCCAAACTTCGGAAGACATGTATGGGGGCTTTGTCTCATCGCCATTAACCTCCCACTTCCTCTTCCAATCGGAGACGGTATTGTTGAGCCGCAATTTTCTCTTCTTCTTAAACTGCGTCTTCACCATCTCGTTGATCCCAATGTCCCAATGCCATTTTTGCTATAAAATACCGACAAAAAAAAATTAGAAACGATATCATTAAATAAAAATAATTAATTCTCAAAAAAAAAAAAAAAAAAAATACCGCAAAACATTTGAACCACGTCTCGATAACGTCATCCGGAACCGCA